>VXBZ01012238.1:112376-225508 GCA_013399135.1 Heliornis fulica
CAGGAGTCCTGGTAGATGATGGAGAGTGGCTTGGCAAGCTCCTCCGCCAGCTCCCACAGTATCCTCGGGTGGATTCCATCTGGCCCCATAGACTTGTGGATTTGAATGGATTTGAACATCCAACTGCAAAGTAAAATTTTTCAATTATGGGCTATTTCAAATGTGGCCTACCTAGAAATCAGAAAGAGCTTTAGCAACTCAGGAGATTAATTGTGTTAGTAAGTCGGGAAAGAAATAAGGACGATGTCTGTCATTTTTACTGGACTTTGATAGGCCTTTGTCATTATCTCTTCTCTTCCTATAGAAAGAATAGATGAAAGTATAACGCTACAGAAGCAATTTTTGTTTTGATGAGAGTGAGGACAGAGACTGAATTGAGAATGAACATAAAGAAACTATTAAGACAAGAATGCAATTCCAGATGGGAATTTCTTGTACTGAAATCTTCAGTCCAAAGGACCCTTTGTAGAGTCAGTGTAAGAGAAATTGATACTGAACAAATTTAGAAGAAGTGAACACTTTTGGATAGTACAGGTGCTGAGCTAATGGAGCACCTTAACAAGGAAATCATTTTTTCTTAACTCAGAATTTTCAAATAAAAATGTGCTTCCTTTCTGAAAGAATTGCTTTTATCAAGAATGATGTAAAGGAAATTAATACTACAAGGAAATCGGATTACTAGATCAATAGTCCCATCTCCTGATAGATATGTAAGAAGTCAGCGGCCAGGGTTTCACTAACGTGTGGGGAAAATATTCACTGTGTTTGTGTTATTGGATTTAAAATCAGATATCAGTTAAGCATTCATCACAAAGCACAGACAGAAAGAGTTTCTCCAAGGATGAAGCTCTTTAATATACACCTTTTATAAACTTTCTCCCCAAAGACAGCACACTCCTAGATTTCACTCGAGGCCTTGAAGGAATCTTGTCCTGTGGACTATTTCTTTGCTGAACCAAATGTGTGAGACTGACATGGGTCTACTGTACTATATGGGAAGTCAAGAACAAAAGTACAGCTTGAAAAATCCTAAATGGGACTTTTGTGGGCTTATCATTATCACACATGCATAGCAGATGGACAGTTTGCTCTGATAACTGGGTCTGAATTGGCAATAGCAGCATGCAAACTTTACCTGTGTAAGTAAAACTAAATATCATAGAAGAAATCATAAGAATGGGTTAAATCTTGCTGCTGTGAAGTACCAAGCATGTATTGTTTTCACTTACATTTTCAAAAAGATTTTCAGTTCTTTTGACATCAAACCTCAAAGCAAGAAACCTGTGTTCTAATCTGCTGGGTCCCTATGTTTTTCATTTGCAAATGTCACCAACCATTTCTTTGAAAGTCTGCAAACTGCTACCAGACACCAGTGTCAACACTGACCTACCTGGAATCCTTCAGTGCTGAGGTGGCATGTAGATAGCCAATGCTAATACATATGAATCCTCAGAATATGGGGTGCTAGAAATCCTTGAACCAGCACCAGTTTGCAATGACTTAATTTTTATTTACTGAATTGTTGAAATGAATAATGTGAAGTTAAAAAAAAAAAGTTACAAATCTTCATTTACTCTTTCTGGGGGAAAAGTCACATTAGGATTTGAGTATACATAAAAAACCCACCAGAGTAGTTCTTAATCTTCACAGATGTTTTTAGTTCTTGCAATTCTAATCTTCCCATTACTAATTGCCTTGTAGCAAACAAGTATCCTGCAAAAGAGGGGCCCTGAATGCCTATGAATTCCATTCTTTCCTCTAATCTAAATCAATCATATTGGTGTCCAACTTTGACACAGTAAGAACTGAAAATAACTTGTTTTTATTGCTCAAAATCACCCCCAATCCTTTCTTTATAACCTTTCTTTATCAAGTTATGGTTCAGGGTGCTGTGCAGTTCACATCAGAAAATTACATAATCATTCACTTGACCTAGAAGTAGGAAGGTTGCAGAAGTGAAGTATATTTGCCCTATACTCACTTTCAATAGTTATCCTTGCAGGAACACTCTTACTGGGTCAATGGGTTAGATGGGCACTCTAGATGAGAGAAGATATCTATCTATTTCTTAGTAAACCAAAGATCTGAACTGCATGCCGTGCTGCAAAGAGCTGTGAACCAAATAATTTCTCATTTGAGGGGAGAGTGGTGTGAATTGTAAGATTTTGAGTATGCCGGGTTCATTTTTGCACTATAAGAATGCAAAACACGGTGATTTAGAAACTTGTGGTCATGAAAGACCACCATTGTATGTGTGCATGACCTACAAGCTCCAAACCCCATGTGTGAAACAGTGCACTCAAGGTATTAAAGAGCAGCACATACAGGCTTGGTAGCGCCTGCCTAACGCTAGAATATGTGGCCTCTTGTTGATAATTCGTAGTACAATTTTTCAAAGAAAGCAGGAAATGGAGGCAGGAAAAAAAAAAAAAGAAAGAAAAAGTGTATTCTTACTTGAAAGCACTCTCTATATATAGTGTTCCAGAAAACCTTGACTGAACCACTTACTTTAATCATATTTGTTGTTAATTTTGGTATTATGCAGGGTCTCTTGAATGAAAGAGAAGCATGGGAATAAAGGACTGGAAGACAAAATATTTGTGCTCTCATTCTCACTCTTAATGTAAGACTTTTACAGTGATGCTGAGGAAGTAATTTAAGAACTTCTATTTCCCTGCTTGCAAACTGGGGATAAAAATATTTTCCTCTTCTACTCACAGTGGTGCTTAGAGGCTTCAGGATATCCTTAGAAAAACTTTACTGGTACTAGCAGGATTCCATGTGAAGAAACTGTTCAAGGGTAAAGCAGAAGCACTATGAAAGTTAAGTGCGTGGTGGGTCACATCTGTGCTGGAACCCAGGAATGGTCCTGCACTTTGGTACTAGTGAGAACAAGGACAAGCTGCTGAATAGGAACAGCCAAATAGGTGGAAACTGCAACACACACACACACACACTTCTACCTAAATGAACTGTTCTTGATCTGTCCAGCCTGAGATCATGAGGAACTGAAAGACAACTGCAGTGTCATCACAGTCAAACTCTACTTACCAGTGACATGATATCACATTTCTTCCAAGAGGCATATTATAGCCATGGAGAGAGATACCATACTTCTATATAGATGTTTAGCTCTGAATTAATTGAATCTCACTTTGTTGACTTGAACAGGACTGTACTTATTTATACCAGAAATTTGGCTCTCATTATAGCTTTCTTTTCTTTTTTTCTTTTTTCTTTTTTTTTTCTTTTTTTTTTTTAATGTAATACTGTCAGAAAAAATCAAAACCAAACAAAACACTGCTAAAATGGGTCACAAGTCACTCTGCAGATCCATGAATTTGGCCCTTGGCAGTATGTTCCCATTGTGTCTGACTTCACCACAGCATGTTGCTCACTGCTGCAACCAGTCTACAGCCTTCAGTGACACTGGGACATCTTTCCTGCAGGACATAGCAATCAGCTCTTCTAAGGAGTCCTCATCCTACCATTTACTGCATTACTGAGACACATTGCTGACTATTTGAAGATGGAGATATGTTAGAGCATACTTTGAAGTTGTGAAATTCAGACAATTTTGGCTTAGCATCTAACACAAGGATGAACTGCTCTGCAAGACTGGAGCCAGCAGTCAGCTTTCCTCCCCAAATGTTCTTGTGAGACATGGGAACAGAGCTTTGCTGCAAGCACACACATACAGGTTGTCATTATAGTGGTCCTTTGACAACTTGCAGATATTTTGAAACATCTCACTGAGACTTCCGCAAACACCTTGCTCAACCTTTACTAGCTGTATTATTGCTGGACATCAAGAGTTGATTCAGGTGTCAGTTTAAAGCTTTATGTTAGAACAGAAGTCTGTGGTATACAAGAACAGCACAAAGGGTGGAGCCTTAGTTTCACCTGTGGATGGCAATAAATCATATCACAGATTAGGATTGCCTTTTTCACTGCTTTCCACTGCATCATACTGACCACTAGAGCCTGCTGTATTAACGTTCCAGTGAACAAATCCAAAAGCTCTGAAGCAGCTCTACAAAACAATTTCCAAAGAAAGGATGAATTCCTGTACTACAAAATGTAGAAACGACAATGCCTTTCTCCAGCTGTTGAGATGAACTCAACTTGAAATGGAGAAGAAGCTGCAGGAAGTGTATGATTAAAAAATTGGCACTATTTTTTCTCCATTGGTACGTTGCCAATGTTCCCACAATGTGCTAAGGGGCGCTGTGCTATTTTCAGATTAAGTGAAAAATCAAGGTCCTGACTGCTGATCATTTCAACTAATTAAAGATCCCTTGGCATTTATTTGTAGAAGAAGGTATATTAGTTTTGATGAGCTGGCAAAACTCCAGCTAAGAGAATCAAATGCTGCAGACCAGATTTTCCCTGAAGGTGAGCATTCCTTTTCACTACAGCAGAGTAACACTTAAGTGTGTTGTAAAAAGGAATCACTTTTCACCTGGGAAGTGGCAACAACTGCATCAACATCTCCTTTGTAAAACACTGTGGGGTGCACTAGGATGAAAAATGAATTATGATGGCAAAAAACTCATTTAGGTTCCTGGATCCAAAAATGAGCAACTGGATCAAATTCTGGATGAGTTTCCAATGTATTTTCAATATTGTCACATTTAAGACATCGCAGTGAGATTCATCTACTCTTTCTGACAGAGGTACCAGATGGTTTGTTCTCATCCCCACTCATACCTTTGGTTCAAATGTACCCATTCCTGGTGATGGCATTAGCAGAGGGAACACTGACAGAAGAGTCACTTTTCCCTGACTACTGCCACTGCAGTTCCAGGGAGCAAGGCACAGGGAAGACCAGTTCTAAAGAAGTCTTGCTCCAGCTCTGCAGCCCTGGTAACGAGTATACTCACTCACTGTTGGGATGGGGTATATTTTGTCAAGAAAGGAAACTGATCCCTCTGATATCTAACAACGTCTCAGCTTGTGGAAAGTGATTCTTTTCAGACACATGTGATTTGGATACGTTTAAAAAAGGACAGGAAAAGATTTTACATACTAATTCCATCCTTTACCAAATTTCAATTTCCTGTGTCAAAGCTTGTGAGGGCCAAATCATCTCATCAAAACGGCTTCACAGCCAAACACTTCTGATGTGAAGAAAAAGTATTACCCCCATCCTTCCATACCACAAAGTTCTGTGTCAAAGTTTCAAAGAAACCAAAAGAAAACAAACAACTCACAAAGAAACTGAAACAGTTTAAAAATTTCAGTCCAATTAACTAAACTTTAGCAAAGTGATAAACAAATGAAAAGGGGACCATATAGGAACACACACACCCCAACACAGCTTAGCTTCTGTTAGTAACTTGAAACAGTAATAATACAGAAAAAGATACAGAAAAATATTGACTCTGAGATAGCAGTCACAGACAATCCTAATGCTCGTGCTTACAACATCCTTTCCATCTGTTTCTATTACTCACTACTTGTGTCCCTACTGAGGTCATAATCCAGTTCAGTCATTGTGAGGTAAACAGTTTAAATGGCACTACTTGCAATGAGAAGGTTATAAGATGGCATTTACTGGATTAGAAGTCAGCAGTAAAATTTCAAATGCTCAGATGTTCAGTTTCCAGCTGAGATCTCAACTCAAAGGTCTCCTGCGTACTCTTGACTTTCATAGAAATACAGCTCTATAAGTGCTGAATTATTTTTGGAAAAGAGCCTAAGTCATCTAGTAACAGCATTTTGAAATTGTGACTTTCTGTCTGGTTATCTGCGCAGAGACATACACTAAGAGCATTCATAAACAATAAAATCACAGTCATTGTTTTTCCTGAACTAAGCCCCAGCCCAACAGATGCAGTTATAAAGAAATTAGTAGAACTAGAAACAAACACTTTAGGAATTGCCAAATAAACTAAAAATAAGAGCACATGACATGCTGTAGAAATAAAGTATTCTGCCTCAAAACTTGAACAATAGTGATCAGAGGCAGCCTGAGAAGTTGAGGGCAAGCCAGAAAAACAACAGTTTTTCAGCACTCACACTTACCCAACTGTTCTTCACTACAGTCCTTTTGGGCTGGCTGAAGAGCCACAGGAGGGATTAAGTAAGTGGTATGCTGGGAAAAGTGAGGAAATGAGCAGATGTATTTCTCAAAGCAGTTTGGGTGATCAAGAGGAGGCAGATAGATGCTCTGTTATTCTCCATGGTGCTCCTGGGGCAGCAGAGGAGCCCAGCTGCTCAGTTCCTCCCATTGGTTGTGATGAGTTTGCATCACTCTATGGCTCTGCTTGTGCTTTGGCCACACACTTGAAATTGTTCTGACTCTACAGCTCAGCCCCCGCCTTTCACATCCCCAGATGCAAATAAAGTTTCTATAGTACCAGATATCCTATCCCCTCAGAATTATGAAGATCCAAAGTCAAGTCAATTAACCTGTTCATGTCAGCCTTTCCTTCTCTCATTGAGCAAACATTAGGTGTACCCTTTAAGTTAAAGCCACCAGAAAAACATCTTTCTGACCAAATTTTGACACTGAACACTTCCTAAGCCCTAAAGCACTTGATGTTTTATTCACAGCTTTAAGCAAAAGACCAAATCAGACAATGTAAATCAGACAATGTTCTGCTTTAAAGCTGAGGCCACAGCCTGCCCCAGCTGACGACTGCTGCTGTTCCCAATAACGAAACACTCAGAGTGTTTGCAGATGGCTTTCTTCAGTCTAACCATTCTGCAGAAGTGGTATAACTCTTTTGGAGCTAGTGGTTTTCTCTTCTTCTCCAGCTCTTGACTTTCAACTCAGGAGTAGCACTTCAGTAATTTCCTCACACAAGATCTCAGACCAATGAGCAGTCTGTGTCTATCGGTGTCTATTGATGTTGAACTGTAAAGAAGAATTTAATTTCATTTCAAGATAACACATACCTCTTCCTTTTAATAAGCCTGCCTGAGCAGTACTGTGATGCTTCTGAAATTGCTTCTTCTGAGTCCCTGCTAGCATTCTTGCCAGTTTTGCCTAATCCAAAACCCATCAAGAGCAGTGAATTTACAGCTACTCACACAGTTGTCATGGTGTTATTGTAGCCATAGGCACAAACAGGGAGGTAACTTGTGGAGGTACCTCATTGTAGCCAGAGGTATGTACAGGTGCCAACCATCACAGTGACGAATCACGTAGCCAGATGAACTGGAAGTCTTTATGTATAAGTTTAGAGTGAAAAGCCTAAATTGCAAAAAATTCTTTTCCGCTGTTTTCCTATGTTGATATGAGCTAAATGGCTCACAGACCTCAACTACAGCTTCAGATAAAGAAGGTTTGCTTTCCAGACACGGCTCACAGATCTTAGATAAATGACCATGAAGACAGTGATAAATTTCTAAGAAGAAAAAAAGGTTATTTGTGGACACAGTTTCTTGAGTTATCCCCTGAAAGCATGGCAGCCTCTCTCATTCTCAGCGCTGTAACCCTGTTTTCCTGGACATTGCACTGGACAGTCCTCAATGACTAAGACAAAGACTAGTGAATGACTGGGTTTTATAGGGTAAGTTGCAGCAATTACAATATCATGTATTGACAGAATTTCCAAATGATATTGCCTAGCCCTGAGTTAGATGGTCAGTTCCATACCACATTTTCACCGATCAGGGAGCCATCCAATCACATACTCTGAGTGCGGACTTGTGCAGTGTGTATAAGCCTCACATCACCTATGATTGGGCATCACCTCATGTGTTTGCCGCATGGAATCACAGCTTGTCTTTTGGGACTTCCTGGGCTGGAGGATGACAAGGTGCTGCACTGTTGCTGTCACAGCTTCATGTTTGCCAGTAGGTAGGAGCACAGTGTGATCCCAACTAAGCTATGTGACTCCTTCACTGAACCATGAGCTAAAGCACTAGGTGTTTTCCCTGGTATGTGATGGATTTTGACGCTTTATTGAGGGAAAAGGATAAAGAAAATAGAAGGCTGTGAATCTCACGGCCTTAAATGTGCCATAAATTGAATTATGGGCCAGTGGAAGGACCAAACCAACCTAAAAAAAATGAACATTACCTTTCCTATTTATCATCACAGTTACAGAATCACAGAATCACAGAACTGTAGGAGTTGGAAAGGATCTCCAGAGATCATCTCCCTTTGCCTCCCACACTTCAGATATTTACATTGATGAGATCCCCTCCCAGTCTTCTCAAGGCTTTACAGCCCCAGTTATCTCAGCCTTTCCGCTTCCACTCTTGTTTAAGTTGAACCAATCTGTCTACAGATTACACAACTTATCTACTACTACATTACACTGACCTGCACATCAAACACCTACAGAAGCACAAAATGCTACCTTGAGGGAATAAGATAGAGGATTATCTGTGGATGTATTCATCAGTCCTTGATAATTTTCTGGGTTTTACAGAACAAATCACTTGGGGGGAAGAGAGGATGTCAAATATTTTTTGTAAATACTGGTGATTGCTTCCATTCTGGAATGTTAAAATACAGAGATCAGAGCAAATGCAGAAAGTGTGTTTCTAGTCCTCCCCTACTAAGTTAAGAAGGTCTGTGAATACTAACCTATATGTAAATGTGCATGCATGCATGTGTGTGTGTACGAGTAAGTGCTTAAAAATCCTATTCTGGCAGGTATCAGGGACACGTAAAATAATTTCCACTTCATGAGAGTTTTGACAAACAATACATCACTGATCAGTCTCGAGTTTGCGAAGATGTAATTCTCAATTTGTTCTGGAAAATACCGTTTTCCTTTTTACAAGCTCCTTGGTGGCTGTGGACCAGCAGATATATTGTCTAGACTGGTAAATTCCATGGTTGGGTGCAACTGGTACAGAGCTGCTTTCATTCTTAAGGTTCCCAAGCAGATCATAAACTGTTCACAGGGCTCACACCCAGCCCATCACTGAAATATAGTCACTGCTGCAGTGGAATTCAGCAGCTGCTTAATGGTTCATAACTTGCTCTTGTTCCCAATTAGGCCAAGTAGCAATCTTTCTGCAGCCTTCAATGAGAAGGTTCTTGTATGTTAAGCCAGGCATGTGTTTAAGTACCTTGTTAAATCACAGTCTAAAGGCTTGAACTTTCTCATATAACATTCATAGTGACTTCACTGGATGCAGATTTGAGCCTTCGGGGAGGAAATAAGCAGGAAGATCAATTGAAAACACAGAGTGAATTTTAGGTAGATGGAATAACAGGGTGTAAGTGAAGTACATGCAGCTAGTAAAGCAGATGATCCAGATTTTCCTTGTCTGCTCTAGCTGGGCATGTCAGACACCAGAAAGGGGCCAGTTTTATTCTTAGAACAGTTGCCAATCCCATAATTGGGAATGCTTAGAGTAGAAAGGTAAGTAAAGAATAACTGTTAAACCCAAGCTAATGAGAGCACCTTGAAAACTTTCTCTAAACTAATGTGAAATGAATAGTACATATTTCAAGCTAAATGAGTTCCTCGGGGCATGCTTAAAAAATTTTCTCTCTTTAGTGAAATGGGCAAGAAATGGCAGGGAGTAACAGTTAATCTACTGCATGAACTTTATTCCTAATGTGCACGTCCATGCTAGCAAGAAACATTTACTAATAGCCGACTTCTGAAGGTCTAACACAACAGCCACTCCCAGTGACTTCAGTACCAGGCATGAGCACACAGGGAGTAAGTCCCAATTACCTCTCTGATCAGGTCTGAGCTGGGTTTTCACCTATACAATCTTTTGCTGTTTTTTCAGCTGCATACCGCTCTCCCTTTGTGCTTGCTTGCTGACTGGGAGGAGATACAGTTGCAAAGTAGCCATTTATTTCAGCATTATGGGGGCCTTTGATAAGAACTGAAGAAACATGTCACAGGAAAAGACAGAACGATTTCTAATTTCCTGAATTGTCTCCCCTCCCCCCCCTTGCCTCTTTAATTGTTTTTTTTTTTTTAATGAATGAACTGAGAAACAGACTGCAGAAGCTCCACCACTACAGCACTCAGTTCAATGGAGGAGATTGGTTTCAAAATATGGAATAATATTTTTTTCTTCCTTTATGAAGGCAGCATATTTTTTGTACTTCATCTCACAGAAAGAGTGCAGTACAAGGTCCCGTCAACTGTGCATGGACAGATGGTTTTCAAAACAGTTAGATTACTCATTTTCTCAAAAAATTTTTCCACTGTATCTTAAACCACTAATCATATGACTAGTTAACATGAAATTAAGATGTTACAGTATAAACTAGTGATTCATACAAACTACTAGGAAATTTACTTATGATCCTCACCACCAGAATATGCCTCAAATTCTAAACTGGCATCCATTATAGTTTGTACAGGAGCTAGAAGAGAGATGACATAGGTTGCAACACTTCATAGTAGCTAAAAATATCAAAGTTTAATCAGAATAAATTGGTAACACTTGTAGAGTCTAATTTCTCACATCACTGTAAAGTTTAAAATGTGAAAGTGAAACACAAAGAAATTGCCTCTGTTAGGAAATCCACAGTTATGTAAATGAGAGAAACTTTGAGAAATATGTTGAAGTATTTAAGACAGGTGGGTTTTGTTTTGGGTTTTGTTTTTTTTTTTTTTGCCTGGGAAATTTGTAAAGGACAGTTAAAGAAATTTCAACTCATGATGCTGGAAAAGATGGTAAATTTTGCTGTAATATGATGTCACTGTTTGAAACTTGTCCTTCAGAGAAGGACTCAGTTCAAACCATAAGTTTGAACTGAGTTCAAACTCAGTTCAAAGCAGTTCAGTGTACTGAACTGCTTTGAAAACTCTTCCTACATAAAGTTTCCTAATTTTTTTTTTCACTTTTCCCTGTGAAAGGGTTTATCTCTGGGGAGTGGTGAAGATTAAATTTGTGTGGAGTGTATGGTGAGTCAGATCAGATCAGTCACGGAAGAGCTTCCAACTGCTTGGTAGAAACTCCCCGAACATCGCTGATACTTGTGAATATTTTAGAATGGCATGCAAAGAATAAGTGAATCAAATGCTTTTAAAAATTAAAGACCAACCAGTATCTCTAGGATGTATTTCCTTGTTCTTGTATGTATCATTCCATTTCAGGCACTGATTAGTTTGAAACATCGTTTCCATCACAACTCAGGTGGCAGATTTGTAGCTGTACTCTGTTGTTGTGAACTTGGTCATTTTTCCTCTTCTCTCTTTCCTTGCCCATCGACATTGCCAGGAGAATTTTTGCAATCATCTGTAACTTGGGGGGGAAAAAAACCCCATCATATCTAAAGAACAGGTCTCTCCCATGATTTCATGAAAACACTGTTCTTTGATCTTTGGTTTTCTTAAACCTTCTGAACCCTAAATATTCACACACACCTTAAAATTGAGAAATGCAGTCTAGAAATACAGAATGGCATGTATAGATACTTTACAATGACTCAAGTAGCGTGGATCCACTATTCTTTCTTGAAATAAACACCTCACCCACACAGAAAAAGTCATTCACCATGAGACTTTTGAGGTGCTTGAACAAAGTAGGAGAATAAATGTCAGCCTAGCCAATAGGACAGTGATCCTAAGTTTTGTTGATACTTCTCATGGCACTTAAGGTAAAAGGAAGTGTTACATTCAGTACTACTATTTTAAATAGTTTCCCTTCCACTCACACCTACTTTCTTTCCGACTTGCAATGATTTCTGTTTTTCAGATATTTCAGCATTTCAGTTATTTGCCTGTGAAGGTGTGGAAAGACCAGAGGAGGGCAGGCAGAGTCTGGGATGGATAAAAACAGCAGCTAAAAAGAGATGCTTAAAATATGTCAGAGAAATCAATAATCCAAATGGAAGAAAAAAAAAAAAAAAGAAAAGAGGGAGAGAGCTTTTGTAGTGAATCAGGGAATTCACCTTTGCTTTTCACACAGAAAGAGCCCTGAAGCTGAATGTTGCCTCTTCCTACAGTTGTATCCAATTAACAAACATGAGGCAAGGTGACAGGCAAGTTCTTCACTTCTCCATTTCACTTAATCTTCCCCCACCTTCTCCTAGATAAAATATCTAAAATTTTCCTCTATGGATTGATTTCTTATCTCAAGGATACAAAGTTTATGGTTATTTATTACACTGCTGTGGCAGGCACTTCAAAGAATGACTCAGGCATAGACAACCCTTCTTTCTCATTTTATATATGTTGAGAAAAGAAGTGGACAAAGAGCTTCCTGGGGGAAAGTAAGATGGGGAGTATCTTAAGAAAGCTATGCCCATAGGTGTTTCTAGTCTTTGCATAACTCTTCAGAAGGAAGTGAAAATACATCCTTCCCTCTTTGCTGGCATATTTTGCACAAAAATCCAAAAACCTTAATCCAAACCATTTCCTGACAACCAGGAAAAATGCCTTTTTTCTGAGGCACAAAGAGACATTTCTTAGGGTATGTTTCAGAGACCATGTGGAGGAACGAAGGGATATAAAGTCTAGTATCAACAAGGGAGTAGACATTTACTATTTGTTATATAGTACCCAAAACAAGAATAAGATACAGAGGGAGTTTGAAAAGGAGGCAGGCAGTTGTATTTCTTGTTTGGTGAAAGAAAAATAAAAATTATGTTTCTTTAATGTTGACAGGTATTAATGTGACAAATTAGTTTCCAGAGTCTGGAAACAAAAAGAAACTTCATAGAATAGACTATGAATACTCATATTTACTATGTTTTGGTTGGTCCATCTGGAGGTTAAGTCAAAAATAGTACAACCTCATCTTTATAAGACCCGTCCACCCTCAAAAAAACATTTTACTTACAAAGGCAGTTTTTACTCACAAAGGTACAGGTCTTATTTACGTATTTTTTTGTAGTTGAAGCCACAGACAAAGTCTACAAGCAATTTTAGACAATTCCATAGAGCTGTGCTACCTTTAGTAGGTAAGCTGGTGTCCTGCTTTCAGCTGGCATAGAGTTGATTTTCTTAGAAGCTGTTGTAGTGCTGTGTTTGGGATTTAGGATGAGATTAACATTGGTGACACACTGGTGTTTTAGTTGTTGCTGAACAGTGCTTACACCAAGCAGTGGTGTCAGCTTTTCCTACTGCCCTGTGAACTGAGAGTCTGGAAGTTCACAAGTTGCTTAGGAGGGGACATAGCCAGGACAGCTGACCCAAATTGTGCAAAGGCATATTACATACCATATGACCTCATGCTGAACAAAAATAAATTGAGAGAGTTGGCTAGGGGGGCAGCAGTTACTACATGGGGACTTTTACTTCACAACAAAGATGGAAAATGCTGCCCGTATACTGCCCAGTCTCTAGACCACCTGGCACCTACAAAGATTGACTGTCTTTAAATTTGAATCTCCCACTTTCCCATTAGGCCACCTGAATTACATCCTTTTAGAAGAAACTGTAAGTACTCACACAGAAGCAACTGAATTTATTCCTGCAGAAATGAGAGATTAGCAGCATCAGACTAATAACTATGCACAAAACCAATCGTCTGAAAGTCGCTATGGCAGAAAACTCTGACAGGAGCTGGATTATACAGTCATAAAAACTTAAGAGATTTGTCAAGGGAATGTATAAAGCCAGAGTTGTTCCTATTTCTGTTCAATTTAATTTCTTAAGTATGCCTGTTTTTCTTGCTAACATATGATTCTGTCTCATTAAAAAATTATGGAAAGAAGCATTTTATTTTTGCTCTTTCTCCATATGCATATTAATATACCAACGCTCTAATACATGAGTCTCATTTTCTGTAGCTAGCTGCTGAATTTTCACATGTGTTGTTAACAGAGGTGGTAACACCACCTACATTTGAAGTTTCCCAATTCTCCTAATAAATTTTGATTTTCAGTGGCTTAAAATTCTGTCAAACTGTAACAACTCAAGCTAAAAGTATCTGCCTTAGGCTGAATATTTAGAGACACCATAATTCAAAATACTTCATCCATTTCTCAGAAAGACATTCAAATAAAACTCACTGACTGCCCATCTCAGAAAAAAAAAAACAAACCCAACCATAAAAAACCCACCCCTTACAACTGTTTGTTGGAATAACACTGAATATATTAGATTTTGCAGTAGAGACTCAAAATTTAACAGGTTGAAAGTGAAACCTGGACCAAGGACATGTCACATGCCATTTCTGTCTCTTAGCTTTAGACTTTCAAAAATCCCCTGAGCTAGTCCATGCTCAGACAAGAGCTGAGGCAGTTGGCAGCTGTGTGCTTAAAATTCCTTTCATTTTGGTTGTGTTTTCCTGCCTTCTGCCAGCTCTTGAGGCCAGAAAGTCTCTTTCTCTCTCTCCCTTTTTGTGGGAACTCAGTGTTTTCCCTGCTGATTGCTAAGTCCAGTCTCTGTGAAGAACGGTACAGTCCAATTCAAACTGGATAAAAATTCTGCTCAGCAGAAGTTTAGGAATTAGATGTGGCATCATATACCAGAACAGGTACCACTCAGAGAAAATGGGACAAATGTATCTGAAGCTACACAGTCCTAAACCTCACATTTGCCTGCGAGAATTTTGTGCATCTCCTCTGGGAAATTGCACATTTCAGTGTCTGTTAGTGTTGCTTAGGAGAAAGGATGAGAACCTCACCTAGCAGTTTCAAGATTGTCAGAAGAGGCAAGAGGTCTGTGCAGCAGATCCAACGTTGCCATACCTGCAAGAGTGCATGTGCATGTAATTTAGCTGCTATCTGATGGAATTTGTGCTTATTGGAGGGTTATTTCCTCCTTTTTCTTTATTAGAAATCAAGGAAATTACTTGGTTTCTCCTTCATGCACAGACACCCTTTAGAAAGAACCCTGACATTGCAAAGATGAGCACTCAAAGCTTAGAAAACTTCAAGTGTGAAAAGCAATGCAGTCAAGTGCATATGCTAAAGCAAGGCTTCCACTCTCCAGTGCTAACTACCGTGTTTCAAAATAAACATGTGAACTCCGATGCAGCAAGTCATGTTCACATGGATAAGGTTAGACTCTTAAGTTTTGTTGATTTTGAATGGTTTCGGGCTCTTCCTACCCATGACTTACTTAACACAAAAGCATGGCAAATTGTTTTTTCTTCAAAATACTGTTTTTCTAGCAGACATGCTTACCATGAAAATCCTACCCATTTGCACAGTCAGTGAACAGATTGGCAATGGGGAATAATGTTTACAATTTGGAACAGAGGAAGTTCCGCACCGATATGCGAAAGAACTTCTTCATGGTGAGGGTGACAGAGCACTGGAACAGGCTGTCCAGGGGGGTTGTGGAGTCTCCTTCACTGGAGATATTTAAGACCTGTATGGACACCAACCTGTGCGACCTGCTCTAGGGAACCTGCTTTGGCAGGGAGGTTGGACTCGATGGTCTCTGGAGATTTCTTCCAACTCCTACAGTTCTGTGATTTTGTGATAATCATATTTTGCTGCTGTTTGACTATATGCATCCAACAAGTTTTCACATAGCACGTGGAGGGGGAGAGTTTTTGTTTCTGTATGATAACTATTTCCTCTAGCATTGACACTGCTGATTTTTATCTGTCCTGATGTTTCTTTACCCTATAACTGAGCCAAGAAGTTCCATGAAAGTTAATGTGGAATGTGATTTAGTCATTATCATGGCCTTAATGAAGTTTCCTCTAGCTATTGTGTTATACTGTACTGGAGACTCATTGACATAAGCCAATGATTCAGCAACAGGAATAGAACAATTTCCCTTCTTCAAAGCCTTGGAATAAATTACCAAGGCCTGTGATTCTGACAGATAAAGTCCATTTAGGCTATGACAAGTATCATGGCAATGAACCAGTTCAAAGAAGTTGGCATGGGGTTTGGATCATGTCCTACCTTAGGAGTTATGGATCATGAATCCTTAGAGGTAGCTCTGTGCTGAGACAATTATCCCTGCAAGGCTGCAAGAGGCAGCCTTTCTAAAGGAGAGAAAGAAAATGTTATTTAAATGGAAAGAGGGTTGGTCAGTACAGACTGGAAGTCTTGGAAATATTTTATTTTCATTAAAATAATATCTGTGTTCAGCATATTTTACACTATAGTTAAATTAAAAATACCTAACTTATTTCTTTCCTTAGCATTTGGAGAGTACACACAGCAATACAAAACTGTGTTGTTTACATATATGAAAAAGCAACATAATTTTTTTCAATGTGATGATTCTTGCCAGGCCCAAGTGATCCAGTCCAGGTCTACACAATGAACTGTCCAAAACATGTTTCCATTCAAGACAGCATTCTAAGACTTTGGGGTACTTCAAGTTGAACAATTTTAAGAGATTGGGTATAAATATGAACATTATCTCTTGGGCATGTTTTTCATTTTATGTCTAATGGGAGCAATCTGGCATGCAATTCACAAATAACGGAATGCAAAGACTGTTTTTTCTGTATGAAATCTCCTCATATAATTTTCCAAATGAAATATGACAGTACTGTAGGCAAGAGACTACTATACCTTGTTTGCATATGTTTCCCTGGAGGATACTACAGTTACTAGCTCAGGCTTTCATAAGGAAACAAACTAAAAAACAAACAAACAAAAAAACCCCAAAACACAAAAAAAAAAAAAAACCAACCAACCAACCAACCAAAAAAACAAATCTATCTATTATAAGAAAAAAACTCACTTCCCACTTCCCAAGGTGCACAGCAAAACGGCCAAAGCAAGGTTCAGCTCCTAGACAAACGAGGAGTTATACGGGCACTTTTTGTTCTGGTTTAAAACTCTAATTGGCTCCTCCATATCTATCAGATTTCTATCATAATACCATCTTCCCTATGCAATTCTTCCAACTAAACTATATTGTTCTGTTATTGTACCAACTCTTCCAGTGATGTTTGTACACATCTTTGTTCATTTCAGTTTTTGAAATAGTACTGCAATATTTCTATCATCACCTCTATCTTTTTCTGCTCAAATTTAATTCCTTGTTTATTTCATTTAATACAGCTGTAAAGACCAATCTTAGATAGGGTCAGAAATACTTTATGTGCTTTTAACAAGTAAAGCTATGCAATTCTGCCTCATAATAGCATGATTTCCACCACAGCTTGAAGCCTCACTAGAACCAAAATTACTTTAGTTCATGTGTTACAGCATTTTGTTTTATGCCTTATGCAGAGTGGGTGCCTCGGCATTTCAGCAGTGGATATCCTTTCTGGTCTTTAAGGATCTTAACTGTGTTTAATTTCATTTGAATTTTTACCTTTCCAATTGACCCTGAAATTATTAATCCCACATTTTGGGATTGAGCTGTGGGATTTTCCACCTGACTTTTTCTCTGTGAGACATCTTTCTGCCTCACACTGTTTTCTGACCATCAGCCTTTTTCTTTCAAGATAACTGAAGGCAAAACCAAATGATGTTAGAAGAAAGGTAAGCGTTAAGTACAAAATAATTGACTTGGTTCTTATACAGATAATGATTCCGAACCTGAAACCTTTCCAATGACTTCCTGACGCTTGTTGTAATGAATGCCTAGGGACTCGTGAGAGACATGTCATTCAAGATGGACACAGAAAAGCTAGGGATTTTTAAAGGTTTTTATTAAATAAGTAGTAATAGAAGTTGTGAACAGATCACAGATGTAAAGAAACTTTTATTTAGCCTTTCATAATAAGCTGTAGCACTAAAAATCTGGAGAAAACATTTCCAGCGTGATGTATTTTTTGCCTTTAATTGTCCTGTCTGCAGCCTGTGTACAGGAATAACTGATTTTTTCATTATTATTTTTTCTGCCAACTGAACAATTTCATGCACTACTATCATGATGCCAATGTCTCATTGCAACCACCACCACAATTATTAGCAATTACGATTTTTTTTTTGGTTGGCATTGTATGTGATCCTAAAAACAGAACAGAAATTCATAAGGCCTTCATTTGCTTAAACTCATGTGTCTGCAATAGGTACCTACATCTGCTAAACATACTTTGGTCTGCCTCCTAGCCATGTTTGGCTTCCTTGTACAGATATATCCACTGCAAATCTTTTGAAATCTTTCTGTTATGATAAACATATAAGAAACATTACTGCTTTCAATAAAGTTCCTGAAATTCAAACTCAAATGCTATGTTATAGCAGCAAACAGCATACAAAGAAGGAAAAAATGGGACTAGTAGGAAAAAAACATGTTAAAGGGTATCGCCTGGAATATATTCTGCACTCAAAACACCCACATTATCTCCCATTAACAATAATGGAAATTCTGCATGCACATCAAGGTAGAATATATAGCCAAGCCTTGACTGCTCTGATATATATTTATGAATGTAGCTATACATTTATTCCTTCAGTCAATTTAAAAACCTCTGATTCAGAGTTTAAATTTATTCATTAATACCTGCAAATAGAGAAAAACAGCATGGAGCCAACATTAATTTAAAGAAAAATAATCTGATTATATGGTGAAATATGTCAGGCGTAAGGAAGAAAATGAAAGTTAATTTTTTTGTCTCTTGAGTTAAGATTAGAGACACTGTCACAATGGTTATCCCATTGAGATCAATTGTTTGAAAAAATCTAGAAATTAAAAATTTATGGTCCAATTATAGACCAGATCATTAGTGTCAGAAAGGGTACTTTTTTTTTTTTTTTTTTTTTGCATAGGCAATAATAGAAACAGGAGTCTTAGAATATGGAATTTTAGGACAATGTGTTTGCAGCTGTGAAGAGTTTTGATTTAGATGGTATAAACAAAATATTGTAGAATAATGTAATGATTTGTACGTAAGCAACCATAAAGATCATCTAGTTCCATCCCCACTGCCATGGGCAGGGACACACTCCACAGACCAGGCTGCCCAAAGCCCCATCCAACCTGGCCTTGAACATTGACAGGGAGGGGGAGTCCACAGCTTCTCTGGGCAACCTGCTCCAGTGTCTCACCAGTCTTTTAAAGAAAAATATTATAGAGAAACCTTATCATTTATGTGATTGGATTCATTTTGACTACGTTTCCTAATTGGTTTGATCTCACATTGTGAATACTGTGAAATTAGAAAGCTTGAGAACTAAAATATTTTAGATTTACAAAACCATTGAACTAGAGCAAGAGGCAGATCATACACTCACATACTTTCTCATAAAATTTCAGAAAAAATTCCTCTATTCCAATCTACTTCTAATAATTAGTTTATTTTATCTTTTTATTTTTATTTATTTTTATTCTAAATAAGTCAATCACTATTAGCTAGTTACCTCCTAAAATATAAGTGGTATATTTTGTGGAAAAAAGGTATCATTTCATAATCCTGGTTAACTCATCCTATAAAGCAGTGAGTCCTAGCTTCCTTCATATTAAGCTTTGGTAAAAGAGGAAAAACATCTCCTAACTAAACATATGAAAAATTAAGGGCTACCTTAAATGCAAGATTATCTCCAAAGGCAATAATTCAGAAATTAATAGATACAAAACAAAAATTTAAGACAGATACCTAATAAAAACCAGAACTATTAAATGTTCAGATGTTTCAGACTTCCATCTATGATTCTGTATTTACAGTTTCTTTGGATTTGTGGAATTATAATTATGGTAGATTTCTCTCCATTCATGACTTCAAAATACAAACATTAAGACTTCACTTACAAAAAGCTGGTCTTTTAGAGTTAAAAAGGAGGATTCCTTTACTAGTGCTAACAACTAATCCAGCCTCTAAAATACCTAGCTAGATAAAAATTAAGTATTAAAATGTGAAGGCTTTTTTTTTCACCCAGAGTTTCTAAGTGGTTAAATTTCATCAAACCTGGTTCTTTTATTACAGTGTTAATGACATATCCTCATGTTATGGGCATGCCATAATGCCGAAACACACTGAAACTGATCAAATCTGCTATTGTCATAGAACTCAAATGATTCTTTTTATGTCAGGAAATGATACAATCTCTCTTAGAGCACTCTCATGATAAACTGACCCAATTTGAATGTAATAACTATGTTTTTGAAGTCTAGAAGGTTTCTGTTGATAGCAAATTTCTATATTTGATAGTTCTGGTGTTATCTTAGGCCCACCAGCGCTACCCAGTTCATAGTCCTCCAAATCACATACAAATCAAAAATTGCCTAAGCACAGCATTTGGACTTATTGCAAAATATCAATCACATCTTCCCCATGCATGAATGGATGAGATCATGATTAGATGACAAGACTGAATACATTTATTACTAAGAACACCCTGATTACACAAATTTTGGCTTAAAGATTCCTTCAGGTTATGATTTCTTTGAATTAAATGCAAGTTTTGTACATACACCATGACTTTTCTTCCAGTTCAGTTAACAACTGGTTTTCCCCTTCTCATTCCAGTTTGAGTGTGAACAAAAAATTGAGGCTGCATCACTTTTTTAAATCTAGTTTCATAATGAAAAGAGAAATTTCACAGAATTTAATGCAATACTCCATTCAGACTGATTAACCTAAAATGAAACCCAAGTTCACTAAAAGGCAATTTGGAGCAATAGGCTGAACCTGCACAGTTCAGTTTTTCATAGGAAGCTGAAGAAACTGTTGGGTTGTTTTGTTTACTTGTTTGTTTGGGCTTTTTTTAATAAGTGTTTTCACTAATTCAAAATTGAAAAAATTAAATTTTTTGTCCAGTCAAAATATCTCCATCCCCAAATAATTTTAGATTAAGAGAAACAGATTTTTCTGCCTGAAATATATAACACATGAGAGTTACATTGGTAAAATTTGGTCAGTTTTGTAATGTAACTTTTGAAAATAAAAAAACAGTTTTGTCTTAAAATTTAAAAAAAGCCTTTTGATTTATTTAGTAACTTTTTTTGACTGAAAGCGGTGAATTCAGAAACAGTTTATGAATTTTGTAATTGTTCCACTGCCAATAAATAAATGACTGAAAAAAAATCACTGTTACATGAATGACTTTGAAACATGAACAAGGGTAAAACAGCTTCAAAACCAAACTTACACACATCTATACAATTATTACTACAATCATATATCTCCACATCCTGATATGAAAGGGAGTCGGTGAAACATTACAGAATAACTAAAATCCAGTCATACAGTCCATTCCATTTCAACTGGAGAAAGAACCGTCTCATCAGCAGAGTACTGAAACACAGATTTTTTGTTTCCTTTGCCTATAGAAAAGATGATGGTTCCACTGCTACTTGATTTCTGTGAAGTGTAACTGACTGCAAAGATCTAAGCACTAAACCATAATCTCTATCAGCAGTGGTCTTTTACTGTGGTCATTGTGTATAACTGCAGAATATTCCCCTGCCAAAATTGATTAAATACACATTGTGCACTTAACCCCGCTTAAGGTAAAATCAACCAGAAAAATATAGGTCTTTTCCTCTACTCCTGGGATGATCAGAATCAACTGAGAATGCTCAATCTCTCTCCAGGTCTAACAATATGGAATAGAGTAGTAGGGATTGTAAGTATGAACAACTGGAGAACACACCAGTGAAAAAGGGTTATCCCTGGGAAAGAGGATTCAGGGCTCTTTCCAATCCTGCTTTGATACCTAATATACACAAGATTAATTGTGTCACCTTCTAAGTTCCAAGTATCACGTTGATTGTCTCTACTCAAAGTAAACCCAAACCAGAAGACATGATGTGAAGACGTCAAAACCTTAATAAAGTAAGATTTCTTCTCCTTCAGCTTTACAGATGCCACTCTGAAGGCAACTAATTAGATGAAAACTTTATAGCTTTCATCTGAAGATTAAGAAGAAAAGATTAGAAGTGTATAATACTGGCATTTTTTACCAAATTCAAGCCAGGTCCCCAAACTGTTTAACACCTGAAATAATATTATCTGAATGTACTCAATACATTCGGTAACAGTCTGAACAATTTTCTTCTTAAAGTTTTAAGTTATTTGCATCCCCTCCTTTCCTCATTGCTGCTTTTCCATTCATTCTAACGTAGTTACTTCAACAGCTGACATGCTCATGTAGTAAAGGTTTGAGTAAGTACCATGTACAATTAGAAAAGGAATGAGTTTGACCTTGCTGACATAAAGAAAAAGCCAGGAGAACTTAGTGTGAATACATATAAGAAACTAGATATTCAGGTTGAATATAATTCTTCAGTAGAGTAGTATGAAAGTAGTTAAAAACGGAGGTATATGTCACTGAATGATATGGTACAGGTCAAGGTCAGCCAAACAACATGGAGCTCTGAAAAACACAGACATCAAAATGCCAAGTCAAATTATTCAGCTGAATTTCTTCTGCATCATGTCTGGCTGAGACAACTGAGCAATTAAAAATGTAAATAAAAGGAGTACTTGCTCCTCAGTGGGTCTTGAGGGCTAAAAACACCTGTTCATAAAGCTGACAAGAGATAAATAACAGCTAATAGGCAAGTTTTAAAATAATTTATTAAGAATTAATCAGTGAAGCAAGATGCTTTTGTCTTAGAAATCAACACTTTTACTGATTCAAGGGATTTGCATGCAAAACCAGTTTTCTCAAAGACCTGCTACCATGCTTCACTTGCTCCACTGAAAACTGGTTTGTATTCTTCAAAATACACAAACACATTTTTGCACATGCCAGATAGTCAATTACTATTGCAATCACTTTTTGGAACAAAATTGGTCACATTGAGCACTAAAAAACATATTATAGCTCCTGTGCAGTTACTCTGGAGCACTCACAATCACACATTTGGCATGCAGAATTATTATTTTTTAAAAATTGCTTTGAATATATTTGCTTCATTGATGAATAATATCTTCTACAAGGTACATGATATGTGTTCTTCAACAGTAGCCTGAATAGTTGCATAGGAAAGTTTTAGTCATATCAAGAATTTCATAGTTTCTTGACAAATCTCCTCTGACAGACCAGGAACAATATATCTAAAAAGTTTTGGAAGAAAAAAGATATTAATGATTTTGAGTTAGAAATAAATCATTTAGTAAATAACCAGCAATAAACACACACACAGAAACAGGATGAAATCTTGTTCTCCAGCATAGAGGATAGACTATGACATATAGGACAATGTCAACCAGTTCAGTTTCCAAGAAATTCATATGAACATTTTCTTGATTTGAAGGTGTAGCAGTTCACACTCCCTGAGTTCCACTTGGAGAGTTTTGGTTTAACAGAAGTTTCCAATCGAAACTCATTCAAAACTGACAACATTCATATGTGGTCTCTCTTCAGTTTACTGTTATGAAATGAACAACATTACTCAATAATATATGGAAAACTGAATAAATATTTCCAGGAACTATAAAAATGTGTCTTAATTCACTGTTGCTCAAGCAAAATACTAATAGAATCATATCTATAGCAAATTTTTATCACTGTTACAATGAGAACTGTGTTCAAACCTAAAAAGAAGAATTAAAACAAATACGCATCAAATAGGAAACTATTTATAAAGGCAAGAAGGAAGCGGATAATTTTAATCAACATCATAGAAAGAATTTTTTTTATGGAAAAAGATGGAGAAATGAAGAATGATCTATCATGGCTTCCTTACTCTGCAATTTTTTCTTGAACAGGATGATGAGCTGCATATTTAGGATTATATATGCAGCAAGCTACATTGAGAGCTGTTCCCCCATTTCCCTTAAAAAGTTGTTGAAACACATATTGTTATCCATGACCTAGGAGAGTAGCAGTCTAAAAAATAGAGCAATAAATCAGACATGAGGAAGCAAATAATCTCATCCTGATTTTTCTGTGTGAATCAACTGACAACACAAGTCACATAGTAATTCTGAAGGTTATAGGACCTCATAGAAAATCATAATAGAAAAACCTTTGTCCCAGGCAAGCCTATTTGCAGACCTTACAATTATATGCTCCTACAGAGAGGCAAATAATGTCATGAAGCCCATTTCCTTCTATTTCTGATGCCAAAAGATTAGGCAAAAATGAAGGGCAAAAAGAGTACATGTGAAAATGAGCATATTGGTAGTGTTGGTAAAGCTATCTAGGCAATTAAAACATACCAGCCACTCAAGTACCATTTCCACCATAACCACAGGAACATGTGGATTTGAGAAAAACCAGGAGCAGGACAGCATGTGTGCACACACAGGGGCTCTTCTTGCTATCCTCTTTTCCTGCTAGCTCAGACAATTAGAAACAGCCTGAGTCTGACCCCGCTATGGTTGTGTTGAGTGAGGTGAAGCTTTCACCTGAATTTGCTCTGATTCTTCTGCCTCATACATGGAGAAATCTTGTAATTAAAGCTCAACAACTTCTCTTCGGCAGTCTTTTAAGCAGTCAGTTTTTAGTGTTTTTTGTATAAGGCATGGGTTTCTCCCTAATAATCCCCATAAGCCACAACCCCAGGAGCTTATTCATTGCCAGCACCATGCAGAAAAATGGAAGAAAGAGGCCTCAGTTCTAACCAAGTGTCTACCCTTGTAACAAAATGAGGAGGGAAGTCAGCTACGTGACCCCAGGCAGGCTCCTATCCTTAGCTCTAACCCTTTGAAAATTGTCTTGATGCTTTTTCAGTACAGAAGCTAATGGTATTGGTAAAACTTAATCCATTTATGTTAATAGTCTCAAATAACTCAGGTTCCAGTCATGTGTCCTAGTCCTCTGACTATCTCTGCCTATTCCATAAATGTCTTAACTGTTACTTTATCTTGGAATTTCTTTTGTAGTGCAGTAAAATGTTCCTCCTAACAAAGCTTGGGTGTGACTTGGGTCTTAACAGTTCAGAGAGGAGACTCTGCCTGGATAGCACTGAACGGATTTGGCTCCATATTGCCTGTGCTGTTCTCCAGATTGCCCCAGAAAGCTTTGCATGGTCATTCCTGCTTTTATGCAGCATACCAGGGCATAAAATATGTACCCTCAGTTGCATGCCATAAAACCAGCACTCCAGCAGTCTCCAGAAGCCAGTTAAAATGTTCCCCACAATTTGAATGGAAAAACATCACAAAAGATACTAAGTGGGAACATAACAAAAGGAAAACACTATCGACCATAGTAACTTAGATCAGCATTCTATCTCTGTGCTATAAAAGAAGCACACCTGGACCCTGTGGCCCTTTCATGCTTCCTCATCTTCTGCAGTCACCTGAGGAGTGATATTGGGAAGTGCATTCTTGCTGTTTCGTGTCTGCTAATTAACCTACTGTCCATGAATTTGACTAACCTCTTTCCAGAGTTTGGTTGTGGTTTTTGCAGGGTGAGGTTCTGGTTGGGGGTGGGGGGTAGTGCTTCAGGGTGGCTTCTGTGGGAAGCAGCTAGAAGCTTTCCTTCAGCCCAGCAGAGTAAATCCCATCTGGGCCCAAGGCCAGACCAAGCACTGCCCAAGGCTTCGTCAACACTCATTGCACCTCCATGAATCACATTTAAGAAAAAAAAAACCCAACCCATAAGCAGTTGTTTTTTCCACCAGTGAAAGAAGTGAGAAGGTGTAGAAACTTCGCAGGCACCAGTGAAGAAGGAGGGGGAAGGAGGTGCTCCAGACACTGGAGAGAAAGATTACCCTGCAGCCATGGAGAGGACCATGGTGGATTGGGTGTTCCCCCACAGCCCATGGAAGATGCAGAGACTCCACCTGCAACCCTTGGACAGTTCCTACACTGGAGAAGGTGGAGACATCACAGAATCACAGAAAGTTAGAAGTTGGAAGTTACCTCATCTAGTCCCACCATCCTGCCTGAGCAGGATCACCTAGATTAAATCACACAGGAACGTGTCCAGGTTGGTCTTGAATGTCTCCAGAGGAAGACATTCCATGACCTCTCTGTTCAGCCTGTTCCAGTGCTCTGTCACCCACACAGTGAAAAGTTTTTCCTTATATTCACATGGAATTTCTTATGCTCCAGATTGGACCCATTTCCCCTTGTCCTGTCACTGGCCATCACTGAGAAGAGCCTGCCTCCATTCTCCTGACACCTTTTACATATTTATAAATATTAATGAGGTCACCCCTCAGTCTCCTCCAAGCTAAAGAAACCCAGCTCCCTCAGCCTTTCCTCATAAGGAAGGTGTTCCACTCCATCGTTTTGGTGGCCCTGCACTGGACTCTTTCAAGGCATTCTATGTTCTTCAAGACATTGAAGATGCTGTGACTTGCATTGGAGCAAGTTCCTCACAGCACTTGCAACCCATGAGAGAGAGAGAGACCCACTCCAGAGTAGGTTTGCTAGGAGAGGTTTCTGACTCTGTGGGTGACAAGTCTGGATTAGTCTAGCGCTGAGAGACTGAGAGATATTTTATTTTTCTATGACTGCACCCCATAGCAGTGAACCACACTGGGTCAGTTGGTGAAGAGTGAGACCTGGAGGAAAGGACTCACATTGGAGAAGTTAATGGAGAACTGTCTCCCATGGGTGGGACCCCACTCTGGAGCAGGGAAAGAGTGTGAGAAATGTCCTCCACCAAGGAGAACAACTTGTGAAGAGATGACCAAAATTCCCGTTCCCCATTCCTCCCCTCCCCCTCCCCCACTTTGATCCCTTCCACTTATGCCATCCTGGGGAGGAGAACATCATAAATAAAGTTCAGTCTGCAAAGAAGGGAGGGGTGAGGGGTGGTGATTTAAGAGCTTATTGTACTTCTCATTATCTAACACTTCTTTCTCTGTGTGTGTAGTATAGTGCAAAAAATTAGTTTTCTTTCCTTTATTCTGTGTTGAGTCTGTTTTGCCTGTGTTGATAATTGTGGAATGATCTCTCCCTGTCCCTATCTCAACTCCTAGACCTCCCAATATATATTTTCTCCCCTGTCCAGCCGAAAAGGGGAATGTCTTTGGTGGGCATTTAACCTCCAACCAAGGTCGAACCACCACAAGTTGCCAGTGCTACCTCCATAACTCTCTGTCCAGGTCACCATACTTCATATAGAAAAGCACTTTCTTTTTCTGCTTTAAATCAGTTGTTTAATTATTTTAGTTTATGACTCTGTACTTCTAGTATCGTGGATAGTGGTGAAAAAACAGATTCTACTTTTAGCTTATCCACCCTTTCATGACTCCATAAAACTCCACCATAATCCTCTTCACAGCTTCCTTCAAATTGAAGTGCTCCAGCCCTTCTGGTGTCACTTACAAGGCAATTGCTCCATCCTTAATTATTTGAGTTGCAAACACTACCTCTCTGTAAGATAGACCCTGCTGATCGGATCTCAGTGCTGAAGCAAATGCATTTACGAGTGTTGAATTTAACTACAAATTCTGCAGTTTTCCATGATTTCATTGAAAACTCATGCTTTGGCACTCATGCAACCTGTGTGATGAAATTGGGGTGGTCAGTGTCAGAGAATATGAAGAGAAAATCTCTATGGTTAGTATGAATATGCATAACTACTAAACAAGTGCCTAGGCTGAATTGTGTTTGAATACAGAATCACAGAATCACACAGAATGTCAAGAGTTGGAAGGGACCTGGAAAGATCATCTAGCCCAAGCACCCTGCCTGAGCAAGACCTCTGAATTCTCTAAAAGCATCTTGTCAAACTGATATCTCATTACTTCCACTGTTGTGAAACTGTGTTGACTTCTCTGCCTTTATCTTCAAGTGCATATTGGTGTAAAGGACAGGATTCTGGCCCAGGGCTGTTTGCTCCCTGTGGTTTGGCAAAATTAATAGATAGCTGCTGGAAATGGGGGCCTCAGGAACACTACACCATTTGTATTCTTCCCTTTGCCAGGTTCTACAACAGAAGTCAAAATGCTGAGATTTATGGGAGATAGTACAAAAGCAGTAGACCTGAAGAAAACATGCTGCTTTTTTTTTTTTTTCTCTATAGTTTTCTCCTTCGTCACCTATCAACAGAAAGAATTAGACAGAAACCCTACTGTGGTGGACATTTGGAGGACAGCATCCTGTGAAACCCATGTAAACTGTGACAAGAACATGCCAACATTGCATATAGGTAAAGCATTTGACCTTAGGGGTTGAGACCTCATTGAAAGCATTGACTTTTCCAGGGTGACATACCAGGGAGTTCGATGAGCTGTCACAGGCCTAGGTAGAGGAGGTAGATTTAACAGTCAGATGTGGACTTGAGAGAAAAAGGAATCTTTTGGTTTTCGTGTGCTGGATGACTGTGGGTGGAATTGAATCTAATCACCTTCTAAATATGATTTCACCACTTCTTCCTAACACTGTTTTGTTTATTTATTTGGAGTAATTATTAGAAAAAATACATATATGCATAGGTATGTTTTAAAACACCGTAAAATACAAGTGACATATGTATGCATTTAAAAACTATCAAAGAAGATAGAAAACATATTCTTTCTTCAACTCTTAAAGAGAAGATCCAGGATTTTGCTTCAAGTGCTTTCAACCACAACAGAGATTGCCCTTCAGAGTCTTTCTGACTTTGTAACTTTTCATCTTGACCCATCATAAAAACCCTTATCATTGTCATCACCAGAACAAGAAGTTATGTCATTATCTGTAACCATGGCAGCAGCAGCAGTAAGCAATTGAATTTTCTGTATGCAATGCATCCATCATCAGTTAAACTGCTAAAAATGCTGCCATAAAGAAAAACTTGGGAAAGGAGGACAGATTTAGATTTTTCAAAGCTGCCATCGCTTAGTGAGAGGTGTCTCTTTGCTTTCCAATAGCACAGTAGAGCAGACAAAATCAATGTATAAATCTGGTTAACATTTTACTACTTCAGATACCTGAGTAGTAGGTGAAATAAGGATGCTAGCTATTTCACAGCTAAAAAGTATCAGAAGTAATGAGTATTTAAAGGTTTTATGGTTTAGTTTCAGAGCTAGTTTTAACATGATTTTTCCATATTTTTACTATTTCATTATCTCTAAAATATAGTTTTACTGAAGATCCTAAACAAATGATTTTGTTATGACAGTAAAAGTCTCTTAGTGACTTGAATAGATATATTCAACTGAATATTGCTAAAAATAGGAAATCAGATAGTAATGATCAACTGGTCACTAGCTCATTTTTTTTTAATTTTCCAGGCAGTGTTTTAAGTAGCCACAGTAACACAAACTAAAACCCACACACACTTAACATTTTCTCACAGGGCTAAAATATTCACTAATCTTTTAAATTAAGTTGTCCAGCATTCTAACCAGCAGTCTATCATCTTCCTCCAGGAATGATTTATAGAAGGTTTCTCTAATTAGACAAAAAAGGATATTATCAAATCATTTGGGAAAAATGCTATAGATAAAGGAGGTAACGGAAGATGAACAATTTCAATTAACTATTAACCAAGATAATGATTTATTAGTCACACATGGCTCTTGTATTGCACTGATATGGCCTTCCTAGAGACACAGAAGGTATTCCTCTTCAGCCACACTGCTCGACTTGCATCAGCAGATATGAGTAGTTTTCTTTTTTTAATTTTAGACCTTTAAATACATTCATTTATTCTCACAGATATAGACATGCAGCTCATGTTGACAGCACTTCTTGTATGTTATCATCATGATTTCTCAGAGCCTTTTTGAGTATCCACATAATGCCTGCTGTAAGAGCCACTGCACGACCACAATCCATAGGCCCATGCAAACATTGTGTTGGATAGAGGGCTGGAGAGAAATGTCTGAACTGGGAAAGTATAGGGAAAGAATGCTCCCGTGGTTGCTTAAAATAACAGCTGTAGGCATGTTCTTATTTGGCCTCAAGATCTTTCCTCCAGATCTGGCCTGGTGTGGACAATGTACTCAAATCAGAAGCATAACTTTGTCACTGCTTTATGTTCTATTAAATATATATACATGCAGTTAGTGCAGTTAAGTGCATTAGCAGTATAAAGTATATAAACTCATTAATTTTGGAAATTTTTCTGACATTGTCATATTGTATGTCCACCACCCAATTCACAGTGGTTCAGAACCATCTCTTCTTAACTGTCATTTTGTGGTTCTCTTCCACCAGCCTGGTTTGCATTTACATCCTGTGTGGCCATATTTCAAATTGAAAACATGATACAGCTGTTCCATGCCTGAGAATACTTCATCCTCTCTGTTCATTATGTCCCATTCCTCAAAGTTCAAATATAAACTCACAGCTAATCTACCAACCTTTCCACTACAACAGAGGCAGTGTTTAACTACACAACTCTTCCTTTTACAACTAGTATTTCTACTTATTTACATTAAAATAAATGTCAGTACTGAGGTTAAAAGTATCTCATAGAAATTCATATATGAGGAGGACTTTATCTGCTAAAACCTGAAGTCACTCCCAAGAAGCACATATCCATCAGAGTCTGGATAAAGTGCTGATGATACCCCAAAGGGACTAAGTAAAAACACAAAGGCAAAAGAACACAGAAAGTGGAGGACAAGGTAGCATGGCATATATTTGTGGCTAGAAGATGGTTAACATAACTTAATCTTTTGGTTCTCTTCAAACCACCGTAGTTTATACCAGAAGTCTAACTCTCACTGTTGTTAAAAAAGCACAACAGACTGAGTAGGTTGTTCTTCGGCTTTCTCTTGCCTTTGCTACTGTTGCTCTTTGAAAAAGGAGCTGTCCAGCAAGAGCATGAAGTGGTAACAAGAATAATCAAATAAACATCAAAAGGAACCAGTGAAAACTTTAATTTATTTGAAGACACTACCAGGAGAAGACAAGTGAACATAAGAGTATTACTTTTCTAGGTAAGGTGTCTATCTGTATCAAGAACTTACCTCCTGAAGATGAACTAAAGCTATCCTCTGTCTACCACTCAGAAATCTCCTATGAGTCATTGCAGGTTGTTTTTCACCTTGCCAACAAATATACCAGAGATTTCAAGTCATGTCCAATGCTGTTTGTGGTTTGAGCCATGATGAAAAGAGCTGCAATGTTAGTGACAGACTACAGTACATCAGTGGAACCAGAACAAAAATTATATTCCTCGTAGGATTCAAATTCACAGACTCACAGAATCACAGAATGTTAGGAGCTGGTAGGGACCTCGAGAGATCGTTTAGTCCAACCCTCCTGCCTGAGCAGGATCATCTAGGTTACATCACATGGGAACATGTCCAGATTGGTCTTGAATGTCCAGGAGTCCCAGAACCCTCTCACCAGCACTACTCTCCAAAGGCCAGTCTCCAACCTGTACTGGTTACCGGGGATTGTTACTCCCCAGATGCAATACACTACACTTTCCTTTGTTAAATCTCATTCAATTTCTCCTTGCCCAGCTCTCCAGCCTGTCTTAATCTAGTTGAATGACAGCACAACCTTCTGGTGTGTCAGCCACCCCTCCCAGCTTTGTGTCATCAACAAACTTGCTGACTGTGCTCTCTATTCCCTCATCCATGTCATCAGTGAATATATTGAACAATACCAGTCCCAGTGCCAACCCTTGATAGACTCCACTAGTTACAGGCCTCCAGCCAGACTCTGTACCATTGAACACAACTAGCTGGGCTCTTCCCTTCAACCAGCTCTCAATTCACCTCACTTCTCTACCCTCCAGGCCACATTTCCTCAGTTTATCCATGAGGATATTGTGGGAGACAGTGTCTAATCTTTTACTGAGGTCAATTGTTTGCCTATTATTTTTAAAAAGATATAGAAGATCAAGAGCTCCAGTGCGAGTGTGTGTGTGTGTGTGTATATATATATAAAGGGTTCGATTGACATTCCATTAAAGTCTAGAGAGAGTGCCTGCATCTTACTACAGTGTGTATTTCTATAACTAAATGCCTGGCCATGAGCTCTTTTCATAGTCAATAGAGAGAAGGTCAATAAACTGAAAAGACTTTAGGGTGTAATTCCTCTCATCCTAAAGCAGCCAGCAGCTTTTGGTCAGATCAGTGACACTCTAAACTCTATTGACCTTTTTGGAGTTTAGTGTAATAGGATAACTAGCTCAGACACAAACTTTCAGTGTGTATATCAAAAGCTAGATAAGGTAATATCCACCAGGTGATTTGATGTCATGTACAATGTGGACTGCCAGAAGCTTTGTTTGGCACTAGAAGATGGCCAAAAAGATGAATGAAAGAGTCAAAGCAAAGAAATATTGAGATAAGAAGCATATATCTTAATTGTTATCTGCCGTTGAATATATTATTTTATTTGGACTGTCTTCTGTTTTTTCAGCCCTTCTTTGACAGGACTTTAGCTCTAAGACTCTACTATAAGAGGTAAATCTGATGTCAGGGGAGCATTTCTAAGATAGAGAATAAAAGGCAGAGATCAAAGTCAGAGATAAAGACCGACAGGCAGGGTTCTAAAGACTTCCAGTGCATGCTAACTCAGACAAACAGTGTGGGCAGTACTAAAAATGAACATTGGTATAGCCTCCTGTTGCTGAGCTTTTTTTTTTTTTTCCACATTAACCTTACAATGATTCCCTTCTTTTCATTTGATTAATCACAAAGAACAATATTTTCATGCCTGTAACCAAGACATATTTCTACTGTATGTTTTTACGATATTTACATGGCAGTGAAAATTAGCAAAGGTTGTCATTAGAACTCCATTCCAGCATTCCATCAGATAAACAACAAATTATCTGGGTTGATTAAGTTCACCTTGACAAAAGGGTCAATGTCTGAGGCATCATTTGCTGACAAATTCATATCCACAGTCTTCGAGGGGAATATTTGTTAGTAATTAACTTCAACTTGCTTCTAGGATAGGAATTTAAGGACTTTGCTTAGCTTTGTTTTTCAGATCAGATATCTAAATTTAACTGACTTTTGAAAGAGGTGAGCAGAAGGCACAATGTTACTGCAGTGCTTTCCTTGGAATATGAACTGTGGTTTTGTGACTATTAAACAGCTGTATGGTATCCTTGAACCACTCAAGCAGCCATTCTAGAATAAGACTAACCCATTCTTACCAGAAAAGAAGATACATAAACAGTCATGCAATAGATATCCATCATGTACCTGAAATAGTTGGATATTTCCCCTGAACCTTCTTGCATTCATTTAACCAAATAGTAACTGAATTTAGTCATAGTTTACCAGATATTAATATGCAAAAAAAAAAAAAAAAGAGCAAAGTTATGTGTTCTACTTTCAGTAGAGAGACAGAAAAACAATCCACACACATATGCATGCATGCACATATACAGTCACCCATTGCCTAGCTTGTTCCCCTTATACCCACCCTACGAAGCATATTTTGTTTAGACTGAAAGTAAGCACCTGAGTCACACTATAGAAGCGTGCTTAGGGATTTCCAATTTCCTCTGAAGGTTCACAATATTTTCTGATTGTCTGTACTAGGGGGAAGAATCATCCTTGAGAATAAGAAACCAGGAAACAGGTTTTAGGGGTGGGTTAGTCTTAAATTCCATTCTGCTAAAAATGCGTTGGTTTAAAAATTGCATAAACCCAGATGTATTCTGAGAGCAAGAAACCTGACATCCTTTCCACGTTGACTTCTCAGCCCACAAGCAGTTTCCTTAGCAGAAACAGTGTACAACAGAACCACTTTTAAGTGTCTGTCCAAACAGACCATGGGATAATTTGACAGTTGGAGCCATTGTGGCGCTGTACTTTGGCAGCTGGTTGTTCTTCCTATCTTGTAGGGGGCATTTTAGGTGATCCTGCTCAGGCAGGGGGGTTGGACTAGATGTCTTTCGAGGTCCCTTCCAACTCCTAACATTCTGTGATTCTGTGATTCTATGATTTAGCAACTTAACACAATGGATTGCTCACAGTTTAATTTTTATGTGAGAATCTACCAATCAGTTGCTACCAGAAGAAAAAGTGCATATATTTATCTATTGTTTATCTAAGCAGGTATCTGGAGCTTTAAATCACTCTTATACCTGTTTTCATTTCTGGCCTTCAAGAAGCTCAAGTGAAATGACTGAAATTAGAGGAAGTCATTGAATCAGAGAATCAGACAGAATTTAAAAGTTCTACCATCCATTCAACTTCCATTATTGCCTTATACTTTGAACCACATAGTTTGCCTAGAGGACAATTTCAACTTTGTAAAAATCTGGTTTCTGTATCGTTTCTGGATTTTTTCCAGCAACAAATATTAGCATTTGAAAACCACCCTAGCCAGAGAAATTTGATCAGGTTGTTGGTATATACTTAAAATAATTTTCCTTTCTTGATAAATCTTTTCTTCATACCAATGTTCTATGTTCCCTTTTAATGTGTGGCTACTACAAGTATTAAATCAGAAACCAATATATTAAAAAAAAACCAATTTTAGGAAAATTTAGAGGACTGAAAAATATAAAATTCTTAGGACAAAAAATTATAAGGAATGAGTTTAACATAGTTGACAGGTAGCAAGTACCTTGTGTAGTAATGGCCCTGACGTGGAAAACACTGGCAGTAATGATTCAAATACATACAGAAAACAAGAAGGAGTGTTAGGTAGGGGAACCTGCAGACAGCATGCCTGAAGGGGAAGTAGAAGTAATAGTATCTCTAAATTCAATGCCAAATTTCCCAGACTTCAGGGGAAGCAAGACTTCTGTCCTATCCTTGATGATCACTGTTCTTCCTGAACTTAATTTTTTATTATGTGCTCCAACGTAGTAGTGACAATTCCCGAAGTCATTTAATATTCTTCTTTAAGTTGCATAAGCAAATAATAACTTGATGGAGTTTGAAAAAGTAGTAGCTAGTTTTAGCACTTTCAGATAGTCTTCTTCTGTCACAGAGAGGATGTGTCACAAATCAGTTTCTGTATTAAAAGTGAATGAATATGTACATCAAACAACAAGGAAATCCACATTATAATTCCCTTTGCTTTGCTGTGCATGAAGCTCAGGAAGTCACCCACTCTGCTGTAAAGGTTTATGCAAGAACCACACAGCTCATCACATCAGAGGGAAAACCCATATTTGTGTGATGGGTTTTGCTACTGCAACTCATCTGCCTGTATGTTTGATCTGATACTGTCTTTAATTTTCCTGTCATGGTCTTGCCAGGAATGCATTTGCACAGTTCAGAAATTGGTCTCTCCTGGCCTTATAGAAACATGTTACTCATTTTCTTTCCACAGTGACATCTCTTATCAAACATGTAAGCAGAAATAAAGCAGTTATCTTGGATCATCAGTGATTTGCGTATCTTTGTTAATCATTTAACCCTGAAAATCCATGTCAAAATATTCAAAATATTCATCCACTTTAGTGAGATTTTTTGCCCTTTCAATTCTTTGAAAATTGGGCCAATTTGAGGAACTAGACTACTGACAGAAGAGCCCAAATTTAGGTTCCAATTTGTAAAGTTTTGGTCTTCATTAATTTTATCGGGGAAAAAAAAAATCAGGAAGAAAACAATAAAGGTGCATTTTGCCCAGGACTTATCTATAGCCATATCAGTTAAGTAATGAGAGACATTGTCAGCAGACCACTAAGCTGACCTAGTATAATTTCAGCTTAGCTGATTGGCATTTAATGGCTTTGATGATCACTTGCTGAAAGGTTGCCACATTACCCATGTGCCATGCTGTCCTGTACACGAGGTGCACAAGTATTTCTCAGACTCACCTTCACAGGGGAAGAAAAGAAACTACAAATTCTCTGTGAGACGCTCAATGCCATAAATGTGATCTGTGATGCTCTGGTCCCCAGCAATGGCTACAGGTCTACATCCTGCTGTGGACAAGGAGGTACAAGGAGGTGCTGGACAAGTCTAGAGACTTGAGAGAACAGGATGAAATGATGTAGCAACAGTGCTGAGGTTAATATCCTGATCAAGAAGCCTTCATGAAGTCCTTCTCCTATCCAACATTTCTACTATGCTCATGGTCATAATAGTTCTGTTTTTCCTTCCAAGCATAAAGGAATCCATTGACAAATAAAGTAATAAAATAAATCCTCAGGCTAATCTTTCCTATGCACGTGAGAGTAGAATGAGTATGATATCATTTGGGTTGAAATTTGGTCCAAGAAAAATGCATTCAGACCCAGGAATCCTCCACACCTCACATTCCTGTCATGGAAGACTTTGATCAGAGTACTCAGCATCTGTGACCACATTGCTTTCATGCGAAGGCAGCTCAGTGCACCTCTTGCTGTGATCCTGACACATGTGATGTGAGGTGTCCCCAGAGGGATGGAGGGGATGGACTAAAGCTGATCAGAACTCTGATGCTATGGCTTTGTTTTATTCACAGCTAATACATGATGCAGCTTTGTGGGGCTTTTCTTGTTCTCTCCTTCTTTTCCCCTGGGGTCCTTTGGTCATGCCAATCATTTAAAGAGAGGATAAAGGCAGCTACATAAAGGCACAGTAAGGGAGGGGTAGTGTGTCCTCCAGCTACTTTACGCAGTTGTAGAGGATTCTCCCCCCACAGTTTTGCTTCTCTAGGCATGGTGGAATACACTTTGATTTTCCACCCTTTCTGAACTCATTATCTTATGAAGTCAGTGACATTAGTACAAATTAACACCTGGTCTCTGTTTCTAACAAAAAGAAAACATACCAGGTGGACATTTAGAAAAATCAATTCCCATGATAAAGCCAAGGATATTAAAAAGAGAGAGAGAGAAAGAAACACACAAAGATTACAGAACATAGCTCTCCCACAGAAGCAGACAGGGTGGCAGCCAGCCATTGTTCTGAAAGGCAGCATCAGCACCAAGAATCAGATGACTAAGCTCCTGATAATGAATGAAATATTTTTACTATGCTGAAAAAATTCTGGCACTGCCGAAAGAGTCAGGATAAAGGAAGTAATATGAAGGGCCTTTCTGAAGGACACCATTAGATAGCCTTCTGCTACAAGAAATTCAGTACCCTGAAGAGAAGCAATGTTTTTGGGTTTTAACAGGGATAAAAATAATACAGGCTTAAATTAGTGTGGTGCTATTAAGAACACATGTGAATGCATCGTCTGCTGTTTATTGTGACACATGATGCAGTGGTGGTCAGGGTTTCATCTGGCTCTGAAAGGGCAAGAGATCCTGAATATCCTTGAGTCTTGCAAGCAAACAGCTGCAGCATCCTGAAGTGTTATTCCCTCCTCAGCTGCTCATTGTCATCCCTCAGCTGAAAGGTGGGGAGCCAACACAGAGCTGGAGGGGGACATGGTGCCTACAGCTCAACTGCCATCATCCACAGGCTGGCAGCTCAGCACAAACCCATTTCATCACAGAGCTGGGGCGTGGTCAAATGTCAAAGAAAGATTCACATAGACTCATGTCCTCATTGGACTGGAGCTCCTTGCTATCACGGCTGCCTTCTGATACCACATCCAGAGGTAATGTGGGTGTTTGCATCACACTGCTGTGTAGTGGGTGTACCCTTTATGGTACTCACTACGTTGCATTGCTGGCACTGTGACCAAAATAGGGAGTGACCAAGTGAAGAGAGTTGAGAGGGAGCATTTGTAAGTCAGTGTTATGTCTGATAGAGTGCTTTGCAAGTGTACTGAAATTATGGGAAGATACTTCAGGTCAGCCTTACCAAACTGAAAGAGAGAAATATTGGGAATTAAATGGTTCAGATATTAATTTATAATGTCATATATATATGCATATATATGTGTATGTGGAAAAATAATTTTAGATACATTCTATGGTAAGAAAATTCTCACAAAGGAGGATTTACAGTGTGAAGAGTTCTTAAATGATCTTTGTCTTCTTCTGGAAAAATAGCTTCTGAGCTAGTTTCCCTTCATTAAAATGCACACAACTTCCCCTTGATCTTAAATATTTCAATTTGTGAGCTAAAAAATTTGCATTGGTACTTACTGCAAATGATTTTTTCTTTAAAAACTTTGGGAGCTCTGATAAGGACAGCTGTAATAAACCTTTTATAAAACAAAACTTCCCTTCAATATAGCCAGGTATATGCACAGCTAGGTTTCAACTTGAGGTTCTGGGGGCACCAGCACAATTAGTTCTGAGAAACCCATATAACTCCACCACACAGAGGCCTGATTTTTCTCCAAAAATCAAAATTATTCAGGACTATGATTCCAACCCAAGGCTTTCTCTTGCATCTGAAAACCAGGGTATCTTCTCTACTGATTTAGTGAAGTAATTTTAAATGTTGTAAACAAAGTTGGGATCAAGTTTAGAGGCCAAAATTTGGGCTCATTTCCTAGCAATTCTATTCCTTTTTGTTCTGAAAACTGGGTAAGTCCAAACAGCATGAGATTTCTTGCATTAAATATCAAACCCTAAGTCCAAGGCTTCAGTGGGGACACAGCACCTACAAAGCCTTCATTAACTGTGATGTGAGGCTTTGAAGCTCCGCTGTGCAACTATTAGCTGATCTTATTTAACAAACAGTGCTGTAGAGTGATGTGTTGTTGTGACTGAGCAGGTGATGATTTTCTCTTCACTGCCACCAGTCAAGGACTTTCCACTACCAGGGCCCAGGCTCCAGCTCTGGGGTCAGAGGTCCAGGCTGTAGCAGGGAAAAAGGGAAATGTTATCTATCTCCATTGATTTCTAGTTCAAAGAAAGCCTTTTGCTTTCACACTTTGAAAAACAGACTATCAGATCATCTCACAGACAGGTTTGTTTTATTTCATGGTTAACGTGATTGTTATATTTAGCACTTATAAAAATAGAAATTGCTCAGATGGCAATTCTTTCTCTGTAGTCTCTATATTCCTTTCCAAACCTATAGCCAGCTATTACTTTACAGAATTATTTTCACTGAGTCACAGACTTAGAAACAAACTCCTGGATCCATTGTTTTCTTACAAATGAAAGAAATTGTATACACAATGTTACTGTAAAGTGGAAAAGGGTATTATATTGTTTACTTTTAAAACTTGTCATATTTTAGAGACCAGTTCTAATGCACTGAATAGGAGGTGAGCATCTTGGTTTGGGTTGTGAAACTGCATATTCTGGTGATTCTGATTTGACAAGCGGATGCAAGAGTATCTATTTATGCAGAGACAAAGTCAGGCCCCAGGAGGTACTAAGCATGATACTGGTACTGCAAGTACAATAAGGGTGAGTATACCTGTCAATGACTTCACAGGAAGGGGAGCAGGAAGAAAAACAGGATACAGGCTGGGAGATGTTAAGGGATTATTGCTCTGATTATAAGCGGTAGGTTACTTAAAGCAAAAGAGACTCATAGTAAATTCCAGAAAACAAAGGGATACAGTCAATGATATAAGAAATAGATGAAAAAGTGATTCTATGTCATTTTTGTCATTTTTGTCATGTCCAAATGTTGTGGATTTCACTGTAATCTTCATCTCCAAAGGAAGTTAATAAATACCACAGCTCTCACTGAAGAACGTTAGTATTTATCAGTGGTGATTTGCTCTTCCATTCCTTCCAGTCTGATCAACAGGAATGTTGTCAAACTGACCCTGTCGAGCCCAGGGAAGGTAGGATGTGCAAGTTGTAAACTTACTACCAAAAGATTCCTGAATTCTCTGGAGTAATCCAGTCCCAGTGAAATCCACTCAAATGTAGCATCTGGTCCAACCTAAAAGAAACATTAAAGGAACAAATAACGGTGTGGATACGTAATCACATTGAGAAACTGTTGGGAAAGAGGCATTTTTCTGATTGCTGTGTAAATGGTTCTAAGACTTGCATAAAAGCAGTAGCTAAAATGACTACACAAACCATTTACTAGCAAAAGCAAATAAGATAAGGATTTTCTGTTCTGTTGCCATTGAGTCTTTGAAGCAGTGGCAGTCTAGACAAACCCAGCTTTGCTCAACCTCCTGTTGCAGATGAAATAAATATGCCTAGAAGGAAAACACATAAAGTTTCTATGTTTTAACTGCAGGAGGAAAAACAGAGTCAGAGGCAAGAAAGACCACCACGCACAACTCAAAGGGGTTTATATTTTTCAGTGTCTGCGGTCTGGCAGTGACTTCCAGAGATTACAATTATTACAAGGAATCAACCAAGCTGTCACAGAAAGGTAAAAGTATAACAAGTAAAATGTCAACATTTTAGGGTGAATCTAGGCCTTTGGCATTCACATCAGTGAATTACCAAGTAATACATGCCTCTGAAATGTTTTCAGCCTGCATTGTAGCTGCTTATCTAGCTGAAAGAGAGCACTGTTATTGTGCTTTCTCTAAGGGGAAGAATACCTTTTCATACCTAGAAAGCACTTCATAAAATGATTGGCAGCAAACTTAACAAACCAAAGGAAATTTATTTTTTTTTTCACAGCACATAACATGAGCATGGTTGTGTGCATGGAATGCAATGCGCTGAAGTGGTTGAAAAGGAGTTTGGCATATGTAAAGAATTTGCTACTGTGGATCATTAAAAATGATCACCAGGAGAAAGATTCCAAGATGCTGGAAGGAGGATGCCATGGGTCAGTTGGCACAGAAACAGTATTCCTTACATCCTTTCCTTTAATATCCTCCAGTGGTCAACATGAAATTCTTGACACTGGGCTAGGTAAAGTCTGTCTCAATGCTTCAACACTTGTGCTGCTACCTCATCTGCGGCTCCTCATCTTGTAGTTCATGAAGACAATTTTTAAATGCCATGTCTCCATTCAGCACCTGCCCTTTCCTCTGCTACGACACTGATGTAGGCAGAAAAGAGATCCATTTCTCTGGTCCTCAACCACTACTGAGTCCACATGGTTAAGTGTGTCAGTTCATCAAATCTGTTAACTTCAGAGTTTATCTATAGGATGGTCTTAGTTACAGCTACTCAGGGAAACAGATTTCTTCTTTACTATGAGGACGCAAATGGGAAAGGGAACAGAGGTAAGCACAAGAAGTGAGTAACCGAGGCAAAATAGGCAGAGTTATGCAGGAAGCAGGTTGGTATTTGTCTCCTCAAATGCATATTTGAAAAGCCAATGCTTTCCTTAGATGATGAAATTGAGTGGTGAATGAAGATTTTCTGGTGAACGCTGTCTCTGGACAGTGAAAATATTTGTATTGGAAAACAGAGCTGTAGATGGAAAACAAAGAGTTACCTACTTTCTTGCCTCACCTTAAAATATGGCCACTGCCCCTGGGGATATTTGCACTCCCAACATGAAAGGATTATTTGCTATCCCACCCTTTTCAGGTCTGGATAGCCACACCAGGAATGACAGCAGTGTCCTCATCAGCACATTTCTCCCATGTGGACCATTCAGATTTCTTGTGATGCAGTGCTGCTCCTTGAACTGTCAGATAAATGTGTCTATCTTCCTCGAAACACCAGGAGATGTGGGAAGGTTCTGGGGGATGCTCAGAGCTTAATTTATGTACTTGGTGTCCTTGCAGCAAAGAAAACAGATTGTCAGAATGAGAGTTCTGAGTTGCACATCTTTCTAGGCATGGTCAAGGTGATTTGGGGGGTATGGGTGAGAGGAAAGTGTGAAACAGCAAGTATAAAAATCCAGATTAAATTTGGAATGACTGAATTCCCCAATGGAATGGTCTGATCCTTCATTTTCTCTAGGTCATAAGCTCCTTCTGAGGTCAGGGCAAACTTGATCGTGGCACAAGTACTGCTGTGCTGCTAATGAAAACCAACACATCCACAGTGTGAAGGCTATTTTCTCACATGATCCACAACAATCTACACTTTTGCTGGAGCTCCTGAGAAAACAAATTATTACTGTCAAATCTCAAACTTTGACAAGCATGATTCAGTCCCTAACCCATCCCAAGTGAAATATTTTCAGTTTAGGATTCTGCCGGGATTCCTGTATTTTGCTTAGAGAAGACTGGATAGAACACAGAACCACACATTAATACAGGACACAAACCCACTCAAGCTGATATTCACCATATTCCTGTCTGTAAAGTAGGTGAGAGATGCTTTTGCCAGAGACATGGGGCCAATGAAATTAAATTATTTAACTCCTAGTTTATATTATTTGTGGTTGAACTTGATTCTGGCGTGGAGAGGAAAACAAAACCTCATTTAATGTCATGAACCCAGTGAAATACCTGGGGCTAGAAACTTGTGGTTTCTAGTTCACATTTCAGCAGACCCATCTCCCAGGCTACATGGGAATGATAAAAGAGCTTCATTCTTGTGTTTTGCTGCCTCAAAACTAGGTGATAGCTAGATTTCAACTCCACAGTGAAACTACCTACAGTAGGGGACCAATCCACATTACTTCATGTCTGTGACTTTCTCCCATGGAATCTGTCTCAAGCCACCAACTCCTGTCAAGTGTCACAACCTGGAGTTTTGTACAGGTCCTTTTTAAGGGGGGAAAATCTGCCTGGTTTTCTTATTAATTTGTTTAAATAAAGATAATCCACTGCCACTTGCATATTTAAACTTTTACAGTTTCAGAACAAACTATGTTTTTTTATGAGTCAGATGCTAGTGAATATCCTGATTTTTACATACTCATAAGGTTCCCTGGGCCTTCTGCACTGCAAAGCTCACAATGTGCTCGTTCAGGAATGAACGAAGGAAATTAAGCAAGTTGGTACCTTCTCTAAAAAACATGACTGCAGCAGAGAAATGCAAATAATTGATACTTTATCTTTGCTAGTTGATACAGAGGAAATTTTTGGTATTTTGGATCCCTTTAATGAAGTTGTTAATGTCACAGAGATGAAAATTGAAGTTTTTAGTTCAAGGTGCACAGGGTCCAACTGTTACCATAGTATCTGCCTTTTAACCCTGCTCCTTGACCACTGGTAAAGTGTGGTTGGCTGATAAAACCACACTTGGTTGTTTGATTCCTCGGTCTTGAACTCAGCCAAAAAATATGCTTCCATTCAGCAAATTTGCTTTGTAGAAGACAAAGAGTATCGCGGTACCAGAAACTTCATGGCTGTGCTTCATATTTACAGATATAAAACCCCTTCAGTTGGGTCCAGAAGAAATGGTGAGAAGAAAAATAAAGAGAATGTACTAGAGAAATTGCTTTTGTCTTCCTTTTCATTCTCCAGGGGAACACATCAACTTTCCTAACAGCCATTATTCTTCTGAAAGAATGGAGAGAAAGATAGTAAAAACCTCCTTTCCTCTCACCATGATCCTGACGTAGTTTTCCTTTCTCCCTCATGTCCAAATAATGTGGAAATATAAATCCTGAAAGTAATGTATCATACCTTCCCCTCTTTTCCATTCAAGCCTTGATGACCCCTGATTCATCTTAGTATCCTGAGTCTGTGACACGTAAAGTTGAAAATTGTAATGCCATGCTGGATTTTTCAAATATTTGTGCTACTGACTTGATTTACCATCCCTACATATCTAGTTGTGCTTTTGTGAAGTGATAATAGTGATTCAATCAACTTGACTCAAGTCTCATCTGCACTACCTTTGTGTCATCATCTGCCATATGTTTCCTCCATCCTGGTGGTATAAAATCCTCTGTGATACTGGACAGCTGTCAGCAAGGAAGATTGTGTTCAGACGTAATGTGCATGAATGGAACAACAATCTGTTGCTCATACACCTCAGACTTCCTTATTTAGTGTTTTGCTTTTGTTTTGGAGCTAATTCTCCCATTTTTCCTACATTTCCAATTCTCACTGCTTAGTGAGTTTAAGTCTTTCAGCTCGCCTACCCTAAATAATCTGCCATTCTTATTTCCTTTTAATTCTTTATTTGCCAATTTTTCTGCGGGGGTTCTTTTGCAGAACGTTGATACTTTCAAATTAATTACCATACATGCATACATACTTACAGGGCTGTTTCCAACCCATGGCCAAAACATCTCTTGATACTTTCATACAGTTCATCCTTTGCATTATCTCCGTTAACCTCTGTCCCTGCAAAATTTTCTCTGCAGTTATTTCTTTCTTCTCATCTCAGACATATTCTGGAGGTAACTGGGTGATAGAAATTAGGTGCTCTCATTTCACTCTATGTATTTCTCAGTAAGAAAATCTGTGTTGTTCCTGCCTGAACAACTCCTATTCTTACAGAGGATGAGTCACTGACTCATGAAGACTTTAGACCAAGCGCATTCCTGGGATGTATTTGATGCAGGAGAGCTGGAAAAAGTTGAGTGGGACTTTGCTTAGAGAATCCAAGGCTCCAGGTGTGGTTTTGTGGGCTGCTATAGCCTATTTGCTGTAAAGAAATTATTCCTGATGGTGACAGAAAGCAAGCTCAAGGCAACAAATTCACTGTTGGTATCAGAGTGAGCTCTGCTACCTTTATATCATTTCACAGCTGTCCTCCAGTGAGGATATTCTCTGTGTGGGTCTTACAGTCAGTTGACAGCTTTGTTTCCCAAAGGAGCAGCTCCAGGTGAGAATCTCCATAATTATTAATTTTTCCAAATGTGAAATAATTAAGTTAGGCTAATAAAAATGCTTTATTTGTACACAAGGAAATACCATGTCCCACTTCTCCTTCCATGAAAATATTTCCTGAATTCCCCATTCCTCTCCTAGTCTCCTCTTCTTTGTATCTAGTCCTGAAAATAGGAGCCCGCTCCCGATGGTGCAGAATCCCGATTGTCTACTAAAATCCTTGTTTCTGTTTTAGTTGTTTAGTACATTGCTGTGGTAAGTACTTCTTCAGCTGCAGCTTATAAGCTATGAATCTTTTTTTTTTTTTTTTGCCAAATGTAGAATTTGTATTTTCCCCTGATTTACTGGCAGGAAAATATTGTCTGATCAGATGTCTTAGCACAATGCTATTCTCATCTAAGGATGACATTTTTACCTTTCAAAGAAAAACAGAGCTCCACTTGAAGATAAAGAGGCAGAGAACTGAAGAATGTAAACAGAGTTTAGATTCTCTTATCAACTGAAGAAGAAAAAAATTAACCCGAACTATTTTAAACAGAGGACCTATATAAGGAAGTCTGCAAAACCACTTCCCATTTCATAGGACAGGATATGCCAAAGAAATTATACAGCTTGGCACAAATAACAAAGATAATTTCGACTTTATTTAAATACTACAAGGACGTTTAAAGACATCTCAGGACATAAATCCCATTTTGATTACATTCTTCAGCTTTGCTTTAATGTTCATCTTTTTTTCTGGGTAGAAGGGGAAACTAAGAGGATAGTCAAAACTTGTGGTTTGTAAAAATTATGAGCATCCTGTAAGCAGGTCTGGAAATTAAAACCTTACATTTCTTCCCCATGCAAACTTAGAGAAGGAAGACATGTAATCTCCCTTTTGCTTTACTGGAACCCTTTTATCGCTCGTGACTGACCTGGAAGATGAGAGGTAATTTAAACTCTAATTGTCTCAATAAGAGCCAAGCAAAGAAAACAAAAATTTATTAAAACAAACAGTCTGCAGCCACTGAATCTATCCTCTGTCAGACTTATCACCCTGGGGACACTGATGGATGGGTCAGAACTCAAATATTGTAGGCTGGGATCACTGAAGAAAACAGTCCCTTCTGGCTCCTAAACAGATGGGTACCCTCAAATCTACACAGCCGTGCACATATTCTCAACGGATGGAAATCAGCACTTCTCTGCAGGAGTCAATAAAAAGATATCAATATTCAACAGCTGGGAATCCAGCCGGTACGATTTTCAATTTGGGTTAAGCTCAGGATTCACAAGTGAATCCAAGAATAAGGCACGAGAGGTCCCTCAGGACTGTGCCATTTGTAAGTGCCAGTAAAAAGCACACAAGTGTCAAGTAAATCCACACCAGTGCTGACCCTCATGTCTTGCATACATGCAAGATTCACAGGAGAAAATGCAACTTGAGGGAGCTGTAAGAATTTCATTAGGAGTGCAACCCTATAGGCATCTTATTCTTAAACCAGTTATGTTAGATGGATGAGTAATGATATTAAAAGCCAGTAGCTTGTGTCTCACAGACAGAAAAGCAGGAATTTTGTACTCTTGGGGAAGAAAAATCCATCTGTTTTCCATCGGAGAATGGTGCTGCAATGTGCCACAAAGAACTGTGTATGGTTTAGTTCATCCTTCTATACTGTCTTTAATTCTGCTCCTACAATGAAAACTCTAAATTTCATTGTGTTAAGAGAGTAAAGGGAGCAATGAAAGGAGAAAACTCAAGGGAAAAAGAATGTATACACAAATCTCAGTCCCTGCCTGAGTCTTGTTCTGCCAGTCCAGAGTGGGAAGAAAAATTAAGTCAGAAAATATCCGGATTAGGTCTACAGCATACCTGATATGCTTTGTTTAAATAAACTAACCTGGCTCCTCATTTTTCTTCAATGCCAAAACACAAACTAAATGTAAAGCAAAGAACCACTCTTTTACATCCAAGTAGAAGTCTTGCTAAACTCTGCCAAATCCTGAAATTCAGAGCGGGTAGCATCTGTCCACAGGGTCCACATACAGAATGCTGATCATTGAAGTCAGTCCTGGAAGTAAGAGTTGAACACTTAAACTCTATTCCTTGTTAACATACAGACAGCAGATTCAATTGATCTCCTAAATATTAAAAGAACTTCCAAAATAGTCAGAAGTATTTGTAAGGTTCAGACACAGTGGGAGACCTTTGCTTGTGCATCCCTGATCTATAGACTCACTGAACTTTAAAATGGTCAAATGATTTCAGAGTGTGCAAAGAAGCTGTTTCTCCTAGGTGTGCAGTGCAATGACTGCAGGGCATCTCATATGCACCATACATGTTCAAGAAGTGCAGATCCAAGTGACATTTTCAAAGGTATCTAAAACATGTATTTGAGTTAAGAATCCAGATCCTCTGGGTAAATTTTGATTGCCTGTCTCCAGATGTGGGATTATACCAGCCTATCCCCAAGGGCAAAAGGAATAAATAACCCTTGAAAAATATCTTCCACAATCTTGTGTGAGGCTGGGTACAAATCATTTTTAAATTAACTAAAGAAAGCAGTTCTGATCTGAGGAGAGAAAAAGACATTTGCCAAAGAAATATTTTCTAGATGTACTTATACAGTAGCAACTAAAAGGTTATCATAGGGCATCAACTAGTGTTTGTTCCTGTGCCTTTCACTGAGCAAGCTTAAAATAAGGTTGGTTTCATACAAGTAATAACTCAGCCAAGTAAAAAAAAAAACAAAAAACAACCCAAAACCAGCTAAGAAGAGTCCTGTTCACTGCCACCTTATAACGTGAGGGAACTAATGCTGAGATCTTATTGCAGTTCAGTGATAGCATCTTTGCTCATCATGAAGGCAGCCAATTAGTAGAAACAACTGCCAAAATTAAGTCCTATCTCTTTTAGGCAAGGACACAGTAACCCTAACTGGGACAATGGAAGCAGGCTGAAGAATCTGAAAAGTGAAAGCAAGAGAGCAATAATCAAAACAAGTTTGTTTTGTTCTCACCACTGGGTGTATCCTCATTTTGAGTGAGGAAGTGACTTAGTTTAACATCCCAATCAGCTGAAAAACCTCAGCTTTACCGTAATTGAAGTTCATTTTTTCACATCCCTTTGCTCTTCTCTTACACCCTGATGCATTTTCACAACTGACCAGCAGTTACTTCAGTGCTGGTCAGACTGATTGAGATGGCCTCCATCTTCCTTGTGAAACAACTGCTGTAAAAAAGCTGTTTATGCATATGTATCCACACGTGTTCTCTTCCCATTACTCCTCAAATGCTTGATGCAGACAAACATGAAGCAGAAGTTCTCTCTGAGAGTTTTGATGTTCAAAAGAACCTTTTAAAACAAGCTAGGAAGGTGTATTATTACAGAGGATAAGAAAAGGCTGCAGGGTCCCCTGTCCTCATTCGCACAACTTTTTTTTATCCAGCCCAAGCACCACTGCACAGGGAGCACCAGCACTCCCACAGATGCTACGCTGACTCTTCTTCAAATACCTATTAGTTCATAAGGATCCATGATTTTGGCTTGAATCGATGGAGCCCAAGGCGGCGATGATTCACCAGAGACTGCAATGAAAGGAAGGCTGAAGTAAATGGTTTTACCCAGCTCTTTCTTCCGAAGTATTTTTGGAAACTGATTATCAGCAAGTAAAAGAAAAGGAGAAGAGTATCATCATGTAGAACTGCTGTGAAGCTTTGATCCATCAGTCTCAACTTGAGAACAGGGGAGAGAAAAGACTAAGGAAGAAGGTGTTATTTGCTCGGTAATGTAAAGAAATGGTGACAAATTACCCATGTGGTATAAAGCAAATGATTTTGGCATGCGGGATCCTGTAGAACCTGGCCCTTCTATCTGCTAAAGTTGGAATTAAACTGTTTAAAGGAGATTGATGGGGACTGTTTTCATGTGGGACCCTAGAGAGTTTGTCACCAGTCAGAAAAAGATCTTTGATTTCTTTGGGACAATGGCATGTACAAGGAAACTGATTCCAAAGTGGTAGTTCTCATCTTCTAACATCTCCTCAGCTTTTTGCTTTGACAGCTGCTAGAAGTAAGGTGGCACATTATGAAATTGTTCATAGAGTTATGAGGTCTTTGTTGCCCTCTGCTTCCCAAAATGAAAAAAAAAAAATCACTGTGCTAAGATGTGGTGTCTTATACAGTTTGTTACTGAACAGTGGATGTGGAAAGTGGTACTCCTGAAAACAGGACCACATAATGCAACAGCTGTATGTACAACACCAAGTGCAGTGCCAAATGCAGATACTACAAATTTTAAGTATGTCACACATAAAAAGTTACGTGGGCTTTTCTGACTGACATGCTTTTTTTTTTTTTTAGACAACCCCTGAGGTACTGCAAGTTTCATTGGGGTGGAAGAACTGATGGCAGTGCAGGTACTCTATCTTAAAACAGGATGTGGGGTAAGCTGTGAACATCATCAGAAATGTCTCTTGGGGTGGTGCCAAGAATATAGATTCTTTAGCAAGTTTTCTATTTAACCTGTGTGGTTTCCTGAAGACTGCTTTCCTGTGACTTCTCAGAAGAGTGAGGGTCTCTGCAGGTCATGGGATAGATATTTTTATGAATATGGGATCATTCTCTGTTTAAACTGCACAGATAAAGATCAAAGGCTAAAACACACCAAGGCAGAGTCCTTCGTTGGTTGTCACTTCCAAATCCAACCAAATTATCTCTCGGTTAGGGTTTCATAACTTCAGTTTCATATTTTCTCACTATGAATTGGGTATCGAACAGAATTCCCCCTCCACCACAACTCGGGCACTGCAAGATCTTTAACAAGATTGTACTAATAATTTAAAAGAAAATCCATGACAAACTTAATATTCACAGGATTGTTCACTGTTACCAGGAAGAAGAAGACTCTAAATGACAGTTTATTATTCTGTTTTAACTGTGTATTTCATATAAAATTATTTAACTGTTGTGCAGTAATCATAAGAACACAAGCCAGTCAGATTTTAATGTTCTGTAGAAGGGAATGAACACATCAGCTATGACCTGTCTATTTTTCTGTCCTTAAATGAGCTCAGTGGAGCACAGGAGTTCCTTCTATAGCATCTAAAACATTGTGTCTATGACCTAAAAGAAATACTTTATAATAGCAGCAACCTTTGACAGAGAATGGATAGACAAGTAGGTAACAGGGCTGTGAAAGTTCATCCTTTGTCTCTTCATGCCCTCAGCTCCTTTTGTATTTTCTCTACAAGATATAATGAACACAACTGATTTATCAGACTGTATAGTGTGATCTTTTCCCCATTCATAGTGGCTTGACATCTTCATTTCATCACATGCACAGTTTTACTGTGCTATCCCTGTGTTATAAGGTGTCTGTGGAGTGGGTTTCACCATTGCTATAGAAAACACTGACATTGCAATGTCAGACTTTAAGGAGATAGCTACTAAAGATTGTATTGCTTTCTCTTATCTTTCCCACATTCTACTCTAATCCCTTGTGTGAATATAACACCTAGCAAAATAGGTATTTTTGGTGATCGAGAATCTCTGGGGTTCTCAGGTCTCAATAGTTTTGTAGTTTTGAAGAACTGGATAACAAGGTGGGTTTAGAGATAAGCAACTTTCTGTCCACCCGTGGAAAGGGTGTGGCACTCAGCAGCTTCTTAGCTATCTATGCACTAAAAATGGATGTATCACTTTTAATCATCAGAGTCCTGTAGTACCACTCACACACAAAACCAGGACTTCCTAAACTACTTGGTAAACAATGTGGTGTTTGAAACCACTGAGTAGATCCAAGAAAATTCTTTTGTTGTTTGCCCTCAAGATACACAGTATTGCTAATAGCAGCACTGTGAAAATTCAATACATTGACAGAACGTTTTTCTCTATGAAGTGCTTTACAACCAAGAAATTTGGCTGTGGAGACTCTGATATGTCATTACCCAGGTTTCTTCCAGGAGCGTGGGATGTTTGCAGTGTGAATGGAAAATTTTCTATTAGCAACTAATAAGGAGACATCAGAGCAACAAATCCCACACATTGCCCAGTGATTTTCCCAGAGAGCAGAAGTGTCAGAATTTTCTTGCAAACAGTGTTGAGGTACTTCTAATGATCATAGCCATGAAGGTCTTGGGCTTCTGTTTCACACCCCTAAAACATCCCCACTCCATGTCCAGATGAGGCCCCGGGTCTGAGGAAGGATGAGGCGTATTTTATCACAGCTATTGCTTCCAGCAACACTTACACACACTCCTTTTTTTGTTGTCACCTAGAAGTGACCTCCACCTTCTGAGTTCAAATGTAGTGCAGTGTCTTGCAGCTTTGCAACAATTCAGTGGAGGGAGTGCATGGAAGTTTTTTAATGTGTTCATGAGGAATCACAGAAGACTGACTCACAGCTCACAGAAATCAGTGGAGATCTCACTGGGACTGGACTGAGCCAGAAGCAATAAGAGGTCCTCTGAATTGTAGACTTTTTTCTTGAATCTTATTGGTTAGTGCTCATTTATTTTTAAATTGCAACAGCTCTCAACACTTGACTATTTACACAGCTCTTGTATCAACAAGCATTTTCCCCAAAGTGTTGCAGTAATTAACATATAAATAAGCCATGTCTTTTCAAAGCTGGTGACATATGTTAGCAAGTGTTTGCCAACACAAAGCTTAGCACAGCAAATACAGGGAGATTCCATTTCTTCATCTTTTCAGGCAGCCTGTTGCTAAGACAGGTCATTAGCAAATTGCAGAACCCACAGTTGTGATCCATATGGCAGGAGCTAACAACTACCAACCACATCCATCTCACCAGCCTAATCCTTGCATTTGCAAGGATTTTCAGGAATGCAGGATGCAAGGTACAGAAAAGTGCTACAGAGATGCATACACAGCTGATGTAAAGTGGCATGGTTAGAATCATAGAATAATAAAATTGTTTAGGTTGGATAAGACCTTTGAGATCATCAACTCCAACCATAAACCTAACATTGACAAATCCACCACTAAACCATTTCTCTAAGCACCACATTTACACATCTTTTAAACACCTCCAGGGATCTTGACCACTACTTCCCAAATGATTGATTATCCTTTTGGTGAAGGAATTTTTTCTAATATCCAGTCTAAACCTTCCTTGACACAACTTGAGACCTTTTCCTCTTGTTCTATTGCTTGCGACTTGGGAGAAGAAACAACACCCACCTGGCTACAACCTCCTCTCATGTAGTTGTAGAGAGTGATAAGGTCTCCCCACAGCCTTCTTTTCAGGAAGTTCAACTAAGCAGACTCAGCTCTTGGCATTGTTACTTCTCTTTTCTACAGTTTTACTTGAGAGAATTTAGTCCTCAATTTTATCACTGTAACTGTGAAGATCTACATCTGTGTCATGCTGGATTAATGCAGAACATGTCACTGAGCTAGAGGTAGAACTCTATGTAGAACTCTAAATATTTTCTGTAAAGAACCACTTCATTGTATAAAGTGTTTCAGACTTTATCCCTTTGCATGTGAAATATTTAATAATATTAACTAATATAATAGAATAGTAGCCTACACTAAATGCCTAGATAACAGACAGGGAAAAGAGTACTGCTCAGACTTAGAAACTGGGTGTTATTGAGGTCAGGATGCTCAGACAGCTTTTACTTTCTCAAAACCAAAGCAAACCAACTCAAATAGAAATAATAATAGAAAGCATCTTTTATGCTCTAGCAGTTAAAAGCCCTTTAACTAAAAGGAGACAATCCAGCCTTGTTTATGCATTGTGTCTAATGTCTCTTCATAGAGAGCTTTTGAGTTGTTTTGGCAACACAGACCAGAATCTGCTGGTTTTGCTTGACAAGAAATGTGCTCCTCTCTTGGCTACAGCCCTCCCACTTTGCCTCTGGCCCTTTTCTCCACACTGGTGTTGCTGCAAGGATGATGAGTGGGAATATCCCGGTGCTTGGACCTGACCTCAGATTTGTTAGGCTGAGGAAAGCTGAATCCAGATCTCCCCGTGTCTGAGCACTGAATAACACAAAAGGCAGCCATGCCCTCCCCCACCCCAACCTACAGCAGCTGCCTTCTAAAAGGAGAAAGTGAATCATTTCCTTACCACTCAGCTTGATAACTTTGGAGTACATGTCTAGGAAACAGCTTTGGGCTGTGAATCTCAAAATATCAGAGGTGGAAACTCGGAGCGGCAGAGGTTGAGGACTTGTGAGTCTCAATTGTGTCCTACAGAAACAACCCATTTAGGTGCTTCCCTGCCCTGTGCTGTGATTTCTGCTTTTACACAGATCCCTCAAACTGCCGTGCACAGGATGCAGGCTGGTACCATTTGAGGACCTCCCGGTCCTTTAAAAGTGAAATCTTAAGGTCAGTACAAGGCACTACAGAGGATATGCATCGATTTAGGATTCAGGAAAACAGACTCAGAGGAGCATTGTGCCACAGCCAACTTCAAGGGCAAATAAGTGTTACTGACTGACAGGCTTGTCTTGCAGCCAGGTATAATAAGGATCTAGCTCCAGGTGGAAGTAATGTTTTGTGAATGTTTATATACTTTCCATTACTTTCAATTTTGATGTTCTAGGGAATATTTTGGATGACAAAATGTTTTAGAGAACCATCTTCCCTGAATAGTAGAATGGATTCAATTGACAGACAAATAAACTTGAATACTGAGAGCAAGAGAAAACATAAATAGGCATGACAGAAAAGTGGTGGGAGGCAGGACAGAGAGACAAGGGAGGGAAATTGCATGCCAAGGTCACAGAGCAAGACAGTAGCTAAGCCAGAAATACAGTTCAGTGCAATAACAGCAAAGGACTGGCTTGGTTAGTTTTGTTGGGTTTTTAACGTTTAACAAGTTACATCCTGTTTATTAAGCTTAAACAATTTTTTTTTTATTTGTTCAGCTGACTGCAGCAGCAATTGTAAATATGACTCAGGTTTCTCTTCAGATCCTAAATGTTTCTGTCCCATCTTATTCTAAAATATGCAATGGTAGCAGTGCTTTTATGATCAGAAAGCAGATGGCAAGAGGTCCTCTGCTGCTACTTTGAGCCAACAAAAATCCCATAGTAGCGTCTTACAGGCTTCAGTTCATACACTGGGCAGTTTGCTGTGGGAGATGTTGCCATCACATCTAGGTAAACTACGTGGGCAAAACTTGTTAGACTTTGGGCTGGAAGCTGGAACTGCTCCAGTCTGTGTTGATCCAACTCCCCCGGAAAGCCCCAACATGAGTCAGGGCTTCAGGAGCACTCTGAAGGGCCCTGGTCTGGGATGCTGCAAACACACCTGCCCCACGGCAGCAACGCTGGAGCCTGATGAGAAAGCAAAAAGCAAAATATTAATTAGCTGAAATACAGTTTGTTTCCAGCCTCTTCTTTTCAGATGGTCTGAGTAATACTGTGATCCATCAGCCAGGTATCTCTTACATTTGAGGAGGGAACCAGAGAAAGAGGAAGAAGATACATCTGAGGATACTTCTGATGAAAAGCAAGATCAAGGTCTTAAGACCTGATTCTTCAAGGAACAGGATTAAATTTGCCTCTAAAAAGTTGTGCTTATTATTTTGTATAATAATTCTGTATCTGAAAAAGTAAAAAGACAAAAACTGGTCAGCAACCTTCACTAAAGATTTTAAAATTATTTCTTAGATATTACAGATGGAGCAAGACCAAGATCTACTCAATTAATTTCTCCCATTATAAAATATGAAGATATGTGACTGAATTTACTGTGCTCACCAGTGGATTTTTTTAATTTTTATTGTAGTAGTTATTTTGGGTTCATGTTTTGCCTGGTGCTACCTACTGGATTCACAGGTTCAGCTGTGCATGCTTTGATATTGCCTTTCTTTTTAGCAGCTTCAACTGAAACAATAAATCCAAATAGCCATAAATCATGGTGATACTTGGATTTAGATCTGAACTTGATGCTACAGAGGCACCTGTTGAAGATGAGCATGCAGACTAGCTTCCCTTCCTCCAAAAGCTCTTTGCAGTTTTGTGAGGATTGTGACATCAAGGTCATTTTTTTAATGTTGTTTCAGTGGAACATAGAGGCTTTTCAGTATACGTGAAAAATATCGTCTTGCTTCCATTTAACTGGTGAACCATGAATTCTGTGGGTCTAATTTCACCTACTCCCACATTAGAAAATGTACCGTATAATCTCTCTTCATCTCAGCTTCTCCATCAATCATCTGGGAATAATAGCAGCAGATTTAGGAGTACTATGGACTTTAATTAATGTGTGTACAGCATGTTGAGATCCCTGAAGAATAAGATGCTTTAGAACATCAAAGAATAAACAATGACATTCTTTGTCTTATGTCCTGGAGTCAAGATACTTTAAGCTTCAGACCTACAAGGGATACAGAGGGAATCCCTTTGCAGCTCTATATAAAATCAAAATGTGCCTCTGCCAACAAAGCAATATAAATGAAATTCACAGGCACATATTTCCTATATTCTCAGTCTGAGAAAAGATTTCTGCATGTTTTCCCACTCCCTTTTCTATCTCTAATCCTACTGTTGCTGAAATGTTTAGCTCTGGACTACAACAGAATAATTGTCATTAGCTCCATAATGCCAAGAAGTGGTATCTAAGGTTCTCACACTAATGTCACCAGCACAGGCAATATCCATCTGATAAATCTCAGCTGTTCCTGGGTGACCCAAAGGCCTGCCTGTGCTCCCTATATATACAGAATATATTCTTTTGGCAGAGCCAGTGCAAACAGATTTGGAGCAGTCACACCACATTGACCTCCCAAATTACTAGTGCTAACCTCTATTCTAACATTGATGGTCCTTCATACTGCAGTGGGCTCTTTTCTAGTGAATTGGCTTCTGACTCTGCCAAAGGTTTGGAAAGCTACCAAAAGACCATAACTACTTCTTATGATTTTACCCATACACTTACGAAAAAAATAGGAGAGTTGTGCTCTTCAAATGACAGGTAACCTAAAGCACTACTTCCTTCTTTCACCTGCCCATCTCCAACTCCCGGACCAGATAAATGTCATTTCATTCAAGAGAACATTTTTTTCTTTGAGAAACATGAAGGAGGTTGAAAGCAGAAGTAAGAACTCTAAAATTCTATAACTCCTGTAAATCCATAGATGAGGTATTGTACACGCACAGAACATATGTACATACACATGGCAGTGTGTATATGTATGTACTGCTGCATCCAGTGCTGGTTTTTGATGGGATAGAGTTGACCTTCTCCTTGGTAGCTAGTACAGGACTGTGCTTCATATTTGTGCTGTAAACAGTGATGGTAACACAGGTATGTTTTTCTTCTGGCAGAGCAGGTCTTACAAAAAGCCATGGCCTTTTCTGCTCCTCACATCACCAGTGAGAAGGCTGGGGGTGCACAAGGAGTTGGGATGAGACACAGCTGGGACAGCTGATCCAAACTGAACAAGGGGATATTACATACTATCTGACATTTAACTTTACAATATTACATACTGTATGGCTCAGCAGATAAAAGTGGGGGAAGAAGGAAGAGAAGAGGGAAGTTTGGAGTAATGTAGCTTTCCTTCTCAAGTCACCATTACATGTGATGGAGCCCAGCTTTCCTGGAGACGGCTAAATGATGGCCTGCCCATGGGAAGTGATGAATGAATTCCTTGTCTTTCTTTGCTTGTGTGCTCAGATTTTGATTTACCTGTTAAATTGTCTTTATTACAATGCATTTTTGCTTTTGCCCTTCCAATTATCTCCTCCATCCCAGAAGGAGAAGGGGCTGAGTGAGTGGCTGTGTGGGACGCAGCCTGGGTTAAACCATGACACTTCCATAGGCACAAAGAGGCAGGATGTTCAAGAGTTGTGTATTTGTTCCACACAAATTCTCAATTATATGCATTTTTTATCACGCAGTTGATCCCACTGCTAAATGACAGGTTGCTTTGCCCAGAAAACCAAAAATCTGCAGCCAAGTTTTGGTTCATGAGAGAGCTTCTTGGGGGACTGTCTGCTGTCAATAGCTGGGAAAATGGTTCATTAAGTAGTGAGGATGTTTGTTTTCTTTGTGAAAGAGCATAGTGGAAATTGACTTAATGCCCTGAAAGTATCCAATTTAATTATTTTTAATATATATTTTAGGGTCAATTTCTAGTGATTTTTTTAAGATAAGTTTATTTAAGGGTAAAAGACTCAGATCCTCAAAGTTTTCCTTGCATATCCATTATTCATGAGCATATCATGACAAGTTTCTTCCCTATTCATAAGCAAAGCTACATTTCCCAAATACTGTGGATATTGACTAAGATACCTTATCATTTTCAAGGCTTTAATTGGAACATAGCAGTTGTTTGTTTTTTTTTAATTCTGTCCTTTTTACAACTTCCCAAATGCTTAAAAGTCACAGGTTTTATGATCACTAAAAATGTCATTACCTGCTGAGGTCTGTAGCTGAGACAGCAGGTTGCTGATTTTTTTTTAATATTATTTTTTTATTTATTACAGGCTTAGGCTTTCCACTGATAGCTCTCACTAGGTTAGTTTTCCCATTTTTCTCTCTTCAGTGGCTCCAGAGGAATGGAAAGGCAGCCACAAAGCTGAAGAGAACTCTGAAGGTCACACAGGATTAGCACAGAGCATTTTTGAGACTGCAGGCTAGACTCTGGGCTGATGCAAATCAGCAAAGCTTGACTGGCTGAGGATGTGCAGCTCGTGTTTGCAAGGCAGCAGAAGTCTCCAGTGGACTAAAATACACCTGGCACCTGCATAGAGGTTTTCTTCAAGGGAATAAATCTTGTCTGTCTGGGGCTGGAATTTCTGAAGAGGAAGAGAAATGCTTGTGGGAGTGAGGACATGTTGCACTGGGAGATTCAATCACTCTTAGGAGATACAGAAATGGGGAGTAACAGAGCAGAGCTGAGTTTTCCGTTTTTTTCACCCACAGGAAGGATTATAAGGCTGTACCTTTCCCTTCCCTCCCTCTTTTCTCTATACCACTGGCTCTTTCCATTCCCAAACCTTAAAGTGAGTCATTACTTTTCTGCTGTCCAAGTTGCATCAGTGAGACAGGGCTGTAGGCCTTTCCAACCCCTGAACTTTCTCTCTTATGGTTCCCATCAGATGTTCTGCAATTTCAGGGGAGCATATGAACACAACAGAAGAAGAGCTTCTCTCGTTTTCCTGTTTATAGAACATTGGAGAATGCTGATTTCTAACACTGGGATTGTGATTAGCTGTTTTCTGCACTCTGTTTGTGCCTCTGTGGTGCAAAAATCAATCTCTGGTGATTATAGGAAAGGACAGGGACAAGGACAAAGCATAACCTTGTGGTGGAGATGGAGGTTAAGGAGCCTGGGAAGGGTTAGTGGATTTAAAGACTAGTCAGGTGCTATGACTGAAGGGAAGAAGGGAGGAGCAACACCTTCAGCCATGACATCAAGCACAAGTGACTGCAAAAAATAAGTCCACTCTGTGGCTTTTATTAACTTTGGTCCATATTGCTGTGCAAAACCTGCAATGTTTCCACTAAGTTGTAGAAAAAGCACTTCAAGATCTGTCCATTGTGGATAACTATCTATGGTGTTGCTTTCTTTGGAAAAGTTTGACTCACAATTAAGCTATGTTTTTGGAATGTGAAGCTGAGAGACTGAATTACGTTGAAGCTTCACTGAAAGAACACTTAGGACAAGTGAAGAAAACAGGAGGAACTATATTCTGAGCCGGGCAACATATATTCATTCAGGTGGTCTCAGGAATATAGACATGATATTGTTGAGCTCTAGTGTGTTTCCTTTTGAATTAATAAGTTTGGCGTCAAAGTTATGAAAGATGGGAGATGTGACATGCACCTTTCAAAAAGGTTCAGGGATAAATTTGCCAGGATTCACAGGAAAATCAGTAGAAACTACAGGTAGAGCTGCATACAAAGACAGGACAGACCTATCAAGCAGAGGGAACATCTGGTCTTCTAAAAGGGCAAGAAGGAGGACCCGAGTAACTACAGACTGGTCAGCCTCACTTCCATCCTGGGAAAGGTGATGGAACAACTTATCCTTGGTGCTGTCTCCAGGCACATCAAGGCTAAGAGGGTTGTTAGGAGCAGTCAGTATGGTTGACCTCATCAGTGTCTATATGTAAACGGTGAGTGTCAGGCGGATGGAGCCAGGCTCTTCTCAGTGATAGGACAAGGGGTGATGGGTCTAAGCTGGAACATAGAAAGTTCCATGTGAATGTAAGGAAAAACTATTCCACTGTGAGGGTGACGGAGCACTGGAACAGGTTGAACAGACAGATTGTGGAATCTCCTTCTCTGGATGCACTCAAGACCAATCTGGACGTGTTCCTGTGTGATCTAATCCAGGTGATCCTGCTCAGGAAGGGGGATTGGACTAGATGGTATTTTGAGGTCCCTTCCAACTCCTGGAATTCTGTGATTCTGTAAACAGGATGTTCCAGTTAAAATAATGACAGCTGAATGTAGAAAAACATTTTATGATACCCTTAATTAAGGTCTTAAAAAAATTAAATAGTCACGGGACAATGGAACAAATCATCTTCACAGTTTCAGTTGACTGAAAGGATGAAAAGTTAATAAATTTTTAGAACTGAAGGATATTCACAGTGGAAATCCATAGAGATCTGTGCTCTTAAAACATATATAAGACAGCAGATAAAGAGGGTGAGAAGGTGTGTGGTGAAGACACAAACTTGTGCAGCTTATTGGAAACTGCAATTCACTAGGAAGTTTTAAGATCTGGTAAGACTCAGTGACTGGGAGATAAAATGGCAGTTTCAATACATCATGGATAGAAATTATATCCGCACGGTGCTGGAATCTACCTTAGCATTTCTCACTTGTGGTAAAGATCTGGCAACTGCTGAGTTCAAGTATAATGCTCCTCCATTGCTCAAGGGCAGTCCAAATTCAAGCAGGGAACTACCAAAAGGATAAAAGCAAAGCATAAAACATCTATATGCTCTATATAAATTCACAAGATATAAATTGATGAAAAGCCTTTAGCCCTAGTGTCTAGCTCTGGTGACCTGATTCTTTTCTTATTTACAGTCTTTCTGAGCAATGTGTTATTAAGGTAAATGGACTTTTGTTTTGACCTCAAGGGGTGGCTTTTGTGTTAACCCACATCACTAACAGCTGTTACACATTTGCTCGAAATCCATATCCCAAGAAAAATTACAGTTACGAATAAGACAATGATTAGATATTGACAGGCAGTCATGATGACCCAAGTTTTGCAGAATGAGTGATTTTGGAGTATCCCGAGTAACCTTGCGTTCTAAGGAAAGGTTATTCACTGGTATTGTAAATTAGACCCCCTATCAGGTCCCTCAGGCTGGACAAGCACAGACACTGATTATTTTGAGCACTTCAGTCACTGGATACATTATTAGTGACAATACAATCTGTTAAATTGTTTTCTAGAACCCTTAATTTTAGGATATTCTGTTTTCTGCCCTATTGCTGAAAGACATTTCTAATCAATATCCAGGTCTGTTGAAATTTTTTTCCCTCCCATGCTGATTTACTGGTAGCATTTAGAAAATGCAGCTATGCTTCTCCAGTGATTTACAAGCATATTGGCCATCCTTAGCCCGACCATTTCAAAAGCAGTTCACTGGCATTCCTACGAATGTAAGTAATTTAGTCTCCATTTTAAAATAAGGCAAGGATGGCTCCAGGCTCAGAGTGAATATCTTTTTGAAGGGATGCTAGATCCCAAGTCTGCCTGGGCAATGTACTGCTAGACTACAGCCTCTCTGACGGATATATCAGGGACAATGAGGATCACAGCATGTTTATGTAGACTTTGGAGGTCCCTATTTTTCACAGTGAGGTGGCATACAACCAGAGTGAGCTCTGCCTTTGCTTAGGCCTGCTCTCCCAAACAAAGGCACCTGGATGTGGTGGAATAATAAGTCTTCATGGCCGAGGGCTGTGAGAAATGCAATGAAATCATGTACAGCACAGAGTAGAGTCCACATCTCCAGGGTTTAGGTGACATGAAGGACAACTGACAGCAGAGACAGTGCATATGCAGGGCAACAGACATACATCAGAGGCAGGGGATGCGTGTAGGCACAGACCTGTCCTTGTTATTGGAGCTGCTGAACTCAGAGCAGCTCTGATCGCCTTTGGTCAACACAACTGTAAGCTCCTCAGAGGAGTCTGCAGGTCTCTCCCATCAGGTCAGCATGTTTTCATGTGGGTGTTGGTGAACTGAGCCTCTGGGAATGCCCCTTCCTATTCATCTCCAAGGGAACCATGGCCATTGGATGCCTGATTGGTGGGAGGCAGATTATCTGCCCTCACTTTTTAAAGAATAAACCACTGCTGCTGTTATAGTGAGAAGCTCAGAGACAGCTTAGCTTCTGTTTTCACACATACTATGAATAGAATTCTGCTGTACAGAGCACTTAGTTCACCACATCTTCCACCCAACACCTTTCCCCGGGGGCTCATCGACATGGTGTCAGATCCATGTCTCCTGAGCCTGTGCTTAAGACTCCCTGGCACTGCCTGGAGTGCTCTAGCTGAAAGGGCAGTTCTTCTTGGTTACAGCAGGCATATCATCCCCAGCCCCTCACCTCTGGGCTGAAATTATCTTACAAAAATGCCACTGCAGCAGCTACACACAGACAGCTCTGCCCCTCCCTTGTCAGTCATATCTATCTCTAGGCTGCCTCTGCATTTTTTCATCCCCTTGCAAGTTGAGGGAAAAGAAATAATACATAGCTCAGCTGTTTCTGTCTGTAGGCATTTAAGCTGGTAAGGCTCAGCTGTATAAATCTTCCCAGCTGTGAGAACCTCAGTGCTTTTATTCCCATGATAAAGCCTTTGGCTCTAAATGTGTTTCAGGGATATTCAAAGTGGAAATCTTTCTCTCCATCTGGGGAATTGCTTGGTGTCGACTGACAAGGAAATGGGAGGTCAGTAGAGTTAAAAAAGAAAAAGTGAAAGAACCCCGGGTTATAGAATTAACTTTATACTAAACCTCAGTGTGTGTTTTAGGAGGAGAGGAGGGGAGGCATGGGGGATGGGAGGTTGGACTTGCGCAGAGCCTTTCATTGGAAAACTAATGCAGCCATCCCCAAGGCACTGTGCTGCTAAGATCTGGCATTTTCCTGCTCTGATGGAAAAGGAAGACTGATACTTTCCCTTATAGTAACCTTTGCTGATTAATCAGTGTAGTGACATTGAAATCGGTTCCAGTGGGAAATAAATGCTGTTGCTCTCAGACACAATATGGAAATAAGATGCCATGGTGACAGCAACTGTTTTGAAGGGCTGGCAAGGAAATCCAGATCAAAGATCAATGTCTGCAGACAAAGTGTTCACTTGAAGGCAAGGAGAGAAGTGTTTAGGCATGGAGGTTTCTCCTAAAACTGACAGAATTTGAGCAACAGATGGACAGTCTTTAATAAAAATCTTGAGTCAAGGAAATTTTCATGCTGCAGGTTGGCTTAAAAACCAGGCTTGGACTTACTGCTGAATACAAGCATCTCCAGATCTTTACTGCTGAATATGAGCATCTCCAGATCTGAAGGGTATTTCAAAGGTCAGCTGCTTAGGTAAAGCATTATCCTTGCAATCAGAATTTGGCTTCCACTTCAGGTTCTGCCAAGGACTTCCTGTTGGTGCCCTTGGGCATGATTCCAGTTACTTCTTCTGCCTCAAATTCTCACCTGTACACTGAGCAATAAGTCCTTTCCTCTCCCCGGGGGTGTTGTAATGATGTCAAAATGCCCAGTGCTTGGACACTAAGGTAATGAGCTGAGATGGATTTGAGATGCCTTTGTTATTCAGACTCAGCTCATTAAAGAAATATGTCTCATTGGCATATAGCTCTTATTTTTTAGCAAGTCCCAAACAAGCTCTATTTCTGGAGCCAGTTTATACCTAAAAACAATTCTGGTCCATCCAAGTTTTATTCTTGGATCCCTGGAAATGTAGTGAATTTTTCTACTTCTTCACCACCCCAGTAAGGTTGTCAGTTTGACAGATTGAATATCATGGTGGAATTCCTGTCCTGGGTTTGAGATACATGTGAAAGATAAGGGGATTTCCCATTTGAGAGACAAAACATGCAGAAAGGTTATAGCCTACTGACATATTTGATCTTAAACATGTAACTGAGTTTCCCAAGCTTATAATACTCTAAAGGGATAGCTTTAATTATCATCATCATCATCACTATCATCACCATCACATTGCTCTAAATAGTGATATATTTTCAGCATTAGCTGTACTTTAATGATGCATCTCACCTAGGAATAAATACCTGGATTTTAATAATACAGAGGTATAAAGAAACCAGAAGCAATTGCAGTATCTACTATTACCAATGACTCACATATTTCTAGGATGTAAATGAAAGCAAACCAAAGCAAATCACCGTGATCATGAAACCATATGGCACCAAAAGCAAGGAGCTGCACCACATGGTTTACACAGAAAACACGGTCTGATTTCCATCAGCAGAATGAGAATTTGTTCCTATGCTGTTCTGATAATGCAAGCCACAGCCATATACACCAATATGCTGGTATCTGGGGATAAATTAAACTATTTCACATTTCCACTGAACTTAGATAATCAAGGAATGCAACTTCTTGCCTGCCCCTTAACAGGGCTTGGATGGCCCATAGCTGTCTGCAGTAAATGAGACCTATCAGGAACCAAATGAAAGAAGAAAAAATAAGGACAACCTCTTAGAACCGGCCTACAGTGTAGCCAGATGGGATGTGGACAATAAAAGCCTGCATAGGAACCCCTGGTACTGAGAAGGACTCAGTTGCACAGATACAAAAAGGGATAACTAGGAAGAGGAATGAAGTTGTCTGAGTAGGAAATTGTAATTGATTTCCTGAGACAGACTCTAGGCTTCACCACTGATGTCTCATTTCTAAGACACTTAGAAAGAAAGATATAAGTTTCATGAACTGTTGGGGTGTCCTCTTAGACTGTTGCTTTCAAGTCACATAAAGCCCATAAGGTTTACTGCAAAGTTCAGCCAGAAAGATCAGCTGGAAACCCCGAAGAGGGAATTTAACTCACCACCAAGAAGGCCTGAGAGTCCAGTATAGATGACCATTTCCCTCTCTCCATAGAAAAAGGAAAAATACGTATAATATAGCAGTAGGACTTGAAAAGCTGTTGGCTCCAGTCTGTGAGTTGCATTTGCATGGGATAAATCACTCTACTTCTGAGTGTGACCTACCCAGTGCTTTATCTGCCTTTCTCTTTAAGACTCAGTGGTCCAAATCCTCAAAAAATATTAGTATCTACAACATCTACAGATGTGATTTGCAGAAATTGCAAATGTGAGAAATCCTTTTGGTGATGGAAGCCAAGATCTTGGAGACAAAATATGGTGGCATAAAGAGTATCTACCACAATGTAATATTGAAGGATAATCTTTTCACTATATTGGTAATGGATGGTGTGTTTCCAGTAGCTCTTCCTATGTTTACCTCTTTTTTCTCACCTACTATGTCATCACATGGATGATGACCATCAATCTCTCTGAATCATAGAATCAGTTGGATTGGAAGAGACCTTTAAGATCAGGTTAGACTCAGACCTTGAGTCCAACCACAGACTAACCCTGCCTAATCCACCTCTAGACCACATCCTCAAGCACAACATCTACACGCCTTTTAAATACCTCCAGGGATGGTGACTCCACCACTTCCCTGGGCAGCCTGTTCCAATGCTTGACAGACGTTTCAGTAAAGAATTTATTCCTGATATCTAACCTAAATCTCCCCTGGTGCAATTTGAAACCATTTCCTCTCATCGTATTGTTTGTTACCTGAGAGAAGTGACTGACCCCACCTCTCTACACCCTCCTTGCAGGCAGTTGTAGGTCTTGCCTCAGCCTCCTTAAGACTAAAAAAGCCCCAGTTTCCTCTGCTGCTTCAAGTAGGACCTGTGCTCCAGACCCTTCACCATCTTCATCACCATTCTCTGGACACACTCCAGCATCTCAACATCGTTCTTGTAGCCAGGGGCCCAAAACTGCACACAGCACTCAAGGTGCCAGCACATGTTTTTGCCAGCTCTGAGAAGGCTGTGCATTAAAACTGGAAGAAATTAAATTAATTACCTACGAGGCACAAAACACAATTGCAGCATTCCAGAAGTATTATAGAAAAAACTAATTAAATGGACTGACACACACCCAGGACAAGAAACTGGGAAATGTGCCAAAAGAGTTCTCAAAATAGGTCCTTTTGAAAATGTGACCTTTTCTTTTCCTTTTCTTTTTTTTTTTCTTTCTCTTCTTTAAATCTTTTTCCTTGGTGAGTAGCCAACTTCAACCTTATAATATTTCCAATTATTATTACTGTCCAACAGTATACATAGGGGACACCTCCCTTACCACCCTCCCCTTCCCAGTTACCCTGACACTCATCCCAGCACACAGCATCCAACGCCACCTTTTCTCCAACTACCAGGGAAAATCTTGCAACTTAGGGTTACTGTCCTGTGCACAGAACAGTTATTCCCTGTTGAAATCCAGCCACACGGGAGAGCAGAACGCGTCCGATCCTATTAAAGCACGATGCCTCTGCCAGCACTCAGGAGCTGGCTGGGCATCAGCTTTGTCACAGTAAGGCCATCTTTACGGTCTTGTTAGAGAAATAGGGAGCAAGATGGAATGTTGTCAGGAACAAAGAAACAGAAAGTGAAATAGTAAATATAAGTCCAATGAAAACTAGCTGGAGAGAGGTGACACACAAAAGCCATAGCCAAGAGGAAGGACTCTTCTCTAGCTCAGGTGCCACTGTTAGATCTGAGTGCAGCACCTGTCTCTGTCCCAGATTTCTTATCTGGGACACTGGAAGACTGACATCTTATGTATATCAATCAACCATTTATAAAATTAAGATTTTCTTCTCAGGACTACAGTCCTGAGACAATAATTTTTTCTTGTTATCTGCATATGTAATATCAATCTCTGTAAGTTCTTTAGGAATATAAAGTATATAGTATCCCTTTGTGGCTCCCCTATTTCTTTATTTGTACTTGCATGGGGTCTGGCTGAGGTGGAGTTACTTTTCCTCACAGCACCCTCACAGAGCTGTGCTGTGTGTCAGCAGCCAGCAAGGTGTGGATAACACAGTGGTGTTTTGGCTACTGCTGAGCAGTGCTGGCACACATCAGGGCTGTCTCTGGGACATTTCTCCCCCCTCAGCAGCAGGCTGGGGCTGGGCAGGATCTTGGGAGGGGACACAGCTGGGACAGCTGACCCCAGCTGACCTCAGGGAGGGCCCATACTGTATGACATCTGTTCAGCAACAAGAACCTGAGAGAGTAGTGGGCATTCATTTTTTTACAACATTTATCTTCTGGAGCAACTGCTACATGTACTGAAGCCCTGCTTCCCAGGAAGTGGCTGGACATCTCCTGTTCATGGGAAGTAGAGAATAGGCTTCTGGTTTTGTCTTTGCTTTTACACACAGCCTTTTGCTTTTGCTGTATTAAACTGCCTTTATCTTGGTCCATGAGTCTGAGGGTGTTTTCATCCATCGGATTTTCTCCACACCCTGTCCTGCTGAAGGAGGGGAGTGATAAAGCAGCTTGGTAGACACCTGGTTTCCAGCACCACAGCACTGTAGAACTCAAACATCATAAAAATAAATGTCTTTGGTGTACGCTAGATAAACAGATGTGTAAACTCCTCTAAATATGCCATAAGTGCTTTTGGTTAATTACAATCCACAGCTGGAGTGTTGCTATGAAATGAATGCAAAATTCAGGAGTTATTCCTACATCACAGCTGGCAGAATGTACCTCATTTCCAAACTCATGTAGTTAGGAATTTCTTCTCTAAAAACACTGTAGTCCTCAAATGTGTTTATTTGCTAGTCTCTGAGGTTAATATGAGTTAGTAATAAGCTCCATCCCTTTATCTTCAATAGCCTTATTCTGATTAGTGCAAAAGAAACCCCAGAGAGAGGAAGAGTTACAAAACAGATGTTACACCCTAACGAAGATTCCTATTCGCACAAGACAAATCTTGAGGAATAGAGTTGTCTAAACAATCTGGGAGTTGGACTGCATTTTGGCTTGACTTTGGGAAGATAGAAGCCACCATAAAACCAAACTGAAAGAAATGTAGAGTCGTCATTCACCGTTTTGTACATCTTCAGATGCAACACCTAGTCTTCAAGACTAGATTTAAAAGGAATGAAACACATTTGTTTTCACCATCTAGTTTGACCAGTGATAAAATGTATTTCAGAAGGGATGACAGCCCAAACTTCTGTTCCTGAGGGATTGATGATCCTGACATAGGGAAGCATCTTCATGCATATAATTGACATGATTTCTCAGTACAGACCCCCCATACAGGATGAGAAGTTCCCCAGGTATCACCAAGCCCTTCTTTGCTGACCTGGAAGGGACAGCTTGTAAGTGAGCAGAAGAGAGATATTAATTATGGATCCAAATTTTCCAGTGACAATTTTTTAACTATTTTTTTTTTTTTTACCAGGAGGCAGATGGATCCTAGAAACTGTGATGTCAGCTACACCATCCTTCTGTTTCATTGTAGTCAGTACCAGGTAAAGGTGTACTTGGATTCCCTCATCTCTCCTTGTGGGCAGCTGATGTGTAACTCATACTAGTAGATTTGGGGATCCTTTTACATGGTGAAAGTTTCTTTATTTACCATCCATAAGAGATTAATCTGTTGGGTTTTTTTTTTCCCCTGGTGAATCAATTTGTGTTAACTCTTTCATTTTTTATGGAAAAAATTTGGCTTCAGTCTGAAACTCTGCCCACATCAGGATGCAGGTCCAGCCTGAAAATTTGTTAAATCCTGGTTTTGTTCAGTACTCAGGTAAAATTTTCTGACAAAGCTAAGTGATTTAGGATTCCACTTCTTAGTCATAATTTAAGTACTTGGGAATTCTCTGCAGTGGAAGTCTCAGACAGCCATGACCCTAGATGACCATTAGGAAATCATTTGATTTAGGTCTCAGGGTAACTTTAGAAGACAGTATCCTTTTTTTTTTTTAATTTACTGAGGTCCTGAGAATAGGCTGAGGGAGGAGTGATGAGGACTCAGTCCATATATCTGTGGTCTATGTTAAATATTGTATTTTTGGCCATTTTCTCTGAAAGATTAAATTTGTTCAACCAAGATACACTCACCAACCTCAAAAGGTTTGCTTATGCATGAAGAGAAGCAGCAGTTGTGAGGATGAAATTCTTAATCCTTTATGCAACAGATCCAGGGCGCAGTGAACTAAATGCCATTTCTCCAGGCTTTAAACATATATGCACTTAAATCAGCCTTCTGGGATATAGGAGTGTCTGTGCTGGGAGTTCGCCTGAAGTTTAAAGCACTAAAATAGCATTTCAGACATAGCATCTGACTTTAGAGAAATTGTGACCATAGGATTAACTATTGCTCAGCCAAGTTTCCAGCAGCACAGTATCCTACTCTCTTTGGCAGAAAGGAGAGTGATCAAAACTGCATGGTCAAGACAGCAGTGAATCTGAGCTCTGCCCTTTGGATCTTATAGCTCTAAATTTCAGCATTCAACTACATCAACAGTTAGGATCAGTATGAGGCAGAGATTAATAGGAACACCTATTTTACATCAATGGTCTGCATCTTTAGGCAGTTGCCATATACTTGCTCAGACTCTTGCCATCTAAGCTGACCCCTACTTCCCAATCCTGTGATCCTCATATGCAAAATGAAAAGCATTTGACAGTGTCCCACATGATACCCTTGTCTCTAAATTGGAGAGATATGGACTTAATAGACAGACCACTGGGTAATTAGGGGATTGGCGTTATGGTCAAGGTCAAAGAGTTGTGGTCAATAGCCTAATGTCTAAGTGGAGACCAGTGATGAGTGACATTCTCACGAGTTGGTATTAGGACCAGTGACATTTAATATCAGAGACACGGACAATAGGATCAAATGCATCCTCAGCAAATTTGCCAGCACCAAACTGTGTGGTGTGGCCAACATGCAGAGAGAAGGAATGGCATCTAGAGGGACCTTGACAGACTTGAGAAGCGAGCCCATGGGAACAACATGAAGCTCAACAAGTCCTAGTGCAAGGTTCTGCAGATGGGTTGGGTCAATCCCAAACACAACTACAGGCTAGGTGGAGAATAGACTGAGAGCAGCCTGAAAGCAGCCCCCAGGAGAAGGACTTCAGGGTTTTGGTTAATGTAAAGCTCAATATGAACCAGCAATTTGCATTTGCTGCCCAGAAAGACCACCATGTCCAGAACTGCATCAAAAGCAACATGACCAGTAATTTCAAGGAAGTGATTCTCCTGCTCTACACTGCTCTGGAGAGACCCCACCTGCAGTACTGGGTCCAGCTCTGGAGTTCCCAAGAACTTGTTCACTTTGGAGAAGTGAAGGCTCTGGGGAGATATTCTCTTCCTTACTGGAAACAGCCTTCCAGTACCTGAAGGGTCCTACAGAAAATTGGAGGGGGACTGTTTATAAGGGCATGATAGAATAGGGAGTAATGGTCTAAACTGAAAGACGGTAGATTTAGAGTAGACATTAAGAAATAATTCTTCACTGTGAGAGTGGTGAGATACAGGTTTCATAAGAAGTTTGCGGATGACTCATCTCTGGAAGTGTTCAGAGCTAAGTTGGATGGTGCTTTGGACAACCTGGTCTAGTGGACAGTGTCTCTGACTATGGCAGGGATGTTGGAAATCTGTGATCTTTGAGGTCCCTTCCAACCTAAACATTCTGGGATTCTATGATTCTATGATTCTATGATTCTGTGATTATATTACATGTGCTGGCTGGATGGATATGTGTAAAATTGTCCTGAAGTATAGATGACCAGAAAGTTGCTGAGCTGTCTGACTCTAAGTTGCTAATAGCTCATGTCTAGGAGACAGTAATTATTACATCATGTCTGATTGCTTTAATTTTTGCTCTATTTCTGGATTGGCTCAAAATCCAGAGAACTAGATTTATAAATCTGGTCTCTTCCTCCCTTGGTTGGATGTTGCTTGGTGCATTTAGCTACTCTAATAGATCAATCTTGTCAACAAGAAGCTAGTAAGTATTTGTCCTCCCATTTCTCTGGATGCATAAAGATAATGATAGACACTGGTCTCAGGTACTTACAGCTACTTTGGATGAGACATAGACTGCAACTAAACCCACAGATTCTGACTGCAGGACATGAGATTCAAACTCAGGTCTCCCACTGTCATGTTTAACACAAATTCGGACCACAAGGGATAAAAACAAAATTAAAACATGTTCTAGTCTTCATACTTTGAAATCTGATTAGTGCAGAAAGGGCAACTGATCTTAGCTGATATTTGATAGCAGTGTTGATCACATTTAACCCCATTAGTCATTCCTGATTCATTTATCATGTGCATCATACTGGACAAAGAAAAACATTCAGAGAGACACAATCAGTAGGTTTCTTTTAACACTGAGTGTGGTCTTGGTTCTTTCACTTCATAATGTCCTAAAACACTAATATCCAGATTTACACAGAACCATAGAATCACAGAGTAGTAGGTGTTAGAAGGGACTTCTGGAGATCATCTAGTCCAACGCCCCTGCCAGAGCTGGATCACCTAGAACAGGTTGCACAGGACAGCATCCAGGTGCATTTTCAATATCTCCAGAGAAGGAGATTCACCATCCTCTCCGGGCAGCCTGTTCCAGTGTTCTGTCACCTTCACAGTAAAGAAGTTCCTCTTCTTGATTAGGTTTTATTTAAGCCAAGTTTTTATTTTGCTTTGCCAAGATAAGCAAAAATGGACAACTCCTGACTCCAGCACTAGGAGAAACAGGAGTTAAGTCATCCTGCTGGTATAATATATATTATTTTGTGTGTCACGGTGTACCCACTGGCACCATTGATAGCTCACTGATCCTCTGTACCTAAAAGGTTGCAGTAGGGTTGTTTGCCAGCATCAGTAAAGCAAAACAATAGTTGTCATTGGCATAATATTCTGTGCTGTTGCTATGCTTTGTCACAGCTCTTTTTCTGTCAGGTTACTGTTCTCTAACCTGTCATGAAATAGTGTGACCAGTAAGAGGAGAGAAGTGATTCTCTCATTAAACTCAGCTCTGGTGAGGCCACACCCTGAGTTCTGTGTGTAGTTTTGGGCCTCCCACTGACAGAAGGATGTAGAGATGCTGGATCATGTCCAAAGGACAATGAAGCTGGTGAAGGGTCTGGAGCACAAGTCCTATGAGGAGCACCTGAGGTAGCTGGGACTTTTTAGTTTTGAGAGAAGGCTGAGAGGAGACCTTATCACTCTCTACAACTGCCTGCAAGGAGGGTGCAGAGAGGTGGGGTTGGTCTCTTCTCTCAGGTAGCAAGTGATAAGATGAGAGGAAATGGTTACAAACTGCACCAGGGGAGGTTTTAGTTAGACATCAGGAAAAAATTCTTTACTTAAAGACATGTAAACCATTGGAACGGGCTGCCCAGGGAAGAGGTGGAGTCACCATCCCTGGAGGTATTTAAAAGGTGGATAGATGGCGTGCTGAAGGACATGATACAGAGGTAGACTAGGCAGGGTTAAGCCGCAGTTGAACTCGATGATCTTAAAGGTGTCTTCCAACCCAAGTGATTCTATGATTCTGTGTTCTTCAAGCAGTTCTTTGCATGCTTTCTCTTTCTACCTCATTTTCTCTCTTTCCTCTCATGAAAACATGTCTCTGTCAGTGACTTTGGAAAACCTTGCAGCTGTTTTTCTTATTCTGAAATATTTCCACCACAGTAGCTCACAAAGAACACATTTAGCTTTTCTATATGACACTGCCATTGTGTGGGTCTGCAAAACACCCTGCTTCTCAAAGTTTGTCAGCAGCTGTTGTGTTGTTTTATTTGGCTCTTTGCAATTTTGGTTTTGGGTAAAACTGGAATTTTTCTCTTGAACAATGCTGCAGGGGAAGAAAGGGAGCAAAATTTAAGAATGATAAAAGCTTGATGGTCAATAAATAATGAAAAACATCAGTGCTACCAGTGATACAGCCGAAAAGACGTCATGAATCAATGAGTCAGCTGGACAAAAGCAGGTTGAGAGCTTGGAGTCAGGGCAACATGTAGACATTTGGCAAATATAATAAGGTCTAATAACAGATATATTTAGCAGAGCTTCATGACATGAGGGATGAATCTCACAGTCAGGTTAACCCTTTGACACACAGTCATCTTCGTCATCACTGTTTGAGATACTAGGTAGGAAAAGTCCCATCTTCTCATGGGGAGAAACATGCAAATAGATGGCTAAACAGTCACTTTTCTAATCCTCCCTTGTATTTGTGGGAGTGACACCTGCAAGAAAAAATGCAGTAAACTACCCAGTACAAGACTATTTAAACAGATTCAGAGAAAACAGTATTTGTTCTGAGAATGACTGTATTTTTATGTCTCAGGGGAACAGACAGGAGAGGTTCCTTTTGTTACTACAATACAGAAAGCCTAAACCCAGATCTGACACTGCAGGTTTCATGGAAGTAGGCCAGGAGCAGTAACTATCAGTGTTATTCAAATGGGTAGCACGGCAGATCAGAATTATCAAAATCTGGCTTTATCATCTGCACAAATGACCAAGACCGCACACACCCACAACAAGCCTTGCACCAGAGACAGGAAAGGAAACTGTACTGAGCCAGGAGGCAGGAGGCTGAGATTAAACCTGCTGGTAACATGACAGGGGTGGAAGATCAGCTTCAAATAATTAATCTACCTTAGTAGACTTCACACCTTACACAGTGAGGAAACCTGCTCATCTGGGGTTAGTTATTAGTAGGACACACTTCTACCCACTGATTTTATTTTTCATGTTGGCACCTGGAAACTAGGAATGGATAGGTTAGGACAAGGATTTTTTTCAGAATTTAATTTCAGGAAATATCTTCTTTTCAATTTGGTTTCAGAAAGAATTAATAAAATAAAATAACAGAACATCCCTCTTTGTTTCTATCCAAAAAACCTTGCTCTATTTAACCTCTAAGTGATATGGCCAGTATGCTTGGAAGGTTCACAGAGGGTCCCTGAGAAAATATCTAACTAAATACCAGCCCCTGACACTACAAGGGAGGTCACTCTCTTTTAGACAGAGTAAGACAATGCCATTTTAACACAGAAAAGATGTTAACACCAATATTGATACTTTTTGCTAACTGCTAATTTTTTTTCACCCCAGGATAGGAAAAACCTGTGACTGACACTACAGAAAGGAGAAAACAGGAAGTTTAGGAAACATAGAGTGGCAGCAACAGCTAGCTCAGTTTCACCACTATCAATAGAAAGGGTATTTCCAACAACTTTGTTAAAGTTGTATGAGAGCAAAAATAGTTTTCCAATACTAGAATAGGATATGGGATTAAGTCCAGCCTTTATGATGATATTGTTACAGTCTGGATCCCTCCATCATTGTGCATTTCAGAACTTCATCAGAAAAATGGGGCTCACACTGATTTCTTCTTGATTTCTTAGTTTCCCACATGGTAGAAGCCCAACATGGTCCTCTCCCTCCCCAGAAAGTGTACGTAGGGCTGAAACCACAAACTGTTGTCATTGTGTTCACTCTACTTATATGAGTGGTTTATTAGCACAGGATGAACAAGATCTTAATGCTGGGCTTTAGATTTTACTCCAATAAACTTTGACAGTAGCAATAATACTGCTTTTGAAATATAGATTATTTTTTTTTATAACTGCATCTAACTGTCCTATAGGCATCAGAAAAAAAAAAAACCTGCCAAATTTAGGTAGCCAATCCACCTAAAATTTCAACCATTTGCAGTGCATTACTTGTGAACAATCTGTGGATTTAGAACGATGCAATTTATTAGAAAATGCATTTGTGACAAATTTACACAACAGAAAGAACAGCCATTTACTGAATAAATCATTGCAAATTATTTATCCTGTTTAAGTCAAAATATACCATGAAAGGTCCTTCATCCCAAGCTTGTAGAGCAATTTATGGCTGATTAAAATGGTAGCATTCAGGCAGTCAATCTCTATCAAAACCAAAGAAATTTATTACAGTGTCTCAGAGCTTAATACTTCCTTTTCACAGAGCAAAACCACAAAATATGTGGAAGTTATGTTAGTGGCATGTGTCAATGTCCAAAAAAGAGAGGTTTTGAGATGGAAGGAATACCACACAGCATACCTTCTGTGCATTTAGCAAACATAAAAAATAAACAGTTTCTAACTGCAATGTTTCTCATCTCAGTATATCCTGAAACATCACCACACAGAAAGATGGAGTAAAGAGTACAGGAGTATCCAACCAGTCTCTTTCATCCCTGTTTTTATAATCCAAACAGTAACGTTAAGCACATTTGTGAAGGGAAACAGAAACCTTACTGTTAGCATTTGGAAGTGTAATGCATTGGAAAGAAAATAGAAGTCACAGTTGAGTTATCTGTCCCTAAACCTTGCCCTGACGATCTATCTATTTTAATAAAAATCTCCAAACTCCAAAGTGCAAGTCTTAAAGCCTTGCAAAGTCTCCAGCAGATGGTGGTTTATTTATGCATCACCTTTGGGCCACATTTGCTAAGACTGGCATCTATTTATTCCTCTGCCCCAAAATATTACTATTATAATTTGTATATTTAACTGCCAGATTTTCTGATTTGGCTGAGCTGCTCTCATCATTAAAGCAGGCAAAACTGGCTTTAAGCCACTTATATCTTCCCCTGTAGTCTGGAAGCAGCCAGATGTCAGTCCAGTTCCTTGCATAAATTAGAGCAGCCTCAGGAATGTTCTGCACGGTTATAATCACACATACAGAGCTTCTCTAGAGCCCAAGAACAGTCAAGACAGCGAAGTACTCCAGTTATGTTTCTTTCACCCCTAATATTTCCTCTACATTAGGGAAATACACAGCACAATCCACTTCTTGAAAAATCTCTGCTTTAGGCCATGAAGATACTTGATTTGTAGTGGGAATCTTAAAAGGCAAGAAAGAGGTACCAGTTTCATGCTATTGTATGACTGGGACAAAGAGATTGTAGCATGGTTGGGGTTTTATTACCAAGTATCAGATTTGCCTAACTCCAAAGAATAGAGGATTTCTAAAATATATGGGATACTTCTATTACATCAGTAAGATACTATTTTACCTAATATACCTCACAGCTCAGTAATTTAGGGCACAATCTATTGATACTTGTTACAGGGACCTAAATTATACCAACAAAGTGCAGATGCAAAATTGCATCCATAATTTACAGGTTTAAAAATTAGAATTTGGGCTAAAGCCAGTCTGGAAAAAAAAAAAAAAAAAAAGAGTATATGTGTACATGCATGCAGATAGAGGAAATAAATTCTGACTGGTTTTCAAGGAAGTGTCAGTAAAACATTGCCAAAGGAAGAGAACTATGTCTGGGATATAATCCATCTCAGACGTTATTTCATGATCAAGGTAATTTTTCTGTCTCTATGGCAATATTTTACACAAAGCTAAAGAAAACTGTCCTGATTTGTTTCATTACACTTCACAGTGTAAATCTCCGATTGAAGAACCTTCTGAATCAGAAGGGGTTGCTGCAAGCACGGTGCAGAAGGGCTAATGCCTGAGTCACCAGGAAGTAGCAATTACATCTGTTATGTGATCATCTGCCATGTAAACAGAATCAAGAAGATAAGGAAATAGTTATGTGTATGTCTGTGCATAGCAGTATTTGTCTATAGCACAGAAAGTGTGTTTTCCTTCTATGTTTGTATCTTTTCTGTGGCTAATATTTTGTACATCTTCTCTTTATTCCAAACCCCATTCCCTTGGTCAGTAATTTCTTGTAGGGATCTTTCATTTGCTGGGCACACACATTTTATGTAATGGGACATTTTTGAGGGTAGAAAAAAAAAAAGAGGTATAAAGACTTCTTTAATTATTATATCAATATGAATAATCGGACTGAATTAAGATCACCGAGATGGCTTTAAATATGATTTTTTTAATGCTTGCCTTGAAATTGCATCTATATTCCTTTCACATATTTCCTAATAATGTCATTTCCTAGCTTTTTTAATCACCAAATGGGGAAAAGTGGTAGAGTTTCTGTTGCACAGGGCAATGCTGGCACCCACATAAATCACTGGAGAGTTTGAAACTTGAGATCCACCTCTACCACTACACATAGAGGAGAGACCGATAGTAGTGTGAGGTTGTCATCATCTGTGAACAGCTCTGAAGAAGAACTGGACATATTTCAGAAGGTTATGCAGATATTTGCCAACAGCAAGTTCAGTAAGTTTGGGTTCCACTTTGGGACCTGTCAGGGAACCTAATCTAGCAAGGGTGCTTTTCTGAAGGGGAAACCTTCTTCTCTTGGACCTTTTTCTCATGCTTGTTTATTCTCAGTTCCTCACCCTATTAGACCCACCTCACTTTTCCTCAGTAGAAGAATAAGTGCCAAAATCTTCGCTGGTAGCATCTTGTCAAGTCAGCCTGCAGGACAGCATCATCAGTAAGAACAAAATTCTCAGGGGATTTACAAGTGGGAACAAAAAATCTAATAAACTCCTGCTGAAGGCACATAAACAAACTCATTGAAGGACAAGTGTATGACATTTTTGTGGGCATGGGCAATGACTGACCATGAAACGCAGCCTAAGTACTTCTAAATTTAAAACCTTACTTTAAACCATGAAGTGTTAGAAGTTTTGAGAAAATTGTCCATCTTTTTTGCTTGTTTTGCTTTTAAACTTGGACAAAATGATATTACCCATCTCAGTTTTGTTTGGATTTTGCTAACTTCATTCATAAAACTAGCTGACCCTGTTTGCTTTGGGAAAAATGCATTTGAAGCAGGCACATAACAGGGAATATTAAATGCCAAATCATTAAATATTAGACAAATTAGGGAAATTAAAACTGTGCCTCTCTAATGAGAAGCATAAAGCTGATATGACCTTCTAGCCTATAACCTGCTAGCATACTTCATGTACAATATTTAAGGGAGTTATGAGAAATATTTGGGAGTTGAGTGAACTGAACAGAACTGTACTGGATACACAGTATCCTATTTTTCCTGAAAATAATTGCATGCAGTATGAAAATAACCCCTCACACATTTCAAGAATTTAAGCAAGGTAATCATTTATCAAAGTTTTTATTGTTCAAGATACTTTCATCAGAAGCTTGAGACATATTTGTAACAATATACATGTCATGGAAGGTCATGGTCAACAATATACAGGTCATAGAATGAGGGAATGGCCACTTGAGAGGAATATAGATTGCTGTCAGAGCATGTAGGGTGGCAACTAGGAAAGCTAAGGCCTCTGTGGAATTAAACTTTGCAAGGGAGGTCAAGGATAACAGGAAGGGTTTACTATGATATATAGCAGACAAAACTAATGCTAGAGACAATGTAGGCCCACAGATAAATGAGGTGGGTGCCCTGGTGACTGTGGACAGTAAGAAGGCGGAGTTACTGAATGCCTTCTTTGCCTCTGTCTATACTGTGGGATACTGCAGGAGCCACTAATGTCAGAAGTCCCAGAGGAATCCAGGATAAATGAGGAGTCAACCTCGGATGAAGAGGACTGGATCAGTTAAGCCTTCTGAACATGCAAAAATCAATGAGTCCTGACAGGATGCACCCGAAGGTGCTGAGGGAGCTGGTAGGAGTCATTGCTAGGCCACTGTCCATCATCTTTGAGAAGTTCTGGGAAACGGGAGAGGTGACTGAGGACTGGAGGAAGGCAAATGCCTTTTGAACTCCAGCTTTCAAAAAGGGCAAGAAGGAGGACCCAAGTAACTACAAACGAGTCAGCCTCACTTCTATCCCAGGAAAGATGATGGAACAACTTATCCTTGGTACTGTCTCCAGGCACATCAAGGATAAGAGGGTTATTAGGCACAGTCAGCATGGTTTTACCAAGGGGGGGTCATGTTTGACTGATCTAATAGCCTTTTATGAGGATAAAACCAGGTAGATGGATGATGGTAGGGCAGTGGATGTGGTTTTTCTGGATCTCAGTAAAGCATTTGACACTGTCTCCCACAACATCCTGGTGGATGAAGTGATGAAGTGTGGCCTGGAGGGTAGAGTAGTGAGATGGCTTGAGAGCTGGTTGAAGGGAAGAAGCCAGCGAGTTGTCATTAATTGGACGGAGTCTGGCTGGAGGCCTAGATGATCTTTAGAGGTCCCTTCCAACTCCTGACATTCTGTGATTCCTTGAATATAATATGGATCCTTTACCCTTTGTATATATATTTTTTCAATTAATTTTTGAGTGGGTTTTTCTTTTGACAGTTTGGTGGTTTGGGGTTTTTTTTTGAAAGAAGATTAATTTGGATATATTTCTGTAATTTTTTCCAGTTAGGATATTTATTAGAGCTCTTCTTGGGCATGTAATTAAGTGTTGTGAAGTTTTAAGCTTTTCTTTTCTTAATGGCTAATCATTTTTTATTTCTATCAGTGTATTTAAAGCTTCTCTCTGCAATCATCTTTTCAGAGTTCCTTCCTTCTGTCAGTTTCTGAGACCAGAAAAGAAAGAGATGTTAATTAGACATGTTCGTTTTCTAATTGAAGAACAGATGGCAAGATGCTCTAGAATTTTAGTGGTGACTGAGGCAGGTTTTAGGGTAATCTTTTCATTTAAGTATCTGGAAATTGTATAAACACAGCTCAGTTGCCTCTGTTACTTAGCCTGGTTGTCTCAGGATGTAGTCACACATCCTCTTTCAGCTCCAGCTGTTCCAGCTGAGAAGTTTATTCCCCACAGCTGTTCATCACTGCATCTGAACTGGATATTACTACCGTTGGTGGAGTTACATAAGCATTCCCCATCTTGCTCTAAGCAGATTAACTAACCTGGTGTAATTGCTGGACCTGTTTGTTTACATTTCCAGGGAGCAACTCAGTCTGTGGATGGGAGGGGAAGAACAGTCAATGCTTGTAGTGGGAAGAATAGAAGAGAAGGAACAGGAAAAAAAGACCTCTTTGGGAAGCACATCTGGAGTCAAGATGAAAGGCATGTCCAGCCTTTGGGAATAGCAACCCATTGCCACGGTAGTGTGAATGCAGAGCAACCAAATGCTTCTGTTTCGTTCCTGTCTTGGAAAACTTCCAAAATCTACCAGCTAATCCCAAGGTTCCGGCTTTGAGTTTGAAGCTGGCTGTATCTCTGGCAAGCTAATCACATCTCCAGAGCACAGCAAGTAAGGATCTTGAGAATATTTTCTGTTTGGAAGCAGGTTTTTATTGCCAGCACTGTAAGCGGATAAATAATGAAAAGGTGACATTGTCAATGAAGACTCATTCTTCTTACCAACTCCATCAAGAAGAGATAGGGAGAGAGAAATTTCAGGGAGAAAAATTTGTGTTAAGATACACATCTCCTATCTTCCTCTCTTCTTTTTTTCTCCTACCAAATTTCCCCACAGAAATCAAATTCCACCCCTGTTAATTTTAGAAACATTGAAAAGCCTCCACCACAGAGACCTATCATTATTTCTCAGATGTGGAAGGGTCCGTGTATTCTAAGAGGCAGAAGAGTCCAGAGACCGTAGCTATGTCCTTTGTGATTGATAAAGGAGTCAGGGGTCAGAGAGTAGATTTAAAAAAAAAACCCAAAAATAGAAAAAGCTTTGTAATACAGATTTCTTTTTTGCAGGGTGAATTGTCAAAAAATATACCACTCCCAGGTGTAGTCACTTGGCTGGTGCAGATATACATGCATATAGCATAGTATTGCTATGTTCTCAACTTGTTCCATCATATCTTTGCTTTCTCCTCCCCTAAAGCAGAGGCATGGATTTGATGTCTCCTAATTTCTATGATTCTATAATAGTATCTTGCAACTTTTTCACTAAAGTGCTTATAGGTGTGAAATGAAAGATTTAGTACAAAAAAATATGCTGCACGGGAAGTGGAGGTACCAGAGTGAGGTAAACCTGGCCAAACTGGAGATGTAAGGCACGGAAATTAATTCCTCAGTTCATCAAAATAGCAAGGATAAAGAATGTAACGAACTGGCGGTACTAAGCAGCGGTACTACTATCCATAGTGGTGGTTCTGTGCACAGTTACCTTTGCCGTAGTTAGATTTGTAAAGCTCAGAGATGTTTATCACTCATGTAGTTCTCTGAGCACGCTGACATTCTTATCTTTTTGGATCTGTTGGGGTGATCTGAGGTGTGTGTTTGGAGGGGAAGCGTGAATCTTTCTGCTTCTTGTGAAAAGTCAAACAGGGTAATGGTCTTCTTGCTTCCTTGAGTGGGCAGGAAAAGGTTTTGTCCTCAACTTATTTTCACAAGCTCTTCAGTAATAGGAGAATCAAAAACAAATTTGTTCATACCAGCTCTTGTGCAATATTTTCGTACTCCTTTGTGATGCTCTGAAAGCAATGTCAGTAGAAGGTACACAAGTTAATACAAATCATATGCCCTTCAAGCTTATCAGTGTGTACATGGATCTGTATCATTAAGGTTTCTTAGTCTTTGTAGTTTTCATGATACTGAATAAAATGTATTTGAATTAGGGGCTGATATACATATTGTCCACATAACTTTTGACACAGTTGGATCAGTGTAACATTATACCTGCTGCTGTGATAACGGTGTCAAGAAATGAATATGCTTTTCTGAAAGTGCTCAAACAACAGCAAATTGGTTATGGCTTTTTATATATATATTTACTGTGTTAGATCCATTTATCAATTCACTCTCCAAAAATTCTCATGCACATTTTTCCCAAGAGAATTTACTCAGTTTCTTTGGAAAAAAAAAAAAAAACCCAAACCCAACTGTCTGTGAAGGCTAAATCTGGTTACAATCCAGAGGACCCTATTCCAGCCCAAGCCTATTTAGGAAGGCAACAGCAATTTGTTTTCAATGACTTCACTCACCCTTGCTGTAATGTTTCCAGTAAATGCAGGCGTTGTTCTTCTCATGTGAGCTCAGCATGTCATTCCTAATGTGGTCTTGACTGAAATTTTACGTTAGTTATCAAAATAAGTACATTTTTTAAAATGTTCTTTTTCTCTCGTGTGATTATGCTGAATCATTGTAAAATGACAAAAAATCTGATGAGCTATCCATATAAATACTGAACAACATTAGATCATCACAACTGATGCTGTTAAAGCAAATGTAAATACCATATTACTAGCCAGTTAATCCGAAAAGCTGCCAAATAGCTTTTGGTCACTGTGTTTACACAGTGACAGATTCTCATGTTAGTCATATCCTTCTGAACAAATCTTTTGGATGGACTCTTAAATCAGTGTCCACAAGGAAATAGAAGGAGGCAGCCAAACTCTGTTGAACGCCTGCCATTGACAAAGGTTAAGTATTTACAGTCACTCTCCGCCTAAGTACTCTAAGGAAACATTAAGGAGTGAAAAACAGAAGGCAAGGATGTTCTGTACCCTCTGCAACAATGCAGCAAGGGCGACAGAAGCAGCTCCAAAATAGCAGTTACTGGGCCAGATCCTGTTCCCATTAACGTCAATGGTAAAACTCCCTTTTGGTCTAAAGGGACTAGGATAGGGCAACTGATCCTTAGCTGACTGAGGAAAAATTAGCGAGGTCTTGACTCTTCTCTTCTTGCTTCCACTTCTTGTTCATGAAGAATCCCTTTGGAACTGTGTAAAACTGAGTCAGGATGTAAGCATGTGCCTTAACCGACTTATTAGGAAGGTTATACATGTTGCATCCACTTAATTTCCCTGAAAAACTATACCCATTTCCCCATTGTAATATTTAACTATCTTCTGTCCCAATGAGTTTTACTCACAAAATCATCTGGATTACAGCAATGGAGAAATTTAGTTTGAGTGAAAACTTTAATAAAGCCAGGAAAAAAAAAATAAACCTAGGGAAATTTTGCTATTGCAGTCCTCTCATCACCCAAACATAAGGTCATGTATTTTGGGATGACTTTATGGCCAGTGCCCTAACTTTTAAACATTGCTCCTCTCATAAACCTTACACAAGGGTTAAGGTAGAGGGATGTACATAATTCACTGCCACAGTGTCTAGCCCCTGACATCTCTACAGCATGTCAAACATACCTGCAGGTACCCCAAGGAATTGCAACTGTTTACAGGCACACAGAAGACAGGTGGTATGTCCATCCACATCCCATGCCAGTTACTGCGCATTTTTATCTCCTTCTCACCTTACAGGTAAGCAGAAAAGACAGAAGGACACAAAAGATGTTCTTCACCATTCCTTGTCTTTCAGCACTGAAGATCTAAGGGCAATGTATTTTAAGGTTTTCTATCTTTTTCAGGTTAAAAGTAAATCTGAAAGGAAACAACAATCCTGTAGATATTAAAAATATAAATGTAGAGTAGGAGGGAAATATATACCAAAAATTTAGACCCTCAACTACCTTCACTCTTTACTATTCCACTTCTGTGATCCCTTAATGAACAAGGGATGAAGATTTGTGCATAAACTGGAAATAAAAATCTTATTCCTAGTCTGACAGTGTCTGCAGAATGAAAATTGTCTGTTCCAAACTTCTGCTTTGTAGTCTTTAAAAAAAAAAAAATCACTGAGAATCATAGAATCACTAAGTTGGAAAAGACCATTAAGATTATCAAATCAAATCATACCTAAACCATATCCCTAAGCACCTCATCTATCCACCTTTTAAATACATCCAGAGATGGTGACTTAGCCACCTCCCTGGGCAGCCTGTTCCACAAAATATAAAGCTCTTGAGCAGGTCCAATGATTTTTCATTACTTTAGTATTTTTGGCGTTGTAAAGTTAATTTGGTTTATCTGTAGTAGGACATCCTCCAGCTCACAGTATGTCACAGAATCACAGAATGTCAGGAATTGGAAGGGACCTCAAAAGATCATCTTTTCCAACCCCCCTGCCTGAGCAGGATCACCTTGACCAAATCACACAGGAATGCATCCAGACTGGCCTTGAATGTCTCCAGAGAAGGAGACTCCACAACCTCTCTGGGCAGCCTGTTCCAGTGCTCCGTCACCCTCACAGTGAAATAGTTTTTCCTTACATTCCTATGGAACTTCCTATGCTCCAGCTTGGACGCATTGCCCCATGTCCTATCACTGGCCAACACTGAGAAGAGCCTGGATCCATCATCCTGACACTCACTCTTAACATATTTATAGTCATTGGCATGCCCTGTGCACATCGGAAGTCCAATCAGATTGGACTTCTACTCTGTGCGCAGCAAAGTACATAGCATCAGGCAGCACATCTGTGATGTACCTGCTGTACCATGGGAGAAGTGAAGGCAGGAACCACCCAGAAGACTACAGTGAGAGAAGAATCAGCTGAGATCATGGGACCACATGGGACCATAACTCTTTATCACGTTTCTAAGCCCACTTGAGCTGGTACCAACATTCATGAGCACTGACAGGAGGCAAATTCAGCATAATTTGCCCAAAGCATTTTCTATACTAAAGGAGGTTTTAACTTTGTGTTTAGAACAAGTATTCATACTGTGTTGCTGGTCTAATTCTGACACGAGGGTTCACATCTGCTCAAATATGTTTAGATAACTACTAAAATTTTCTTCTGCAGTTAAGGACCACTAACAACACACAGCTAGTCCAGATGGGTGTAGTTGTCACTGTAAACACTTGAATTGAAGGAATCTGTGTCTCAGACATGCAAAGTATTCTGAAAATGAAACTAGGGATAATCTTCTCCTGGCACTAAATCTCAGGTGTATTAAATATATACTTTTAAAAACAGTATACTCCGAAGGTTTTTGGTTTAAAAAACAAAATTTAAAAAAGGAACAAAGAACTGGAAGTCTTCCAGATTTGATTTGATGATTCTCTATATAAATCTAGCATTTTTTCATCTTTTATAAATGGAATTTTGCAGGTCATTAGCCTCTTAATGTAGTATAGCTATTGGTTGTGGGGATTTTGTGCGTGTGTGTGTGTGTATGCATCTGTGTGTGTGAAAAAAAAGCATTAAAATTGTTGAGATATAGAGAAAATTGATGCTGCATAGTCACCACTTTTCATAAAGATTTTTACTACACCCCTGGTATTATGGATCTATAATATGCAAATGTGTAGCATCATTAATATGCATTTGCTGTATACACCCTCCTTAACAGAGTATGTTATGGGAATACAAATTACAACAATACACACGAGTCAGCTAAATTTTAATGGCCCATTGTATGAGTGATCCCAGATTGCGGGGTACCTAAGCCCTTTGTCTCGATACTTCCTTTCCTTCCTCATATCCATTCTCTTTATTTGTTCTTGTTTACACTGACACCTGAATTATTTAAATTGTAGCATAAAAATTAAAGTAATACACAGGTTATTCCTTGTTAACTTCAATGGAGGTAGCTGTCACAAGAAAAGAAAACAGACATCTAGAAACAAGTTCAGCCAAGAGTCTCCACAGTGGAATAGGCTGTTCAGCCCAGTCTGCTTGGTAAATGTGTCCTGATGTTACTTTGCCATGTATCTGCTCTGATGAGAGCTTAGGCATCACCTAACCAAGGTATGACCAATGAGTCATCTGAGCACATCTCCTGGCACAGTTTGCTCCTTGTCTTCCTTTTCTGGCTACTCATCCAGGGAAAGGAACTTTCTGATATCTTCCCTTCAAGCCACAACACCTCAGTGCAGCACTTCTGCAGACACAAGCCCACTTCATCTGGCAAACCAGACCAAGAGCTGTTGCTGGTATCTAAAGATACAGACTCACTAAACTACTGGTTGAAACTTTGACAGTGAATTCAATTGCTGGTCTCAGGTTTTCCCTTCTGTTTCTATAACAGAATTGGCATACCCGTGCTACAGGAACAGATCTAAGCATGAAGCATTTGTGAACCACTACAGTTTACAGCCCAGGATTGTAAAGTCATCTCATGTTGATTCAGGCTTGTCCTAAACTAAGCCTTAAAGTGAAGTCCTTCAGGAGATATTTCCCAAGCAAATCAGAGCTACTGATGGCATTAGGGAAAGCAGAAGCCACCTGAAATGAAACTATCCACCCTCATTAGTCAGTGCACACAGTGAAACCTAATAGTGAGCTTGCTGTTGTCATTAGTGCTCTTTGCCTGCAGGCTGTAAACTTTGTAGATGTTATGTACCTCCCACCACACTGCAGGGAGAGTGTCATCTGGCAGAGGATGTGACAAGAATTGGTAGGACGGTAATTCTTTCCACTGTCCCAGTTAAATTGAACAAAGAATTGGGTTGAAGCATTTAGTGACCACTAAGTGCTTCACATACTGACAGTTTATCCTCAAGAATTTAAGGAAAATCTTATATAAACCGAACAATTAATAACACACATGCACCTGTATAGGTTCCTTAGAATTAATTACTCAATGATAGATGCCAATGTTATTTTCCTTTGCTTGCACCATGGTTTAATCTCAGGTGGCAACTGGGCACCACACACACACTTGCTCACTCCCCACAAGGTGATGGGAGAAAATTGGAAGGGTAAAACTGAGAAAACTCTTGGGTTGAGATAAAGACAGTTTAATAGGTAAAGCAAAAGCTGCGCACATAAGCAAAGCAAAACAAGGAATTCATTCCCCACATCCCATGGGCAGGCAGATGTTCAGCCATCTCCAGGAAAGCAGGGCTCCATAGATTCATAGAAACATTTAGGTTGGAAAAGACCTTTAAGATCATCAATTCCAACTGTTAACCTAACACTGCCAATGCCACCACTAAACTGTATCCTTGAGCACCATATCTACAAATCTTTTAAATACCTTCAATGATGGTGACTCAACTACCGCCCTGGACAGCTTGTTCCAGTGATTGACAAACAATTTGGTGATGAATTTTTTTTCTAATATACAATCGCAAGGTGGGACTTGAGGCTGTTTCCTCCTGTCTTATCACTTGTTACTTGGAAGATACCAACAACCACCTGACTACAACCTCCTTGCAGATAGTTGTAAAGGTTGTTAAGGTTCCTCCTTCAGCCTTCTTTCCCCAGACTAAACAAACCCAGTTCCCTCAGCCACTCCTCATAAGACTTGTGCTCTAGACCCTTCACCAGCTTTGTTGCCCTCCTCTGGACACTCTCCAGCACCTCAATATCCTTCTTGCAGTGAGGGGCCAAAAACTCAACACAGCACTTGAGGTGCAGCCTCATCAGTGCCGGGTTCAGGGAGACAATCATTTCCCTGGTCCTGCTGGCTACACTTTTTCTGATACAAGCCAGGATACTGTTGACCTTCTTGATCAACAGGAACACTGCAAGCTCATATTCAGCCAGCTACTGAATACTCCCAGTTCGCTTTCCTCTGGGCAGCTGTCCAGCCACTCTTCTCCAAGCCTGCAGCACTGCCTGGGGTTGTTGTGACCCAAGTGTTGTGACCTGTCACTAAGCCTTGTTGAGTCTCATGTAGTTGGGCTCAACCCGTGGATGCAGCCCAGACCTCTCTACAGAACTTTCCCACCGTCAAGCAGATAAACACTTCTGCCCAACTTGTCATCTGCAAACTGACTGAAGGTATACTTGATCCCCTCGTCCAGATCATTGATTTAGGTATGAAAGAGAACTGGTCCCAAGACTGAGCCCTGGGAGCACCACTCATGAATGGCTGTCAACTGGATTTTAATCCATTCATCACAACTCTTTGGGCACGGCCATCCAGCCAGTTCTTTACTCGGCAAAGAGAATGCCCATCCAAAGCTCCACAGCCACTGTTTGTAACAGTTAAAACGGGAAGATAAATTTTGTAACTTCAAATATTCTCCCTCTTTCTTCTTCCCCCAGCTTTATATGCTCACCATGATGTCATATGGCATAGAATATCCCTTTGTCCAGCTGTGTCCTCTTCACAATTTCATGAAATTACAGAACCATAGAATGGTTTGGTTTGGAAGGAACCATTTATGATCATCTAGTTCCAATGTCCCTGCCATGAGCAGGGACAATCTCCACTAGACCACACTTCTTGTGCACCCCCAGCCTACTCTCTGGTGAGGTGAGAAGCAGAAAGGTCCTTAGCTCTGAGTAAGCCCTGCTCAGCAGGAACAAAACCACCCCTGTGTTACCAGCACTGTTTCTAGCACAAATCTAAAACACAGACCCATACTGGCTACTGTGGAGAAAATTAACTCTTATCCCAGCCAAAATAGCACAACTTGGCAGTGACTGTCCCAGAGCTTAATCCTTTCAAAATGCAATGGGGAGAAAAATAACACAGCAAGATGCACTCCGCTGTGCTAATTGGGCTTCCCAATATGTTGTGAGGACATTAGTTACTCAGCCTGCTTATTCAGAGTGCTGCATACTCAAGCTGTTTCAGCAGGTCTAGCTACTCTTATGGGAAATTAAGCTGCAATCAGATTCTGCAGTCATCCAGGTCTAGACTGTGATATTGATCACAGAATAGACAAACTGAAGGAACAAGGTTGAAATGGCCTCTTTGTATATGAGTGCAGTTACTCCACAAAAAAAATGACCTTTTGTGGATGCAAATCTGCTATGTGAGACATAATGTGGTTGATCCTGAAAGCTGAGGAAGAGCTGAAAAGAAATTATATAGGAAAGATTTCTGTTTCTTTTAATTATGTCTTTCTCATGTCACATTCTCCCAGTCAACTTTGACCATGATTCTGAATTACACTAAACATTAAAGCAATAATCAGCATCTCTTCTGGGTTTGCAGTCATTGCTAATTGCAATACCTTTTATGGAAATTTCATCAGAGACATGAATGGAAGAAAAAACATGTTACCTTGCTGCAGAGACTGAAGAATCTTACACACAGTTGCTTCACTCCTAAATTCATTGACAAATCTCACCTCCTGCCTACAAGAGGAATCTCAGTGTTGAAAACCCCAGAAGAATAATACAAGTTCCCGTCATGTCCCAGATTTTCAGCTTAAGCCCTTTGTCAATTTTTCCTTTATCAATACATGGTAGCTACTGAACATAGATAGGCTGCTGAATTTTGTTGTACTTTTGTACTAATTTTATCAAGGCTATAACCAAGATGTAGGCTAGTGAAGTAGGAATGAGATCACAGAATGGAAACAAACTTTTTCTGCGTGTCTTCTCCCAGTTTCAACCAGTTCATGGTTAGGTGTGAAATGTAACATTGATAATGTTCTAAGTTCAGAGATGAGTGGAAGAGGGTTTGCAATGTGAACTGACGACTATTTGTATAATGCTGGCTAGGACTGTTAAAAGAATATATATAAAATTAAGAGGTGTAAACCAGACTTAAATTCTGGAAAGTGATGAGAGAGATAGGGATGACATGAACTAGAATATTATTAACACACAACTGTACTTTCATAACAACAAATATAAAATTAGTTAACAAGTATTTTATTCTTAACTAATATTTAGAATGTGCATTACACATGCAGCTCAAACTGACACATCCAGTGAACAGATACAGCCAGTAAGCCTCGGCTGTAAAAAGAAAATAGTGAGCACCACTGCAAATGAAATGGAAAGGGCTCTTACTGAGGAACATCATAGCTGTGGGTTTTAACAAGCCTCAGAAAACATAACTGTCCAAATAACATGTGATGCTATCTTACAAACTCACCTGAGATTACAACATCCCTCACACAGTGTTTTAATTTGTGAGAATCATGAACAAAATTCACATACATGCTGAAATAAAACCTCATATAAAATAAACAACCTTTTCCTTTCACTGCTTATTTCTGATAAACCTGAGAGTTTAAAAAAATCAAAGAGATATTAAGTACATTTGCATCCCAATTTTTAACTAGAAATATTTGATCCATTATGTCCTCCTCTGTGAAGAAACATCTGTGATGTGAAATCAACCCTTGCCTAAGGCTTGAGAGGGCTCAGAAGTGGTGTCCCTTTTCAGATCCCTGCAGTGTCTGTCAGCAATCACCCTGTCATCTTCATTGCTGGAACTGCAAAAGGATAGGGTACCAGAGACCATCTTCACAGAAACCCCACTTTGGTGGGCTACCACAAGGATTGCTGATAGCAACCTCTAATGTTTGAGTGACTTTCTAGCTTACAGCAAAAAGATTTTGTACCATAGTCCTTCCTGGGACGTTACAGGTGCCAAGGATCTTTCCCTAAAAACAAGCAGTTAGTGAATGTTCTATCTGAACTTGTTAGAGCGGAGAAATAGCTTGCATGTCTGGGAACTATTGGCATCCACCCCAGACCTTAGAAAAAGTTTAAAAACTCAAATAAGCATTACCAGACTTCTAAGGTTAAAAAGAAGCAAAATGAGCAGTATCAAAAGAAAAAGCTAAGAGACCAAGAAACTCTTTCCAATAGCCACCTGAATGTCAGTGCAACCCCTGCAGCTTACAGCAAAACAGATTTTAGCAGGCAGATATTTCCCTTAGATAGCTAAAAAATCTGAGCCGAAGGAGAGTGGCTCACAACAAAAAAGCGGATAATTCCTCACGCTCCAGTCTAGAGCCAATTCACCTTATTGCTGAAAATAAAAGAAACTCCAACCAGTAGCTGGCAAGACAGTCCTGATTAATCATTCAGTCTGCCACCCATAAGAGGAAGATGGCAGGTCGCAACGCCCCTGGCTAAAGGCAAAGAGAACTTCTTCTGTGAAATTTCTGTGTGTCCATGTAGACTTTATGTTCAAAAGATGATGAAAGATCATGTGAAAACTGTGCACAGGGAGACTCAGGCTGGTCTGTCTGAATTGGCTTTGAAGCACCGGTCTCTGAACCACTTGCTACAATTAGCACGTCCCTTTCCTCATTAATATTGGACCCAGCTGGTTCAGGTCTGTGTGGATGGTTCATCTGGCACCCTGATGAGATCAGTGGAGGAACATAAATACAACAAAAGCCACAGCCATTAAAATAAGCTCTTTCTTCAGCATAAGAAAATAACTAATTTATGGGGGGGAAAAAAGTGGTATTTCATTTTCTCCTTCTATGACCATTAATATCAGCTAGGGAATTTCTCAGGACTCAGAAAAAAAAAAAACCAAAAAATAACCAAACCAAACCAATAAGTATGGCACAGTGCTAATGAGGAACAAAAAAAGGACAAGACGAAAATTAGTTCAAGTTCAAACTCAGATTATTTTTTTTCCAGCTGGAGTATTCCTGATTTTATTGCTGTTAAGATGGAAATATTTTGAACCAAAAAGTATAGAAGCATAAAATTTTAGAAGTTATGCATTCAGTGTAAATAAATCCTGGTTTTCATCCAAGGATATTTAGGTGCTTTAGAAAAATTGATTGGATCCAAATGCATCTGAGAGTGTTATCCTACTCATCTGACAACCAGAAAGAAAAAAAGTAAGGGGGAAAAAAAGGGGAGAGTCACAGAATCAGAGGATTGTAGGGGTTGGAAGGGCCCTCCAGAGATCATCGAGTCCAACCCCCCTGCCAAAGCAGATTCCCTAGAGGAGGTCACACAGGTAGGTGTCCAGACAGGTCTGGAATATCTCCAGAGAAAGAGACTACACAACCCCCCTGGGCAGCCTGTTCCAGTGCTCCGTCACCCTCACCATGACGAAGTTCTTTCTCACATTGATATGGAACCTCCTGTGGTCCAACTTGTGACCATTACCCCTGTCCTGTCCCCACAGGTCACTGAAAAGAGATTGGACATCTCAACAGCCCCAGCTCATTCCGCATTTCCTCACAGGGGAGATGCTCCAGGCCCTTAATCATCTTTGTGGTCTCTGCTGGACTCTCTCCAGGAGATCCCTGTCTGGCTTGTAGTGGGGAGCCCAGAACTAGACACAGGACTCCAGGTGAGGCCTGACCAGGGCAGAGTAGATGGGGAGGATGACTCCCTTCGACCTGCTGGCTACACTCTTAATGCACCCATTGGCCTTCTTGGCCATCAGGGCACACTGTGGCTCATGGCCAACCTGTCATCCACCAGGACCCCCAGGTCCTTCTCCACAGAGATCGTCTCCAGTAGGTCACCATATCATTTGTTACGGTCAGAAGAAGTCTCTATAAAAGCCTGGTCCAAAACCTAGAAATCTTGATGTCCACTTGTGAGGGATATTATACTCCAATTACTCTGGAGTTTGTGAACAGTTTATTTTCATATTCTAAGTCATACACACATATCTAAAAAACATGTTAAATCAGTTATTGGCTTATTCAGAACACAAATGACTGCTCTAAACAAATGCTCATTAAAAGGCTTAGAATAGTTTTGTTTTATCAGCTTCTTTTTGAAACAGAAACAAAGAAGAGAACGGCTCTTTTCATTAAGTTGACAGCCACTGAAACCCTTGTTGTCTTCAAAACAACCAAGTTTTCCATTTCTGTAAATTACTGAAGTGGCACCCTGTCATGTTCACTCATTTGTCACACAGACCTGTTAAACATCGAGTGTACTGATGAGTTTATAATACCTGCACTTCATGTGGATGACAAAGTCCCTCCTTGACAAACATCCCTGCACAGAGCTTCTCTGGCAGCAGCTGGAGCCCAGGGACCATGGCACCCTGATGAAATGGTGAGAAATCAAGGGCTTCCAAAATGGTTTAAAACATTTTTTATGGGAAGAAAATTGTTATGCCAAGTGAAATCTTATATGTTGAAAAAGTCCAAATCTTAAAAAGTCTCTCTTCAGCCAACTTAACAGGCTGTGAGGGCATTTGTCCAGGGGCAAATGGTCACACTCTCAGCCCAAGGGAGCCCTGCTCTCTTGAAATTTATCTAGAATACCACAGCAGATGAATCACTCTTCTGGTAAAAGCGTCCCTGTGTGTGCTATTAAGAAAGAAAATGGGACTCAGAGTGAATTTAACAGTTCTTCAACTGGAGTTGAGTAATATGGCCAAGCCCCAAACTTCAGCAACACATGCTACTCTGCCCGCCCACTACTAGTAAACAACATCTTTCCTTGCTGCTTTCCAGCCAGTTCACTTCCCTTTCTAATCCCAGGAAGTCACTGCCCACCCTTAAACGCTGAAAGATGTATTTTAATCAAGTGGAGAGCTGAACAGTAGCATAATTTTACTTAAAGCACAAACCAAGACACGCTTTAGAGCTATTTGGGGAAGGAACTAACCACAGCCTGGCAACTCCCCCACCCCCTCCCCACCCCCCTTGCAAAGTTCAGGCTGGGTGGTCATTTGAGCTAGGGACAACAGAGTCAATTCAGACAGATGGCTACTAAGTCAGCCCAGCACGTTTGGGGAATTCGTTTCTGCCAGCATCCAGGACATCAAAAAGGAGATGCACACCTTCAGCTCCCTACAGCAATGAGTAGCTTAGACATGCAGGAAAAAAAGTTGGGGTGTTTTTTTCTCCTTTTCATTAGCTCACCTGGGAAAAAAACTAAAAAAAAAAAATTTGCAAAAATGCAGTTTGGGTTGAGCAGACACCCTTTTAATACCAAAAATATATGCGTGTTAGTGTTAAGACAAAGCAACATTTTAAAATTCTCCCCAAATTTTTGACCTGATACCATTTGGTGAAATCAGTGTATATTCACAGTAAGCTTAAAAAAATCCACTCTTCACTGCCCGTCTACTTGTTCTGCTCCTTAGACCATAGTTTTTTTCTAATTCCCCATATATTTTCTAGTATCTGTGTGCCATGGCTCTTAGTATGTTAAATGCTGCCTGATCCAGAGAAGCTGGGAGACATCACTCGTACACCCCTTAACAGCCATTTCAGAAAATGGAGAAGAAGAAAATTGGCTTTTCATCCCATTAAGGCTTAGTGAGACACACAGGATTTTATTGAAGAGGGCAGTGATCAACACAAGCCTGCCAAAGACAAAGAAAGATGTTGTTCCATGCTTTCAGAAGGGAAGGACCGGAAAATGGTCGGGAAGAAGCAATTGTATTAGCTTGAAAATTAACACGAAAAGCTGAAAAACTGCTTTAGCCAATGATTAGAGCTAAAGTTTACCATTAACATTACATCTATCTTTAATGCTGTGCTTCCAAGTAGACTGGAAATTGCAAGCAAACCTTTTGCCCTGTGTCAGGAGAACAGGAAGACATCAGAAAGCACATAACTTCCTACATTTCTTTTCATTTTATTTCCTTACTCTTTCTCTTCCTCTTGTGTGACTGCTGTGTTACCCTTTACTATATCAGTGTCCACCAGATGATATCCAGCCACAAAGCAGGTGAGGAAAAAGAATTATCTAAAATATTGAGATGCCCATTACAGCCAATGTCCAACTAAGACACAAAGACCCCATCACACTTTGTCCTTTTATCCATGCTGTCTGAAGGTCAACTTCTACTACTTGCTAGCTGCAGCCACTGAAATTAAAATTACTAGGCTTTGGGTCCCTTTAAATATCACAGAGGGAGGCCCAAACCTCTTTAACCATAAAGATAACATCTGCCTCAAAAATGGAAAGCCAGAGGTAAAAAAAAAAAGAAAACAGACAAAACCAGTTGCCTAAAGCAAGTAAAACATTGGGATACTCACTTAAGTGCAAAGGACATTCATGTACCAGAAATGTCTGTAACAGAAACTGTAAAAGCCCTAAAAATACAGTATTTTTGGATACTTACATTCTCTGTGTCTTATATTTTTACAGATCTGTAGAAATAGTTATCTGTCACATATCTAGAAATGTCACAGTTTTACAAGGGTCACTTGGAAAGTTAGCAAAAAGAGGTCATGCTTCCAATCAGATTAATATACTAACGTGCCCAGAAGTAGATTATGTTAATTTTGACAGTAATTTTTAATATTTGTATTTAATATTGCTTGATAGGATTTCTAAGCCTTCTCAGAGCTTATTAGTCTGCCTTTATAAACCAAATGTCAGCTTTATCAAAGTCAGACATTAATTATTAGTGATGGGCGAACCTCAAAACATTCAGAGGCTTGGTGTAGTCTGACTAGACAGGCATGAGACCAGCTGCTTTTGCAGATCATTTGGATGGCAGACTTGGACTCCTGATTCTGCAAATGTTGCACACTTATTGAAGTGTAAGCATCCAGACAGAGCCCACTGCGTTTGAGGAGACAACTGAAGTGCATTCATCTTCAGCAAAAGAGGGGCTGCCTGACCCATCAGTGTCAGACCAAAGCATCCAAACTTCCCACATCACTGAATGTTTCAGCTGTAATAAAATGTCTATGGAGTGCTGGGAATACAACTGTAAAAATGAATGAGAAGAGAAAAGAAGGAGATAATTATATGCTGGGGTATTAAACTAATGAGGAGACAACGGAGCCATACAAATATCCTAGAATGGACCTGTATAGATTTTTATAAACTAAATGACACATTAGGAGCCATAAACCCACAAGCCTGAACCCAAATCAATACATTTGCAAGTGCTATGCTTGTGCTAAAGAGCCCAGCCTCTTGACAGGGTTTATTGCCTGAACCAGACTTACTGCTTGAGCAGAGCATGCCAGCATGGCTGTATGACTTTTGGGTTGAAGCTTTTAATAAAGAATAGTGGGTGTGCCAGCATACGTCAGTGAAGACAGGCCTGAGGGGGTGTGTGTGAGGGGCTGAGGTTTTGGGCTGGAAGTGTGATTACTTACAAGAGAATGGGAAAGTTCCATTTCTTTCTGTACTTCTGTGGGTAAGCAGGAGAGTTTTACTACATGACAGGGGTTTACTGGGAAAACCTGGGAGCATATCAAATAAGCAATGGAATTTCACCAGCTAATGAACTTCCACATCCTGCAACACCAGTCGTTCTTCAGAGCAGAGTTACAGTGCAGTTCTTCCCCTTCTGTTTTAGCCTGAATTATTATTTTACTTAGACATGCCCAGTTCCACTTGTGAGAGCCACGATTGATGATGGCAAACTCGCTAGGTCTGATTTCCTCTTCACTGCTTATGTGTGGTCCATCCCTTTTTCCTCTCACCTGGTGAATTTTTAAACACAGCTTGTAGAAGAGAAAATTACCCACATGCAGCCACCTATTTGTTGATATTTGAGGTAATCTGCCATAGGAGGGGTAATTTCAAACCCACAGCCAAAACCCACTGAATCCTCATCCCTCTGTTACTCATTTTCAGTGTTTCCATTGCACCCAGAGGGGAATGTGGGCACTTGCTACTGCATTGGATTTGTGGTTTTGGAAAGAAGGCCGAACCCACTTCCATTTTGAAAAGAAACAGGCACATTCCTCCAGGGGATGGTTTCAGGCTATGACTCTTTCATAAAAGGAGGCTCCCATGTCGTTACAATTTCCTATGGAAAACCTTTTCCCAACGCAGCAATTTCTGAGAAAATTCTTGAGGTTCTTCTAACTTTCCTTGTCCATTGCATGGGGAACATGAAGACAAGGACACTTAGGTTTTTCATAGTGAAAATCAATAACCAGAGAACTGGCAACCGTGACATTGAGTGTAAAACTCCACAATGGATCTGCACCTGAGTAATCTTTTCAGAATTCATTGGCAAATTGGTTGAAAAACATAAATCTGAGCCTCACTCTCCTAAATCCCAGTTGAGCACTGCAGCTGCTGCATCAACTGCAGGAGTAGGCAAATAGATATCCATATTCGGTTTTGTAGGGTGCCCACATCTTCCCCATAACTGTGTGGAGACAGACGGTGGAAGAGAGAACATGGATTTATATCAGCCTGAAGTTCACATCAGCCCAGCTTTACCTGTATCCTCAAGTAAGCACAGGGGCAGATGTTTCAAGCAACTGTGTCAAAAGCCAAGTCAGTTGCTAGTGTCATTATAGCAGCAACAGCAGCAGAAAGTACAAGGTTGTAGGGCATTATAACCATAATGAAAGCAGCAGTCAGTGGCAGAGCAGATGTGATTGTAATCATATCAGAAACAGCCAGTGCAGAGGCAGATGGGACTCTAATTGAAGGAAAAGCAGCTAGCTACAAGATGGAAGATGCTGCTGCAAAGATGGCGAGGCAGATGCTACTGTGACAGGAGTAGACCTGAAGCTGCAACCATCTGAGAGCAACTGGGCATGCACTCAGCCGCTTGGTGGCTGGCATTTAAGGTGCATGTTTAGGTCCTCATTGCTTTTGAATTCTAGGGGTAATCACTTGCTGAATGGGGCAAGTGTTTTTACTGTTACTGAATGATTTCCTCAAAGAATTTATTCCACAATAATCTCATTTGTTTGCTAAATAATTTAACTCTAGGGTTTCAAGGCTAGAAGTCATCTCCATGGCTGTCTATTCTGCCTCCTGACTTTTAACTACAGCATTTCACCCAGCCATCACCCAAGCAAGCCCATATTTCCCTGTTCACTGCTCAAGAGAAGTCAATAGACGACTCTTTCCTGGAACTCCTTTACATGACAAGATTTTGGAAGGAAAGCCTGTCTGACATCACCATATCATTGTAAAGGGACTAGGTCAGCTCTGAGTAATGTCACTGTTAATGCCCATTTATGCTCCTCCAACTGAAACACTTCCAATCACAGCTCATGTCCTCTGTTGGCAATCTTGTTGTTTGCAAGGCCTGTGCGGTTGCAGAGTTATATGGATTGTCACAGTGACCAAATGCCTCAAAGTGATGGTAGCTGCTGCAGTTACAGTTTTCATGACTGGTGCTTGTAGTGTTAAGGTACCTGGGAGTCACATTCCCATTCAAATGGAGACAGGTAACTATATTAGCAAACATCAAGAGCGCTGAGACACTCAACTTCTTTGCATCAGCCTTCACTGGCCTCTGTCCTCATCCTCTGTTCTTCTCTCTGTGTGGAGGAGAAGAGCAGAGGATGAGGATCAAATCAGGGATTACCCCTGAGAACTTGACCCATACTTGGCTGATGGCATCAGAAGGGCCACATACAAAGTAGTGAGAAACCTGGCTTATTTGCTTGTTTATCTTCTTTGAAAGGCCATGGAGGTCAGGGGAAATGGAGTTAAAGGATAAATATTGCATTCATTTTCATAAAATGAAGTGTCTTGAATGTCTCCAGAGAAGGAGACTCGACAACTTCTCTAGGCAGCCTGTTACTCACAGTGCAAAAGTTCCTCCTTATATTAAGATGGAACTTTCTATGTTTCAGCTTGGAACCATTGCCCCTTGTCCTGGCCATCACTGAGAAAAGCCTGGATTCATTCTCCTGACAATCACCCTTTACATATTTATAAACATTAATTCGATCACCCCTCAGTCTCCTCTGAGCTAAAGAGACCCAGCTCCCTCAAGCCTGTCCTCATAAGGAAGATGTTTCACTCCATTCTCCATCATCCATCATCACTCCATCATCTTGGTGGTCCTGCACTGGACTCTTTCAAAGAGTTCTATGTCCTTCTTGAACTGAGGGGCCCAGAACTGGATGCAATATTCCAGGTGAGGTCTCACCAGGACAGAGTGGAGGGGGAGAAGGACCTCTCTTGATATACTAACCACCCCACTTCTAATACACCCCAGGATACCATTGGCCTTACTGGCCACGAGGACACATTGCTGGCTCATGGTCATCCTGCTGTCTACCAGGACACCCAGGTCCCTCTCACCTGCACTGCTCTCCAACAGGCCAGTCCCCAACCTATACTGGTACCTTGGGTTGTTCCTCCCCAGATGCAAGACCCTACACTTGCCCTTGTTAAATCTCATTCAATTTGTCCCNCAGCTCTCAAGCCACCTCACTACTCTACCCTCCAGGCCACACTTCATCACTTCATCCACCAGGATGTTGTGGGAGACAGTGTCAAATGCTTTACTGAGATCCAGAAAAAGCCACATCCACTGCCCTACCATCATTAATCAACCTGGTTATATCCTTGTGAAAAGCTATTAGATTAGTTAGGCATGACTTCCCTTTGGTAAAACCATGATGACTACTCCTAAGAACCCTCTTATCCTTGATGTGCCTGGAGACAACACCAAGAACAAGTCATTCCATCACCTTTCCTGGCATGGAAGTGAGGCTGACTGGTTTGTAGTTACCAGAGTCCTCCTTCACCAAATGTTTTAGGGTGAAAGAAATACCATACAAAGAGATGATGAGTTCACTGGGAAGTGAGATGAGAGGGACACAGAACTCCTGAAGGTGGTGAAGCCAAACCAGAATTTGGTGAGGTCCGTGCTGCAGGATGAGGGTTAGAGCAAAGTTGTGAAACTAATATGAAACAAAGATTGTATTTCTCAATGATGGCCAACTATTACCCAATTTCACAACAGCTTTGTACATGCCATTCAATGAGAGACAGCAGAAAAACATAATAGTTTCAATGAAATATCCTACCTCTGCTACTTCTGCTCTGCAACTGGGAGCTATTTTATGCCAGGGGCATCTCTGTGAATGTATACTCTTCTCAGATGGAGGTGAAGGTGACTGTGGTGTTTGCTCAAACCACCTCCATGGATTGGGTTGCTCCAAGTATTTCACCCATTCAACATCTCGGTCCCCAGTCTGGGTCCTCTCTCAGACTTTTGATAGTCTTCTGTTGTGTCCAAAGATCATTTAATCCTACATGAAGAAGAAATTTAGCAAGTCTTTCCCAATCAGAACACCACATTCTGATAGCTTGGCACTACTGAGAAAAAAAAGCAAGCCAATATTCCAAGCAGAAAATAATAGTTTGTGTAGTTTAACATCCTTCTTCAGAAGCCATATATTCATATGAGTGTCTGGGCTTGCCCTCCAAAAATGTTATTTTTTTGTAAAACACAAGCTTGAACACTGAAATCCAATGATTTGTGAAATTTGAAGGTAAGCAGAAAAATAATGCCTTGAGATCTTGGTGAAGATTGGCTACTATAATTACGTCCAGTTAAAAAATTCTCTTGTGTGTTTAAGGCTTTCTTACTCAGGAAGGAGAGCCTCAGATCTCTTTTGACAAAGATGATCTTTTCATTCACTGCCCATTAGAACTATGTGAACATTTCTTAAACTTATTTGTAAGCTGTTACAGACAGACATTTCTGAAGTGCGTGTGCAGACAATGAAGACTGGATCTTAGCCTTTGAGAAATAGTTTGACTTCTCTTAGCTACACCATAATAATTGATATGACAAGCTCCAAATTTCTTCCTTTCCCTCTTTTTTTTCCTTCATTTCTAACTGTAATTTCTATTCAAATGCAATCTTAAATATTCTGCCCTGACCTTTGCTGGAAGGAATTTAATTACCTGCAGAGTTTACATAAATTATATGGCCTGTTTGTCTAAGATTAATCCTACACGGAGATCAATAGAGCCATGGAACATCAGGATAAAATGGCTTCTTGCAAATGCCACCAAAGGTCACAAAAATCTTTCTGGAAAGAGGAGGCGAGAGACATGGTGTGACACATTCCTGTCGTCAGTCCAGTATATGTCACTACTGCTGCCTCTGCAGCCACTCAGGGATGATTTATCAGCTGTTAGAGGACATTTGGTACAAACACACTATAAGAACCAGCTGAGTAAAATTAATTGAATGCAGTGATGACTACAATTCATCATTCTCAAAAAATGGCTCAAAAAGTGTGAGAAGGATGATACATTGACCATAGAACAGATAAACTGTTTTTCTTATCAGTCTTTGGAAACCACCTCATGCTGCCACATACACCGTGTCAGTTTCCACACAGAAAAGCAGCTCTTTTTGTTTATGAGATGGAGAGGACATGCAGATTAGGCCTAGCCAGGCGACTCATTACCAGTGGCATGCTCATAACTTGGTAGAGATGCTTTCAGTGTGCACTAGGTACATGTTTTCCAGCAACTTTTAGTTCATTCTCATATTATCTTGACAGAATTAATGCAGTGAAAGAATGGCACAGTCAACTCTTCCAGGCTAAATGGTGTGTCAATAATTTTTTTCCTGTGTTAAAAAAAAACAAACTAGGTTGAGGGAAGAAAGAAGAGAGAAGAGAGAAGCAGACAGTATCTTATCTGTTAGAGAAGTGACGTGAGAAACCTCCAAAGACTTTAGTCCACCTGATTCAAACTATAGACTCCAATCTCAGTTTTCCACTGAGAAAATCTCTGATTTTGACAATGAGCAGCCACATTCAGACCCTCACCAGAGCTAAGCACCAGGTGCTAAACTTTTTGCTAATGTTGCTGATGTGAGAGTGGATTGTAACACGCATTCACCATCCAGCAGGTTCCACTGTGACAGATTTTGAAAGAGACCAGTACTCAGTGTATACAGTCCTTATGACTTCCAGCCAATTAGCTCTGTGCCAAAACAGGAACTGAGTTTTTATGAAAATCAGATCCTCACTGTGGACCTGCAGGTGGGCAGAAAAATTTTATCTTGATTTTGAGAGCTGCAGGTTGCATTTTCTGCCTCTTAAAGTGGGAAAAAGCAGGCAAAGTGGTACCCTAATTTGTAGACATTCAATGGAGGTTTCTGGTGAGAACCATATTCTGGGTCACAGTGTGAATGTCTTTCTAAGCTCTACTTGGGGTAAAAGTCTATTGGGAAGTGGGCCTTACCAGTTTTATCTCTAGGGCATGAATTGTTGGGGCTGTAATAAATGTGGATTATAAACCAACTGGGAAAGTTGATTTTATTGTATTTCTGCATGACATAGCAAGACAGTAGTTGATCAAGAACGTCTGTTATACAAAGCAGTACAGCGTGCAGTTTCATACATAGGCAGATGACTTGAAGCTATGCAAGCTGGAGCTTCATTCAGAGTGTGCTTGGATTAAGGCCCTTGGTTTTGTCTGCTCTGGAGGTGAAGCTCAGAAGCTGAATCTGAAGTGGGAGATGTTTAGAATGGCCCCAAAAGCCCAGCAGTGTTTTGATGTGGAATTATGCTCAGAACAGCATTAGCAATATTAACAGTCTTTTAATTACTGCGCGAGCCTCCTTCGGCAAGCCTGGAGTCAGAACACCATGCTGAGGGACCATTCAAACAGAAATGATACACTCAGGGTAATAAAACACCCATTGTTTCTATGTCCTATATAAAGCCAGGAAACCACAGATGAGATCAGGACCATATTTTGCAGGGCACTGCACATACAAGAAGGATGAGACAGACCTTCCTCAGCTCACAGATCAAAGGAGAGGGAGGGAGAAGAGGGAGGCTGAGAGGAAAAGGGGCTTCTCTACATTGCCCGCTTTTATGAGAGCTGTAGGAGCAGAGCCTGACTCTGCGTTCACACTCATAGCCCTGAAAATGTGTAGTTCAAACTGCAGCTCAGATGGATGTTTTAGGTTCCTGTTATAACACCTTCAAGAGGAACCTTTTTTTCTGACTTGGAACCTAAGGGTGTCAGGTCTGCTCACTCGCATGAGTGAATACATGCACTTGGTGTGTGGTTTTGCATTGTACCAACCAGGATGGGGCTGAACCTGGTGCCTTGTACAGGGACAGTTGGAAAGTGTCTACTGAGTCTCTGTCAAGCAAGCTGGGAACATGTATTGCTGATTTAAAAATGTCATTCCAATAATTGATTAATGAGAGGGACCTTGAATTTTGCATCCGTTTCCCACTTGGTGTTATGTTGATGGTGTGGGTTAAACTAAACGTGAAAATACATTCATTCCACACTACTGCCAAACACTTACTGGCATCACTAACCCTGAGGCAGGCTACTAACACTTGGGCTTCACAACAGACTGGCATGGATGTCTACCTTGTTTTGTTATCTGTTGAGGAGCAGCAGTTGCATTAAAACCAGCCTGTTTTGGCATAGCTTGAGGCAGAGGCTCCAGCAGTCTGGAGACGAAGTGCCCTTCAGCATGTGGACTTGTGTTAGACCAGACCACTTGCTGACCAGGGCAAATCAGGCATGTCTGTGCCTTCGGTGTCATCTCTGAAGGCCACATTGTCACCTTCCACTGAAACTTGTAAAAGTCTTTGACTGGTTTTGTGCGCTTAGGGATGGGGCTATGGGAAAACACATGTCATCTTTGCTATAAGAGCACAAGAGCTGTGCAGCTAGGCATTGTCTAATGTATACTTCTGTTTAATCTTCTTAGTAACCCAGATCTGAGTTTCTGCACTTAGAAAAAAAAAATTTTTTTACTACCTAAGACAAATTGTAACACTGGGGAGCAAAATGTCTTATCAATATATTGGGGTGATAGTGACAAAGATGTTTAATTCAGGAGGATATATCTACAACACGCTTATTCCCTTAGGGACTAGGTTATATGCTTGCTAACATGGAAGTCCTAGAAGGTGCCTGTAAGAAATCTGTGGAAGGGAATGTAGCAATAGGACAAGTGATAATAGTTTTAAACCATTTAAAAGTAGATTTCGGTTACATATTAGGAAAAAAAAAAACTTCATTACGAGATCAGTGGAACAGGTTGCCCACAGAGGTAGTGAAAGCCCCATCCCTGGAGATACTCAAGGTCAGGCTTGATAGGGCTCTGAGCAACCTGATCTAGTGAAGATGTCCCTGCTTAGTGCAGGGGGGGGGACTAAATGACCTTTAAAGATTTCAACCTAACATATTCTATGATTCTATGAAATTGTCCATAGAAAAGTAATAAACATTGTTTGCAGTACAGTTGTAAATTGAAAGTTTCATTAGGGAGTTACATGATAATCTATGAGAGAGAGGTAAGAGGGGGCTATTGGTTCATTTCTCTCACAGGTCAGGACTCAGCCAACAGAGATCATAAAGCAGTTTATTGGCTGTGCAATTCAAGCTCCAGAGGAAGGAACACACAAAGAAAATTAAAATAATAATGCAAAGTGAGTTACAGAAGTTTTCATCTTTACATGTCACATGAGTTCAAATTTATGAAACAAGTAAAACAACAGATCAGTGTGGCTACTTAAAGAACTTCTAAATATTCTCAACCAATACATAATAATTGAAATTCCCAAATCCTTGAGAAGGTATTACAAATATTATTATTCCTAGCATAGTAAAAATTGAAAACAGCAATGATTGAACATAAGGCTTATTTTACCACATCTAACTTTAGCTGTGACTACAAATTATCACAATAACTTCATTAATAATTTCAAATATTAGCCCAAGGAAAAACTTTTTTGGCATTTTCCTTCTACTAACTATCCCAGGATATGTAAGGTTTAGAACCTAGATCCTTTTATGTGTCTTTTCTTGAGGGGAAATTCTTAGCTATGAAGAGGCTGTGGCACTTCACCCCTTCTTTCCAATGTCCTTCATGCAATCTCAATTGGTAACCAAGCACAGCAAATGTTTATGCATGGAGATGAAACAAATCGGTACTGATGCCACCACTGAGTGACCTTTGGCAGAGAGGCCCTGCTTCCAAGGTCCATCAGGAATGAGGATTAATTTTATGGTCTGGACAGAGTCCTGAATTCCAAGCATAGAAATTGGATGTTTGTAATAAGCTATTTACAGTTGCAGTTCTATTATTTTTTTTTATTGGTCCTTAAGGACTCACAAACAATGCTACACATTTTGGTCACCATCTACCTCATTGTGTATTCACTGTTTCCATATAGATGATGTTTTTTGAACAGTGTCCTCCATATCTATCTCTCAGAGCAAGAAGCCATTGAACTAGGAATTGCAAAGGCTGAGAGCAAAAGAAGAGATGCAGTTTTCTCAGCTCCCACATGGAGTGGCTATAACTGTGTGACCAGAGTAAGGGGAAAAGTTGGGAACTACAGGAACTGCCACAGCATTTTTAGTGACATATATTTGCAGAATGTCCAAAGCAGGAAAGTCCTATCAGAACTTAGAACATTAAACATACTGATGAAATATTTTCAGTCTGTTGCAAAAACTTTCTCTCACTGCTCCCTGGCACCTCAATACCATGGATATGGTGGCACATATTCAGCACATTTTATCTCAGCAGGCAGTTTTTATCCAATGTACAAGGCCCAGGCAAATCTCTAGGGGCAACTCATTCTGGATAGTTAAGGTATGTTGGTGTATGAGGTATGAGTCATTTTTCCTGCATGCCCAGCCTAAAGGCTGCAGAGTAAGGGCCTGCAGAGGCACAAGCTATTCAGGAGTCATGTCCAGAATTGGCATTATAAACCTTATCTCTACCAGGCACCATTTTCCTATCATTCCTCCATGAATCTAGTGAATATTGCAAGTACTCAGTATAGGCAGTATAGATTTATCAAATGTGAAACTGGAAAACCTCATATGCCAGAGGTACTTTGGCTCCACTGCATTTCAACCAGTAAATTTGGTTTATATTCTGCTCTTTTAATGCTTCTCATGAACCAGCTTCACAAATTGACATATAGATATGTCTTATTGTAATAATGTTAACTAAAGGTTAAAGCAAAAATGTGTAAGAAATACAAAAGCACCTGGAGAGAAATTACAGATTAAATTATAAAGTGAATTCAAAAGATTTAATTTTTATTTTACACTTTCCATTGAAATGACTGGGGACACTGAGCGAAAACTGAGAAAGGGAGACAGTTTATTATATATTCTGGTCCAAATCTGCGTCATCATTACACTGACTGTATCAGTATCATAACTTCTCAAAAAATTACTGGAGAGAAAGGAAAAACAAACCTGATGGGAAGAGGCAAGATCCTCAGTCAGTAGTGTTTGAGGGGAGCAGGCATATAATCCCATAGTCAATTATTAACCAAGGTCAATATTTATGGCACAGGGAACCATTTTAAGTGTACATTATTTATGTAGAGACTTGTAATGAACACTTCATGCTCGAATAGAAAATGTATATACTGGGATAATTTTAATAAAAAAGCTGCCTGTCATAGGAAACAGGATATATATCTCCTCGGAAATGGTCTATGTGTCTGTCTATCTGTCTCTTGCATGCTTGCACTGGTTGAATCAGTCAATATTTTCATCATTACAATTCATGATCAGAAATGTCCTTCAGCTAGAAATGGGCAAGAATGGAATTAGATGGTTTAAACTTTGGTTTTGAAGATCTTATTTATGCAAACTGAATCCAGACTGTGGATATTTCTTGGAAAATGGTAATGTAACCTAAATTATGTGAGGAACTCCAGCTATCCATTCCAAATATCAAAATAGACAGAGGCCACTGCTGGGATCATTTTCATTCCTTGAATTCATGTAGTTTCTGAATCTCACTTCCATATGCCTCATGAATCCCTCCTCTTCCCCAAGTATGTATCAAGGATAAGGATGTGATAAAGTTTCTTGAGCTAGGAAATGACAGCTTTGCTGTGACAAATGCTGAAGAAACAAGTGCCTGAGTTATATAACTGTAACATATGAGTCTTTGCATTTGGGATTTGGCTTGTATTCCACACACTCACACAGCATCAGTCATTCACTGAGAGCCCACTCTTTATGCCTTTGCTCTCTCACACACACAGGAGTATCACAGTATCCTGAGTCAGGTTTTAACGGAATTTAGGCACATAAAGAGGCTGAATGGCTTCTAATAGGATTTCCAAATACACAACTTCTGAAAGACACCTCTGAAAAGACCGTAAAGCAGCTATGTGCACCTTAAAGTGCTTGAAAACGTTATAATTGAAAGCAAACACATTTCTTGCACTCTTGCCTGTGACTTTCAAAAGGGGCTGGAGAGCCCTAAGTGTTCTGGACTCCTCAGTTGTTGTGTTCCTTTGAAAACCCCAGCCTAAGACTGTATCTAGTGCCAAGAACATCAGAGGAAGCTCAGCAAAGTGATTTAGAAGCACTCTAAATCAATCCAAAACATGTCTCATGCTGGGTGATGTCTGCTATTGATCAAAAGGACACGACAAGACAAGTCAAGGAAACATGATTGGGAAAATAATAAAACAGCGCCAATGAATGTTTCAAGGTTTTTCTTAGCTTGAATGGCTACATAAAAGTACACTACAGCCGAGAGGTGATCACCTGTGGGATAGTCTCTAGACAAAGAGGAGACAGTGTGCATTAGAGGAACAGTAAAAATTAATTTCCCTCCTCATGACTCTGTTCAACCTACACTTTATTTATGTTCTTCTTAGTGTTAAGACTATTCCCAAACTTACTCCTTCCTGACAGATAATACGTTGCTTAAATAGCACAGTAGATGGGCACTTCTTCAGGACCTGGAAAAGTAGTTGGTGTCTCTGTGAAAAAGCTATGGGAGATACTGTCAGTTCACAGATCTGCTGATGGAGTTACATAGGATTATGGTCTGGAAATGGTAGAGAAGTTGGGGGACCTGATTTCTGGATAGGGCTCTTTTCAAAAAGAACCTTACACAGGGAAACTCATCTTACCTAAGGGAAGCTTTTTTGCTAGGGTGACTGAAGGCACCTTCTGTCCCAAAGGAAGGTAGGCCATTGCTGTTGCTTGCTAAGTAGAGCTGTGTAGTTTCTTCTTTCTCTGTTGGAACTAACAATCTGGCTGAGAAACATCTTACTGGTGTGATTTCTGAAGGCCACCCACACATCCCAGTAACTTAAATCTCTGTTACTTAACATAGAGGCAACATGTCTCCCCAGGGAAGAGGAGGAAGGGATTATGTTGCAGAGTTACAAACATCTGCAGGGAAGGAAGCATGTTTTACAGAAGGAGCTCAGGACAGGGGGAGAGAAAGGCTCTTTGTTGCCTGGAAGGAAGGATGTTCATGCTCCAGGGGCAGATGAGGAAGGGGATGTGAAGTCATGACTGAGAAAGGTGAGATGAACTGAGGCCTAATGCCACCTGATACAAACTGAAAAAGGAAGGGAGGGGGACCTGCTATGGTATGGCTGCTTCCTCACAGAGTGACCTGACTTGCTGCCCTGGAGAAACAACCACTTGTAAGTGGGCTTTGGGCTGAACATTATCATCGTGCACCAAAAACTGCACAGGGAGACACTGTGAGTTAAGACAAAGCAGCAGCCCCCCTGCCTCATTTCAGTGTGTTCTCCTTGGAAGGGGCTTGTAGAAGAGCAGCTTGCTCTCTTGCCTTTTTAGTTTTTTGTAACATAAAGTGGGTAATGAATTAAAAAAACAGAAACCTGAAAGCTGATGCAAGCTACTCGGTTGCAGCTGTAAGAAAAACTATGCTGGTCCAGCTGGGCTGCTGCAAATAAGTCAAGACAGCTGGAGACGTGGTTAAAGAAACATAGTCCCCTACAGCTGGGACTCCTAATGAATAACTGTCATGTGAGAATCTCAGAATTGCTACTACAGAGGGGAGAAACCCTGGAGACAAGGGAAAGATAGACTTTGGGAGGTGCAAAATTCTCACAGTTAGCCAGAGAAAGTAATTGTGTGTGCAGGAGAGCTAGTGCAGCCTGGTTTTCTATGGATTTGTGCCTGTGGTGAAATTTGTGGTTGTCTGATCTGAAACAGATGCCAAGCAAAGCTTTTATCAAAGCCAGGGAAATAAAAATCTTTCTCCCCCAGAAGGATTCTCTTCTGAGTCTTTCCCCCAGTGAAGGGATTAATGGTCTTTGTCTCTCTCCTACCTGCCTGCCTGAGACTTGTAGGAATTTGCTACTGCTTTGTGTGACTGAAATTAAAGGAGCCAGTGGGTTAAAAATGCATCAGATGGAGGAAGAATAGATGTACAGATGGAGCATGATCCACTTTTTTAGGAAAGCTGTCTGAAAATATAGCTGACAGGGAATGCACGGACTGTACAACATATAACCTCTTTAGCCCCTGCAGCATCTTCCTGGTCTGGAAGGTTTTTTGTTATATAAGGAGTGGGAGAGGAATGACAGAGCTGTGAATAAGGGCACTGAGGGCTTAGAGCTGGCAAAAGTGAACCTGTTATTTTCAGCTACTCGCAAGACCTCTGGATAAGAGCAATCCTTCAAGCTGCCTGCCTGACCTATGTAACAGGAGTTTCACTGGCTTGCATCAGCCAGCCAGCCACTGGCTCTTCTTATGCTATCCAGGCCAGCATTATTATATTACATTTAATGGAGATCCTTATGTCATTCCAGCCCCGCTTCTGTTTTCTGATCCATGTGTTTTCCTTCCCTCACATCACCTCTTCCTCATCTCAGCTGGAGTATGCATACGTGCTCCTCTTCCACCTGTACCAGACACCACTGCAGTGCAGTGCTTATGGTTACAAATCATCTCATTAAAGCCAGACAGCCACTCAGCTGGATGCAAATTACTGACCTCCTCAATTTATGAATGTCAGACTTTTCAGGGTGGGAAGGGAGGGGGGAACAGGGTGGAAAGCGTTCCATTAAATGGTATCCATCAACCCTATCACATTTATAAGCTAATAAAAAGGCTGAAATGAAGTTCATTGGGACTGGTTGGATGTAGTAGTACCAGCTGGTTCTATGAAATATTAATAGAAACAAGACATGTCTCTGCGTTAGAGTCTGTTAGGTGAAAGGACGATACTGTTATTGATAAGTTACTGCCCTGTCCATTCTTATGAGTGGCATCTTCAATTTTCTTTCTGGCAGTGTTAATCCTCCTATGTACGTGACAAGACAAGGCTAAAACACAGGCGATCCTATTACAGGAGCGTGAGGGCCAAGATTTTAAGGGGATCAAAAAGATAGCCTCAACTCGAAGGTGATACCTACTATTTTGACCCTTTTCCATCATATATGACCTTTGCTGTCTTTCTGAGATCCAGACACATACCTTTACCTTGAACTGGGAAATGATGTGTCAGGAAAGGTCTTGAACCTGAACCCTGAGTCCTGGGGAAAATAAAAATAATAATAAAAAATTAGAAAACAGATTGAGAGTTCAGAGTGCAAAAACACAACCTAGCAGCACGGCAGAAGGGCTTGTCTCAGACAGTCTGGGTGATGAAGGTTTTCCCACTGTGGTGGCCGCTCAGTTCAGCAAGTTCTTGAACTTATTTTGAATTAGGAATAAATGCATGCTGAAAAATCTGCCTCTTGCTGGGATACCTAGGTAACCTTGACATTCATATATCAAGGCAATTAGCACAGAAGATCCAGACAGATAGGAAACCAACAGAAAAGCTAAACAATAAGCAGGCCTGCACTAATCTCAAAGATCTGCAGATGGTCCTTTCAGGTTGCATGAGCACTATACCATTAGAGGGAAGGAAAGTGTACCAAATGACGTCTGTCCTGTGGCTGAGCAGACCATTTCCATCCATGTTAATATCAATTAAACACTTCTCACCAACACTGAGACGCATTCTCATCTAGCTGGAGCCAACCAGCTGGGCTCCTGGGGGTCTCTGCAGTTACTGGGAAGTACAGCTTGTAAAAGGGAACAAAAACAACTGAGGGAGGAGAATGCTTTGAGACACTGCGAGCAAGAGTTCCACAAAGACGGAAAGATACATTATAGAATCTTTGTTCTTCTGTGCATCTCTCCTCCCAAGATAATGCCCAGTCACAAGCTTTTAGAAACAGAATAAATGCACTGGAACATATCCCTTGGCAGAGCAAGGCAGATGCAGTGATAAATTAGCTGGCGGGTGGAAGAATACCTACTGTGCAGAGAACAGGTTGTCAAACAGATTCATTTATGGCTGTGAGAGTGATCAGTTGGATTCTGAGCAGTTAGTGGAAATAATTGTATCACATATGAACAGCATGCTCCTTACAAAGGATAGATATGCTGTTGACTAGATAGCAAGAAGCAAAACTTGTCATTCAGCAAACATACACACAATAAATTTCAAGCTTAAAGTCAAATCCTTTAAATTTTCCTAAACGAGTTCCGTTCAGAACAGAGCTCAAGCATAAGCGATGTCATTCAGAGAGGTAACAGTAGCAACGAAAGGCTGGCGAGCAGTTTATAGCGATGTATTTATATTTTTGTCTCGCCCAGAGGGGACAAGGGCCAAATGAGTCTTCAGAAAACAGTAGCTACTGCACACACAGACATCTATCCGCCAAGTGTCATGATGCATAACTGCTTGCAGCCAAAAAATATCCATTACTACAGTGAACAGATGTAAGCAAGAATAACAGGAAAGGAGTGCTGCTTGAGAAGTTTTGCAGTGATATTCGAAATGATTCAAAACACAGTAATTCAGGCAGGGAATCTCTCCAGGCAATAGTAAACCAAGCGTATCTTCACAAAGCATTTTACATTAGTCCCACTTTCACTGGAACTACTGTCATTTTAAACAATCTTTCAGGAGCAGTTTGATGGAGTCGCTACCCCTGCAAAGATGAACACAGGCTTATCATGAAATAAACACCCCTGGAGCTGGAGGAAGGGCAGACAGCAGTTAACATAGCAATCCTCACTGTCCTGCCACTGCACCGATTTTGGTTTTGTTTGGTGTGCCGGGCTTAAGACAAGCAGCTGGCTGCAACCTTTTTTTTCTGTCAGAAGTCTCAGCTGTTTGTTAAAGGTGATGGGGAATATTTTACTGAAGTACTTCTCTTCCACTGATCAGCATCTTCTCGTGCTTCAAAGAGATTTACTACAGCAGAAAAGAAATGGATACAGTAAGCAAGTCTACAAAAGACACAAAGGTTTATGATCTTCACTTGTGCAGAAACCTGCCAAGGAGCAGCATACTTTCAAAGTGCCATGGGCAGAGACCTGTGCCAAATGCCCATGTGAAGGATTGAGAAGAGGCTTCCAGTTGGAGAAGCAGCAGCAAATGGATAGGGAGGCATAGTGCTGCTGAATCATAAATATTCTGGTGTTCGGTACTGATGGGACACCTGGCTTGGTATTTTTGGAGAAGAGATAAGATCTATTTGTCAAGGCTGAGCATAGGAATCCTACAACCAATTTTGATCCTCAGAGCGCTTAGCAGAGAAAAATGTTAGGGACTACTTTGAAAATTGGGAATGTACAAGTAAATGTCTGTGAAGAACTGTCAGCTGGAGTCAGCTTCTGGAAGAGCTTGAAAAGTTTCTCTCCTGTTCAGACACAGCAAGTTTGTTTCTAGAGCAGAAAATTAAACTAAAAGGATGATATCAACAGTCTGTAATCTAACAAGTGTTTATGGTCTGTTTTATTCCTCTCCAAGGACAGCCAAAAGAAATCAGATTCTACCTAAGCTTCTATCTGGCCCCATCAGCAAAGTATGTGTGCTATATCCAGTGAGTGTGTCAAGGAAAATCTATTAAACTGACAGTGACAAATACACAAGTCTCCCCCTTCCAAGGAGACTACAGTCAGCCTGCTTGTGCACACTCTTTGTCCCAGGAATTCTTGAATTCTCTGCTACAGCTGCCCAGCTTCATCCAGAGCTCAGGATAGTAACCCAAAGCCAGCTTGGCGATTACTGATAATTAACGGTCATTCCCCAGTTAAAGAAGGAACCTGAACTGGGACCACTTACATCCTGGGTGAGTTCTGATCTACTGTAAAAGAATGGTGGAGGTAGAACGTTGTGAAGTGATAAAGATTTGGTCACCTTTTCAAAGAAAACAAGACTTTCTGAGTCCTCAAAAAAAAAAAAAATTCAAAACCCAGATGTAACTTTGGGTGTAGTGTGTCACAGCTCTGGATCAGGAGTGTGGAGCAGGAGACCCCACCCCTGCCCACCCAGGCCCTGCATTTCTCTCCTGGTTATCTCTCAGCTACATACTGCAGCTCCCTGCTCAGCAAACAACCTGCTTTGAATCCCACTCTAAGCACATAATCTCCCTTAAGCTGTGTAGTGAGTCATGGTATTTGCTTAATGGTACTATACTGGGCAGGCAAGATGGTTACTGCACCTAGTCCTTGCCAGTCTACTACAAGTAGTCTCTGATGGAAAATTAAGATATTTTCTACACAAGCAGGGACTTTAACCATTAGACCATATATGCATGCATATGCATGCATGTTTATATATGAGTCAAAAACATGTTTGAAAATTGTATTTCTATTATGGGGTGAGGGCTCAAAGATTACTTTCATATTTATAAACATTCTGCTTTCATTCTTCTTCAAGAAATTCTGCTAGGCATGAGGATGCATTCCCTCAAAACGCTGCCCAAATATAAGATGTGGTACCTGGTTGAATAACTTTGCAGAAGGAGAAAACTTTCATAAAATCACAGTGTTCACTTTGGGCCAAATTTTTGGTGCTTTATCAGTCATTTACTGTTCATTACAAAGACAATATTCTCTAGCCAGTGAACTAGAAAAGAACATGGTCTCCATGAGCATCTATACTATATTTAGCCAAGGACGGTCAAAATAAAGAGGGAAAACCTACACTTTTTTCAAACTCTTGGCATGAACATCCCCTGAAAAAGCAGAGATAGATGCACTTACGTGGATACTGATCCACAGGCTTACCCGGACTATATTGATCACCAGAATTTCAAGCCAGCAGAGGAGAAAGGCATTGATCTGCTGAAGAGGGACTGGAGCCACTGTATCACACTGAATATCTGCACATGGAATCGTAGTCTAATTTGGGTGGGAGCCCAGCTCCGGGTTGCTTCCAAGCGCATTTCATCCAAGAAGAGCTTGTACAAATATTCACCTGGTAGGGTAGTCTATTTTTGTCTATGCCTTTGCTTAGCTGAACAGAACATGTTTGGCTGATGCAAAACCTGCTGAGAACTCTGCCTAGGGTAAAGAAAGTACTGCTCCTGCAGTGGTTTTCCTTTTCTCCTTTTGTTTTCAGCACCACCTCGTCTTTTTATTTCAGCTGTGCTCTTTCTCCTCAAGAGTTAATGTTTCTCTGAATTTGTTTGTACTTTGGTATCCAGTTCTGACCCTTTCTCCTTCACATCATCAGCTGGCTCTGTCCATGATACCAAGTGACAGTGGATGACGGCAAAGCACTTACTGACAGTTGCATCAGAAAAGGCTTGTGACACATTATGGCTGCTCAGTAATGAAAATGAAGAGTGAGCTCACACCGAAGTGACTCAGCAACACCTCTTTGCTGCTTGTTACAAAAGAAACAGCATGCTTTTATCAATCCAACAGCTTACTCCCTTACAGCCTTTTACGGTAAGAGGATTTAAAGAATCTTTACGTGAGCCAAACAGCAGAAGCAACACCAGCTTATGTAGATTCAGGGTATTTCTGTCTGCACATGTTTTTATTACCCTGTGCTTGATGAGTCTTGCAGTTTCTTTTCCAGATGAGGTGGAATCTGAAAGATCCTGAAACTCCTGATTCATTATTCATCTTCCCAGTTAAGCAATATCCAGTACAGGTGGGAAGGAGGAGGCTACCAAAGGCCAGCTACAATTTCCAGCTCCAAACAGCACATTGTTATCCAGTTGCTTGAGATTTACAGACAACACAGGCAGCAGTTAATTTTCTTTACATTTCTGCAGATCTGTAGAAAGAAGAAATTATCTCCAGAATTGGTCCATATGAATTTCTGCAGTTCACAAAGTTTGCATGAGGGAAAATTATATGAACTAACATTGCCCTTTATCCTATCCAGACACACACACACACACACACACGCACATATATATACATATATATATATATATATGTTCAACCCTGAAGACAAAAACTTGGGGATATTGGTGGATGAAGAATTTGATGTGAGCTGGTAACATGCACTTACAGTCTAGAAAGCAAATCATATCCTTGAATTCATTAAAAGCAGCACGGCCAGCAGATTGAGGGGGATGGTTCAGCCCTTCTACACCACTCTCATGAGACCCCACCAGGAGTACTGCATCCAGCTCTGGGGTCCTTAATGCAAGATATATATAGACCTGTTAGAGGGGGTCCAGAGGAGAGCCATGAAAGTCAGAGCACTTCTCCAATGAAGACAGAGAGATAGGATTGTTCAGAAAGATAGAGTGAGACATTTTTTGAGGGTCAGTAGTGATGGGACAGGCACAATAGTTTTAAACTGAAAGAGGGTAGATTTGACTCTATATAAGGAAGAAACTTTTATGATGTGGTGAGACACTGAATGAGGTTGACCAAAGGAGTTGTGGATGTGCCATGACTGGAAGCATTCAAGGCCCTGTTGGATGGGCCTTTGGGCAACCTGGTCTATTGGAGGGTGTCCCTGCCCGTGACAAGGCGTGGGAACTGGATGGTCTTTGAGGTCACTTCCAACCCAAAGCATTCTATGATTCTGTGATTATTTTATCACTTAAAGTAATTCTTTTTCTGAGATCACTGGGGACAGTTCTACCATTGGTGCAACAGTGTCCAGACTAAAACATCTATTTTTATTACAGTGCTTGTTACTCTCACTCCCAGCTCTCTGGTATTTCCTTTTTCAGTGTTCTAGAGGTCATTTCAGAATGGGAAAGGCATTGGCACATTTCTTAATTGCATGGTAGTTGAAGGCTACATCTTAACTGGGTGTGCTGTTCTCTGTATTCCAACACTGCTGCTTGTCTTTCATAATGAGCCCATGTACCACAGGAGTGTTGGGTCTCAGCAATCTGGCACAAAGAGCAGGACAGTGACTTCAGCATCTTTCCGAGATCTGGATGCATGTGCAACATAGCAGGAGGAGACGTCAATTGTTTTGAGTCTTTCATGTATAATCACAGGAACAGAACTGGCCAAGGTATCTGAAAACTGATAAATTAAATACTGTCCTGTTTTGGAGTGAAGTATAGGAAGACACATGTTTCTCATACATTTCCAAAACCAGTCTACCTTCAGATGGATGAGACAGCATCCCATCTTAGTCTTCATGTATAAGACATTAATCATAGAATCATAGAA
>VXBZ01012239.1:8534-159300 GCA_013399135.1 Heliornis fulica
ACCTGGCTCGCCCTGGTGGTGCCGGCCGCGCTGGGCCTGGGGCTGCTGGGGCTGCTGCTGGCCGTGGCCTGCGCAGGTGGTCTCCGTAAGAAGCCGTCGCGGAGCCCGGCGGAGAGGAAGAACGACGAGGCGGTCGGCGCGGGCCTGGCAGCTGGTGGGGGCCAGGGCAAGGCGGCGGGCCCGGGCCCAGGGCAGCTGCACCTGAAAGGCGACGAGCAGAAGAAACGGAACAAGAAGAAGCTGCCGGAGAAAACGGCGCGGGTAAGGGTGGCCGCTAAGACCGCGCCGCTCGGGAGGGAAGGGGTGAGGACGCGGCGGGGCGGTGACCGGGGGGGAAAGGCTCATTGACAGCGGCAGGACGGGGACGGCGGCGGGGTTTGCCGCGGCACTTGACCGGGCGCGGCGAGGTCCCCGCGGGAAGGGGTGACGAGGAGGAAGGTTGGTCGAGACTTGCGAGCTGCCCCGAACGCGACTGCCTCGTTCCAGGGCCTTCTCCCCGGTGCCCCCTGCTCGGTAAAACGCTTGCAGGTTTGTTAGGCACCGCTGAAAAGGGTGAGAACCGCCCGCAGGGTCTGGAGGCCACAGAGCTTTTTCCGGAGCCTCGCGGGATTCAGCTGGTTGGTATCTGTGATTTAGCAGGGTGATAGGTGCCTGTGGAGGCGGGGGGGGGAGGTTCTGGCTGGGTGTTCTGGAGCTGACTCGGGTCGTCTGGGTTACTTGATTGCTTTGGAAAACTGGGAAAATACACGTTAATAGTCCTGGGTGTTGGGGGAAACGCTTGTTCATTTTCAGATTATTTTTTTTTTAAATCGAAACGATATGCAAGCATTAGTTTTTCATTATTATTAATCGATTGCTTGCAGGGTTAGGAATCAGTAGTGGCTTAGATTTTCAAGGAGTTGCCGTCCAGGCAGATACAAACTATTAGAAATAACATTGTATACCCCAAAAATGCTGTGATGATTGAAACTTGAGTAAGGCTTTTTGCTGTGTCTTTTCAACATAACGTGTTAACGTCAGTCTTGTGAGCTTGACTCTATAGGAATAGGTCTGATTTAGTTGTTACAGTAAGGATCATCTCCTTTAATAAGGAAATCTGTGTCTTAGTAGTCCCTTAAAAACAGATCATTCCTGTGTTGTTGTTTTTTTGTCAGTATGTGGTGTGGGAACATTACACCTTTGACGGTGTGCATGTACTTCATGAGAATATTAGTAGAATGCAGGAGTTATCGACTATCCTTCAGAAAACTTACAGGCATCATATTTTTGGGACTTGAAGGGATTGCTTCTATAGCTTTTATGTTGTTAGTATGTTCGTAATCCTATTTATGTCCAGATGGATTATAGGAATGAAAGTGCAGCAGATGTCCCCTGCCTGTTACAACTGTGTCTTAATTAATATCTTGCTGTATAAAATCTGACTTGTTTTCCTGAAGACCAGAAGGAGTGTACCTGTGAGCCTGTAGCAGTATTAGGTCTTGAAGTTTGTTTTTCCTTTTTAATGAGAAGTTAAGGCTAGAATAAAAAAAAAACCTGCATGAGCCACCAAGCTTTGAGCAGTAAACCTAAGTTGATTCTGGAAGTTACAAGAGACTGAACACTGAGCACCAAGAAGAGGAAGCAATGTGATTCAGAATTTTTCCAGTGCAGCTAGGTCTCCATTTTGGAGAAGGCCACATCCTTCAATATATAGTAGATTTGTTGGGCCTTCTGGAAAAAAAAGACTGATCCTAGAAATAATGTAGATTTTGCTTGTTTTTTCTCTTTAAGCTACAGTATAAAAACAAGGCATGAAGTCTTGCAAGTCATTGTTGAAGACATTAAAAATGCCTCAACATAAAATAGAGTGAAAAGGCAGATAAACTGCTAATTTGATGATGATCTGTAGTGCAGGGCTTTGTAAAGGAAAACTATGGTTTAATTTTATCTAAAATTCAACTGACTCTTTGCTGAATAGATACACTGTTACTGTTTCAAGCTTTGTTAATTCAGGCACAAAATAATTCAAGTTGAGACTATGTGAGTAAATATTTTTCATAGTCAATAGTTTTTCAGCTGTCAAGTTGTCCTTCCATATTGGTAGGATCTTAGAGTTTTATATACAGTACTTTNGTTCAGACACACCTGTACTAGTGTGTCCCAGTATTTTCTAAATTTCACATAGAAAACTCTCAAAATAACACTGGAAATTTAAGGGTGCAACAAAATTTGTTGCCTAGTCATTTTTGTCTTGTAGTTTTGTATGCTGATGTGGTAATACTGAGTGAGGTCTATGAAGGCAAAAGAGTAAGCCTATTATCAGTAGATTTACTACAGTTTGGTATGCCAGGGTCTAGATTTCCATGTAGGGCATTTCGGAAAGCTTAAAGCAACTGGTCTGTAGCATTAAAGAGCACACTACTGATGTCTAATTAAAAGCTGTAGGGTTACTTTAATACAGAATTACTGAGCTCATTGTATGGCAGGTGATGTGTAACTCTCATCAGTCAGGATAAGTATGATTGCTTTGTTTCTTGCAAAGGAACTGAGTAAAGCCACGTGTATGTAGGCTACAACTTGCCTGATACTTGTAGTAAAATAAGTTTAGTTGAATAGCACTGCATTGAGTGGATACTCTAGAAACTATGAAATTCTGTTTATTTGCTAGTAGATGGAGGGGAAAAAATGAAGCTTAAATGGTATAGTGTTCATTAAAATGATAGCTTTACAGAGTCAGTTCTGGCTTTCTCCACCTTCTTGGAGCAGGTTAATAGTAACATGGTATCTTTAATTTAGGTTCTGTCCAGTAAATGTGAAATACCCTTTTTTTTTTTTTTCTTCTTTTCTGTTCTTTTAGCTCCTGGCAGGTGTAGAGCTCTGGCTCATCTCACAGGTTGTTTTTTTTTTCCCTTACTTAAGATTTTTTTTCTTTTTCTAAAATCTATTGATCTTTAATTTTTCTCGCTTCTGAGTAGTTGCTGTACCTCTCTTCTGCTTTCTAAACCTGCAGCAGAAAAAGGTGAAACTGTTCTTACATGACTTCTATATTCTGCTAAAGCTTTAGAAAGAAATTCATACCATCTGTTTGTAGGTATTGAAAATACCAAATTTACTGTGTACTTCCTATTGTTTGAAGTACACCTGGACACATTACACATTTCAGTAAACCATTTGCATTCATTTGAGAGCTTCCTACTTGTCCTGCTTCAAAGACCTTTTCAGGCTCACTGTTTTATGCACTTAGAAATAGACTGAGCATAAAGTATCAGTTGAAAGTATGAAAAATGCATGTTGACTTTGTGTATGTTGATTGCACGGGCTGTAGGATTCTGCAGTGCTCAGAGAGAAAATTGCATATTTTCTGTAAGCATCTCTTCAGAAACTAATATCTGTAAACAGATTCTTTCAATGGCCAAAGATATTCTAAGTAGGCATTATTTTTATAATGGGTAAATAAGGACTTTGGGTAATGTGACCTTGTAAGACTCAAATGGTAGAAATTTTTCTACTGCCATTTCAGGTGTGAACCTCAGTTATCATTTGCACTGTAGCTATTTAAAGAACAGTATTTTTCATTTTAACAGTCTCAGTGGAACCTTTATTCTGCTTAGTTTACTTAAAATCCTCAAGTGAATGTGTGTGAAAGGTTTATTTAAATATTGGGATTTTAAGGTCAGCAGGCCAGAAATGCATTCAGAAATCAGTAGGGTTATTGACAACACTACTGCCCAGTTCCATCTTCACTGTGGCCTTTAGGATGAGGAAAAAAAATTGCACGATGTGGATGAATTAATGTTGTCAGTGGATGTTTATTGTGTTACCCTAAAGTTTTAAAGTTGGTTTTTTTGCTGTAGTTTTCTTTGAAAAGAAACAGTTGTAAATACTACAGAAAAGCACTTTTTTCTCTCTTTTTTTTTTTTCCCTTTCCTGTTTCTGTTGCTATCTTTGGTACATCCTAAAATGGTCATATGAGTTTTGGTTAAAATTCTATGATTCATCTGTGGGCAGAAAATACATGCAGAAAGCTTCCACTGACAAGGAGACTGTTGCAATTCAGGGATACATTCAGAGAGAAATGTATCAAAGTACAAGTTCTTAATCATATTTCTAATGGTCATTGTTTACATGATCAGATGATCAGACTGCATTTTAAACAGTCACGTGGATTTTTCCAGAGGCTTCTCAATGGATATGAATTAGCTTACTAGAAAGAAACAGCTGATTTTTTTTTAATTAAAGATTTAAGCTTTCATCTGTTGAAAAAAAGAGGGGATTATGAAAGTGGTTTTCAATTTGAGGTATATATGTAATAGCAAAGCAAGGTACAAAATTTAAAAAATTAGTTGACTGTAGACATTTTTAATGCAAGTCTAATGCTAGATGCAGTGAGTCTGTTACCTAATTCTACTGTTCAGTAACAGAAATAGTGATTCTTTCTCCAGCTTAAGATTTTAAATGTTGTGGGGGCCAATGTGGATTGAAAGATATCACATCACTAATAACATGATTGTATGGAATCTGGAGAAAATAGAGGGGTTCAAGAACTGATTTTATTTATTTCTTTTATATGGCAACAAGTTATTTTTGAGATCAAGTATCAGGTCTTTGGTATCTCTGTGGAATCAAGTACTGAGCTTTGTTGAGAGGAACTTTTAGAGAGTGTTTTGAGAGTTTATGTCCATAAAGAATACTTAATTTCCAAAATGCTGAGGGAAATGTACTGCATCTTAGATATGACAAGTCTAGTTTAAAGCTGGTTATTGCAGAAGAGGGGTTGGTGACCTGATCTTTCAATTTCTATTAATAGATACCGAATAAGAAGTTGGCATGCTGGCTAACTACAGTAAGCAATGCACTGGTAAAATCATGCCAAGGGTGATTTGCAAGCATAATACAACATGGCAAGACTTTAATACCTGTACCAGCTAAATTGAGAATTAGATTTGATATCTGAAAGAATGTCACACTAAGTTGTAACATGGTCTTTGGTTTACTTTAAAGCAGTCAGGTTCTGATGCGGAGTTAATTAATTTTGTTTTTTCCAACAATAACAGTGTTTAATACAGTTTGAACTTTATTTTTAAAGTTGCAGGAATTAAAGCAACTATGGAATAGCTACTTACTGTAATGTCTTACTCAATTTTCAGTCTAATTTGTCTGAATAATTATGAATGTGAATTAATATAAAACTTGTATGGTCTCAGCATCAAATACTACTCTTGACAGTTGTTTTTCACCTACTGAAATTAATGACTAACGGTATTACAGTGCTTTGCTTATTTTCATATTTTCTGCAGTTAACCATAGTAACTTCAGTTTTCTTAACAGGAAACATGACTTAAACTGTTACATTTTGGTATAGGGAATACATGGGTTAAAGTGTATACTTCTGCTGTCCTAGGTGATGGTAAAGACTAGCTTAATGATTGTGCTATAACTTTGTATGTTTAATAATACATGGTAATTTTCTTTCCTTTATTATGTGAGGGGAAAATAGTAGACTAATGTAACAACTGTAATCAAGTCTGTCTGAAAAGGAACAATGGGATGTCATGCTTAGTCATGCTTCATGTTTGACTTCTAATTTCTGTTCTACTGCGAGGCTCACCTTGTGAAGGAAATGAGCTGTGAGGGATGTGCACAGGTAGTAATAGCAGAAATTTCATCAGGGTAGAAATTATTTTAAATAGTCCATTGCCGAACTGCTACAAAATGATAAATGTGTTCATTGAATTGGATGTTGTATGGCAAATACAACTGTAGCTGTTCTGAAAGCTGGTAACTTTTCAGAAATGTTCCTTTTGATAGGCAATTCCTGTGCTGAGTAGGATTGAGATTAAATGAGGAGACCTGTTCTCTTTCCTATTTCTATGTTTAGTAAATAGATAACTGCAGCAGATATTTTGAGTACCAGTCCATGTTTTTGTCGTACTTCATAATGTCGTGAGCATTTTTCAGTCAAAAATAGTTGCATTTCAGTAATATAATTTGAGCTTCACTGCATCTGCTTTCTCTACATTTTTTACTATCCATGCTTAATGTTTACACAGCCTAACGGACGGTCTTTCCTTGATGTATCTGAGGATGAAGTAATACACACTGTCCGTAAAGAAAATACAAAGCAGCCTGTGGACACAGAAAAGAAGAATGAAAAGGTCAGTTATGGATATGAAATGTCAAAGTTTAGCACATGTTATTTAAGTATCTACTAACTAGTGATTTGGAATCTTGCTATGTGTTAAGAGGCATATTTCTTACTGTGAAGAGTAGTACTCTAATTTGGGTTTGGAAAGAGCTAAAGCAGTATTTTCTTCTGAGATGATGCCTTACCATGGAATGTTTGCATGCATCAAGCATACCCACCTCCCCAACCCCTGCTAAACACTGGTATCAGTTCACCATGTGAAAATGTTAAGCCTACAGAAATTAAGTTTGTGTTTCATCTTTGCTGGCTTCTATGGAGATACAACTTAATGATAGTATTGTTAAGTGGCTTATAAATGGTTTAACAATTGGGGGGCTGCTATTCAAAGGATTAAGACTGTGTGCCTGCTTATTTCTGTTGTCAGATGTATCCATTAGTGATTAGAGTTCTTAATTTCTGATGACAAATATGGGCTTTGAAGTCTAGTGTGAGCTTTTGTTGTGCAAATTGAACAGCTACATTAAAAACATCTTTTTAAACCTTGTTCTTTAGCTTTATCTAAAAGGTAACCATACTAATGGCAGTGTGGGTTTTTTTCCTCCTGCAAGGACTGGTATCTTCTAGCCTTATTAAATGCTATCATGGATATATTTATTAGACCCCGATGATAGCTTTTGGCTCAGTTCTTTTGCTAGTAGTGTGCATTTCCTTCACCAACATATATTTTTCCAATACTCCTCAGTAGAGTTAGAACAAAGAAGTGACTGTGCATTAGCAGCCAGAAACAAGTAGTTGATCAAGCTAAACAAATTAGAATAATCAAGCTTTAATTAATTTCAAAACAAGTTGCTGTAGGATAGTGTAGATGTCCAGACAGGTCTTGAATATCTCCAGAGAAGGAGACTCCACAACCCACCTGGGCAGCCTGTTCCAGTGCTCTGTCACCCTCACCGTGAGGAAGTTCTTTCGTACATTGGTGCGGAACCTCCTGTGGTCTGGCTTGTGACCATTGCCCCTTGTCCTGTCCCCACAGGCCACTGAAAAGAGGTTGACCATCTCCCTTATCCTCCCACACCTCAGATAGTTATAAACATTGATGAGATCCCCTCTGTCTTCTCTTCCCAAGGCTGAAGAGCTCCAGCTCACTCAGCCTTTCCTCACAGGAGAGATGCTCCAGGCCCTTAATCATCTTTGTGGCCTCTGCTGAACTCTCTCCAGGAGATCCATGTCTGTTTTTTACCAGGGAGCCCAGAACTGGACAGAGGACTCCAGGTGAGGCCTGACCAGGGCAGAGTAGAGGGGGAGGATCACCTCTTTTGACCTGCTGGCTATCTTCCTCTAAATGCACCCCATTGTTCTTGGCCACCAGGGCTCACTGCTGGTTCATGGCCAATTTGTCATCCACCAGGACCACCAGGTCCTTTTCTGCAGAGCAGCTCTCCAGCAGGTCATACTCCAGCCTGTACTGATAACCACAGTTGTTCCTTCCCAGGTGCCAGACCCTACACTTACTTTTAGTGAACCTCATTTGGTTCCTTACTGCCCAGCTCTCCAGCCTGTCCAGGTCTTGCTTCAGACAGCCACAGCTTCTGTGGGCAACCTGTGCCAGGGCCTCATAATGCTCATGAAGAAATCTAAAATGGCCTTCTTTCAGCTTAAAGCCTTGACCCCTTGTCCCATCACTACCTGTCTTTGTGAACAGTCCCTCTTCAGCTTTCCTGTAGGTACTCAAAGGCTGCTACAAGGTCTCCCTGGAGCCTTCTCTTCTTTAGTCTGAACAAGCCCAACTCTCTCAGCCTGTCCTCATAGAAGAGGTGCTCCAGTCCTCTGACCGTCTTCACGGGCCTCCTCTGGACTTGCAAGACCTTCATGTCTTGTACTGGGGACACCAGAGGTTGACATGGTACTCCAAGTGGGGGTCTCACCTGGGGCTTTCTGGGTTGCAAGCACGTGTTGCCAGCTCGTTAACCAACACCCTCAAGTCCTCCTCAGAGCAGCTCTTAATCCATTCTCCACCCAGCCTGTAGTTGTACTTGACATTGCCCCAACCCATGTCCAGGACCTTGTCCTTTGCGTTGCTGAACTTCATGAGGTTTGCACAGACCCAGCTGTGAAGCCTGTCACAGTTGCTCTGGTTGGCATCTTTTCCTTGATCCCACTGTCTGTCTCCAGCAGAGATGTTAACTAGTGCTGAGTCCAGTACCAGTCGCTGACAAACCTCACTGATCTTCACTTCGACATCAAGCTGTTGATTGCAATCATCCAGCAAACTCCTTATCCACCAAGTGGTCCATCCATCGAGTCCCCTTCTATCTTAATTTAGAGTTAAGGATGTCATTTGGGCTATTGTCAAATTCTTGGCACAAGTCCAGCAGATGGCATCAGCTGCTCTTTTCCACCAGTGCTGTCACCATGTCATAGAAGGCCACCAAATTTGAGACAGTTTGCCCTTAGTTGAAGCCATATTGTCTATCACCAGTCACGTCTCATTTTCTGTGTGCCTGAACACATTTTTCAGGAGGATCTGCTTTCTGATCTTGCCAGGCACAGGGGTGAGACCAACTGACCTGTAGTTTCTTGGGTCTTTGTTTTTTCTCTTTTTAAAAATGGGGGTTATGTTTCCCCCTTTCTGGTTAGTGGGAACTTCATAGGACTTTCATGACTTTCAAATATGATGTCGAGAGTTTGCGACTTCATCTGCCAGTTTCGCTCAGGACTCACGGGTGCATCTCATCAAGTTCCATGGACCTGTGCATGTCCAGGTTCTTGAGAACTTTATGTTCTCCTACAGTTGGTGGTTCTTCAATTCTCCCAGTCCTGCCTTTGCTTTGTGTGAATGAGGTAGTGTAGCCAGAGCACTTGTCTGTGCAGACTGAGGCAAAAAAAGCCCTTGGCAGCTTCAGCCTTCTCCATATCCTAGGTAAGCAGGTCTCCTGTTTCCTTCTGTAGAGGACCCACATTTTTCCCTCATCTTCTTATCACTGACATACTTACAGAAGCTTTTCTTGTTGCCCTTGATGTCCCTGGCCAGATTTAACGCTATTGGGGCTTTAGATTTCCTGGCCTGATCCCTGGCTGCTGAGACAGTTTCTCTGTATTTCTCCCAGACTACCTGCCCTTGCTTCCACCCTCTGTAGCTTCTTTTTTACATCTCAGTTTTTCTAGGAGCTCCTGTTTATCCATGCAGACCACTGTTTTTTCCTGACTTCTTTATTGGAATGCATTGCTCGTGAGCTTGGAGGAGGTGACGCGAGAATAGTAACCAGCTTTCCTGGGCTCCTCTTCCTTCCAGGATTTTGTCCCATGGTACTCTACTAAGCAGGTGCCCTAAGAGGCCAAAGTCTGCTTTCCTAAGTCCAGGGCAGTGAGCTTGCTGTGCGCCCTCTTATCCATGAGGATCTCATACTTCACTGTTTCATGGACACTGTAGCCAAGGCTGCCTGCTTCACTTTCCCCACCAGCCCCTCCTTTTTGGTGAGAACAAGGTCCAGCATGGTACATCTCCTTTTTGGCTCCTTATTCACTTGGACAAGGAAGTTAATATCAACAGATTCAGAGAACCTCCTGGATTGCTTAGGCTTTGCTGTATTTTCCCTCCAACACATAGCCATGTGACTTCCAGTCCCCCATGAGGACCAGGGCTTTTGACTACGAGGCTGTTCCTACCTGTCTATAGAGGGCATCATCCATGTGGTCTCCTGGTTGGGTGACCTGTAGCAGACCCCCCCTATAATGTCCACTGTCTTCCCTTTAATGTTGACAGTAAGCTCTCACTGGGCTCTTCTGCCATTCCCAAGAGCATCTCCATACACTCCAGCTGGCCATTGACATAGTGGGCCAACACGCCAACCTCAACTCCTCTGCCTGTCTTTCCTAAAGAGCCTGTATCCACACTCCAGTCATGGGAGCTGCTCTGCCAGTGAGGACACACTTACTCTGTTCACATGAAGACATTTAAGTTGGGTTTTCACTGACTTACTGGCTGGAACTCCTGTGTGCTGCACAAAGGATTTTATTTTACAGTCTTGCAATATCTTTTGTTATTTCTAATATTTTTTTCTCTCAGTATTGTCTTTCTAAGACTCTATATTAACTACTGAAAAGTTTTGGTGCAACAGGTATCTCAGTTCTTCATTTATCTCTGCTTGTATAGCCAAGAATCTGTAACTGGTCGACCCTTAGAACCCACACAAGACATACAGGATTTATTTTTTTTCTAATCACTGTTCCTGACTTGAAGTAATTTACCAAGTTAGGTTTCTCTTACCCACTTTAAAGGAATCATTGGCATTCTTCATTTCTCTGTGTATAGCTCCATGCATAGCTTTATAGCCTGTGGCAGGGGAGTTAGAACTATATGACCTTCGGGGTCCCTTCCAACACAGACCATTCTGTGATCTCTGCACAAGCGAGCATAAAACAGACTTCTTCAGTGGGATCTGTCTGCCAGACAGTTCATACTTCTCTGATGCCATTATCATGGGTTCTCACACAGTGTAGTACAGGTAATTGTTGCCCCCCCCTGCCATTTATGTACTGTATATGGTTTTTCGTGTTACTTCAATAGTCTTATGATTAGGAATTTTTATACTCATTTCAAGGGGCTGTCTATGCCCTTGAAAGTTCACAGAACATTGGGAGCTGGAAGAGACCTCGAAAGATCACTCAGTCCAACCCCCCGCCCGAGCAGGATCATCTGGAGTAAATCACATAGGAACGTGACCAGATTGGTCTTGAATGTCTCCAGAGAAGGAGACTCCACAACCTCTCTGGGCAGCCTGTCCCAGTGATCTGTCACCCTCACAGTGGAAAAGTTCCTCCTTATATTAAGATGGAACTTTGTGTTCTAGCTTGGAACCATTTTCACTTGTTCTATCACTAACCAACACTGAGAAGAGCCGGGCTCCATCCTCCTGACACTCACCCTTAACATATTTATAGACATTAATGAGGTCACCCCTCAGTCTCGTCTTCTCCAAGCTAAAGAGACCCAGCTCCCTCAAACTGTCCTCATAAGGAAGGTGTTCCACTCCCTTCATCATCTTGGTGGCCCTGCGCTGGACTCTCTCAAGGAGTTGTATGTCCTTCTGGAACTGAAAATGTGTTAAATTTACTTTGGTATTTTGATGGAGGTGGAATTCTAAATCACTGACAGGTGGATCACTAAGTAATTATTAAGGTAACATTTTCATTTTATTCTAGTCAAAGAAGAAAAAGAAGTCAAAGGGAGATGCTAAAACAGTTCAGGATACATCACGTCTAGATGGAAAGGAAGCTGATGAAGGTACTGAACACATACATAGAAATGAAATTACATGTATTTTGGCTTAAATAGTGTTTGATGTACTTGTTTGTGCTTCATAAACAAAAAAACCCACAAGAAACTCTTTCATAACTCCAGTCACATTATATCTGGAAATCTGATCTTTGAAACAACAGTATTTAATAACTTCAACAGATTTTAAGTTAAGCTTAGAAAATCTGAGGAAAGTCGTGAATAGTAGGGCTCTCATGTTATTCATGTTTTGTTCTGTGAAGCAACATATTGTCATGTTGCATCCAGAAGAACTTACCTATGGCCATTTGTTAATGTTTTCAAGTTAATATTAGAAGTTGACTGCCATATCTGAATTTTTTTTAACTCTCTTTGTACTCAGATTTCACCTTGATATGAAACAAGCTAAAACCCTGTCTTTTTTGCTCTATGACTTATTGCTTTAATTTGGGGGATATTTTAGGAACCTGGGAAACTAAAATCAGTAACAGAGAGAAGCGACAGCAGCGTAAGCGAGACAAGGTGCTGACTGATGGTGGTTCAGGAGAATCAAATCTCCAAGGAGTTGAAAATGCAGTTACTGTATCCCTTGAACAGCTGATGCCTACACCATCACTTCCAGTTGGTCCCAGAAAAAATAAAGGTAGGGTGGTTGATAGGTCTGTGAACATATGCTAGAAAGATAACTTTTCTTTGAATGCTGAAGTAGTTAATCAGTTTTGGATGCGTGGTAGGTATGTTTGGAGGTGTAACTCCTAAGGAAATTATTTTGTGCCATGTAAAGGTATTTCTTACTACGCAAAACTCGCCCTTTTTTAGCTATGCTTTTAGGGAAGCTCAGGAGAGAACATTCTGCAGTAAGTGGCTGAGATGCTGGCCTCCACACCAGTGCTCTGTCAGTAGCTTCACAGCTGCACAGTCATATGTGCCCATTCCTTAACGTGTGCTCTGCTGACTCTGCCCTTTATATTTCTGGAAACTTCAAAGGCACCCTCAGTGCTACTGCAGACAGCACCAACTCCTTAACTTTTTGAATGCTTTCTTGTGCAAAGGTTATTCCTGTGAGGTCTCTTTACAGATCACTCCTGTTTTTCCAACATTGATTTAGTATGCTAAAGTTGTTCATAAGTGGGGAACATCTGGCTGAGACTTAGTAATCAATTATAGCTAAGGATTCAGTAAGGAAATGTAAGGTTTAGTTTCTGTGGTTGCTGCTGTTTAAGAAAAAAGTTGCGTGAGCTGGTTTAAACTCTGTGTAGGCACAAGAATTCATATTTGGCTGCAACAGTGAAATGACTTAAGAAGCTAAAAGAATCTGAAGATACAACCAGTTTAGCTTTCTAACATACTTCTAATACACTCAGTGCTTTTAATTTGCTGGAACATACGTTTCATTTAAGTGGCAAAGTGGTGTCTAGCAACTCCTCGGTACTGTTTAACAGTGTGTTGAAATTTGCATGCCTTATGTGGTGTTTTTTGTTGATTGATGTTTACATCTTAACTGTGTTGTTCTTGTCCTTGAGAACTAGGTCAGGTTTTTTAATTTATTTTTTCTGTCTGTTTACATGCAGCTTTAAGAAATGGTAATTCCAGCTGTCTGTCTACTCTGTGGATGGTCATAACTACTGTAACTTCTCTAGTCAGATATAGAATCATAGTTGCTCTTATGTATCACATTCTATCAGAATAATCTGAAAAGAATTAATATCTATCTAGTGTTTCAATGATAAGGTAGAAGTTAGAAATAGCTATACGTGTCTGAAATACTTAGAGCTGCCCTTTGCTTGAAAATGACAGCCTCTCTTGGATTTCTGCTCACCATTCTTGGAAGCTAGCCAGAGTTCTTTGAAATCTGGGGTTACTTGGTTTATAGGCCCTATATCAGTTTTGAGTTCATTCAGTCAGCAAATAAAACACTTTTTAAAATTATTATTTGTGTTTAATCTTAAGTTTTCTGAAAATTGTTAACTTACTTTGAGGTATTGATGATTTTCTTAAAATGTCAGTGATGGATACTCTTATAGAAGATTTTTACAGGTGTTGCTATTTGAAAAAACTTATTTTACCTGTTTTGTCTTAATCAGGTGATGCACTTCTGAATGCACAAGTTAGTAGCTCTAAGCCTGCAAAGGGGGAGGCATCAATTCCACAAGGTAAGAGGCTTTCATTATTAGTCATCCTAGTTAACTACAAAGGGGTTTTCAGAAGTGAAAACACAAATTGTCAGTGCAGGATTTTGTGCAGTTACTGAACCAGAGTGTTATCATGCATTTGGCTTTTATGGCTGTGCAAATACTTTTTTTATGGCTATGCAAATACTTTTAAGTTTTAGTTACTTCTTAACAGCTTGAAACAATCTGTTATACATAGAAAAAGGATTTGGTATCTAGAGTTTTCAGCCGGGTTACTGGCATGTGTTAATGAACAGATTCATTGCGAAAAGAAAAGCTAAATGTAGAGAACTGTATAGAAAACCTCAGATATAGTCCTAATTATTGTGAAGTCTGCATGTGTTCAGACTGTATACAGAAGTTACTTGGCTCTTGACATACTCTTTTGAGAGGCATACTTTAAATACATTCATTTTGAAAGTAAATATTATGCCATTTATATTTGTTTACAAACATACATTTGCAATACATAATTGCTATTGTAGTGGTTTTTGATAAGAGATATCACAAAAGTAATACTCAAAGTGAATTAGCTCGGCATAATGAAATGAAGATGATTGTTTCTTATAGCCAACATTAGCGATGTTGCTTTAATGGAATTAAGTAAACAGAGGAGTTCTTAAAAGCACCCATGTCCAGTAAGTGAGCTGCTTTCTGCTGCTTCTTGAGAGCTTTGCTTCACATGCAAACTTCCTCGGCTATAGCAGAGAAGGAGCAAGCTGTGTTCTTCAGAAATGCGTTATGGAAGGACAGGAGTTTCATTACGGAAAGTTCTGAGGTACCATGAGTCAAAAATCTCTGTAATATCACACAGAGATGCTATGAATTATGATGCTTCTGTGAAAACTTACTGATTATATAGAAGGTATAGAATCTTTATGGTAAGAAAGTAGTACAATAACCACAGAATAATCTAGCTCCTGCTTCAGGACTTCAGTTGTCTTTTGCAACGTTGCAAAAGAGGCTTCTTTATCCGGCACACTTTGGTTTTGTCTCTTTGCTGTTTTTGTTGTTTTTGCCTCCCCCTAAGTTGTCATATTACCCTTGAAGGACATTGACTGACACGAACAACGTTAGTCCTGTGGCATTGTGTAGCGAAAGGGCAGTGGTTTTAGGTACTGCAATGGTGACCTTATAGATGTCTGCTTGGAAATGATTTGTCTAAAAAAAATGTAGGCATATCTCACCTAATTAATTCCATGATATTGAGGCCACCTTCAGTGTGGTGTGTTCATGCTGCCTGAGCTGTGAGTTCATTTGGGAAATGAAACATTTGGTCTGTAGGTTTTTTTTGGCATGATACTCACGCATCAGGTTTTGGCTGGCTGTGTGAGATTTGCAGTATTGTAGGTATTTCTTACTCATTTGTGAGCAAGAAGGTTTTTCTGGTTACGTATATAAAGGCAGAGGATTTGATACAGACCCCTTTGAGAATGGTTTATGTATATGTAGGTCAGGGTGGGTACACTTTGTGACAGTTAGCCTTTATATTTTCTAGGAGCATAAATTAAAAATAATAATGTCTTATAATCTTTGTCTTGGTGTACTACTGACTCCTCTCTAAGTATATGCTATAACTAACAATTCCTTAGCAGGGCAGACCACTGCAGATAGATTTGTGGTCTTCAACATTACTGTGATATTAAAAACATTGCTTAACAATTATTTTGAGTGCTACCATGATTCTTTTCCTCTAACTTCAGTGGACTCTATAGCCAATATGATAGCTGTCCTCATTGCAAAATCAGTGTATTATTTGGGAACAGTTTTCTAATCCTTGGTCATTTTTTATATTTCCTGCCTAAAGAACTGTTGTTTGCACTGATCAAACAGAAATTATTCTCCATTTTCTACACTGGACATTCCATAAATCACTGCCATGCTCTTAAGAGAAATTACTTGGCGATGTTGGAAGCTTCCCTACCCTTTTTTAATTTTATTTTGATCTAGAGACATTGGTTCACTAGGATATCAGCTTCATAAAGAAAGGGACACAGAAAGGACAGGGCAGAGTTTGCTGGTTTTTTTCCTCGCTCTTCAAGTTATTAGACAGATGGTGCATGTCATCTGAACTGGAAAATCATCTGAGACAGAGCAGCAGCTCTTCTGTGTCACACTGGTATAGTAAAGCTGCTGTTCCTTTACAGTTTTTTATTTTGAAGTATATGTGCATATAAGAAATATTTTAGCTCTTGATCCAGTTCTTAATTTTGTGTAATGCTTTCATTATGCTTGTATTTAAGTTTCTCCAGGATTGAGTGAAAGCCATACAGTAAATGGAGGAAGCTGGAATGAGAAGTCTGTAAAAATCTCCTCGCAGATAGGTGTAGGGGAGGAGAAATGGACGTCTGTTCCCTCAACTGCAGCTGGGAAGAGGAAGACTGAGGCATCAGCTTGGGGGCAGGACACTGGAGATGCTAATGGAAATGGAAAGGACTGGGGTGTAACCCTGGTGGGTAGGCCCTGGAAAGAGCGTTCTTTGTTCACTCCAATTGGTAAGCTATTCTGAAGAAAGCTTCCTTCACTTAAGCATTTTTACATAAGTGTATTTTTAGAAGTGAATCTCTTAAATAGCTTTATATATGAAAAAAATTGCTGGAGTGTTCCAGTGAAATGAGAGCTGAGCAATTTCTGTTTACTCTGAAGTTTGGCTTAACATCTATGTTTGCTTACAGTTCAACTGGGTTTTTAGAGTTTGAAGTAAAATTACTTCTGTGAAGGAATCAAATTTTTTAATCACTTGCCTAAAATTCTAAAAGTGATTGCTAAGTCATTTTGAAGCATAACTTATTTTTTTTAATGACTGCCTTAAAACCCAGGTCGTAAGTCTGTTCTGTGGATCCAACAAAATCAAATCAACTGTGCTTTTGGCAGATGCTTGTTTAGGCTCCAGGCATGAAGATTGTGACATTTAGTGTTACACTGTTTTTCTTGTAAGAAGTTTGTTTTGGTCATACCTGTTAAATTTTTGCCTTTTCACTTGTACTGTCCATGTTAGTGGAGAAAGTAATTTTTCATTTCTCTCTGGGCAGTAATCTTCAACTTACTGATGGATACTGCCACTGTTCAATCTAAGGAATCCTAGTCTTTTCTGGAAAGCAGTGTTTTTTTTTTGTAGTCAACAAGACTGCGTTAGTCTAGACCTCTTCTGTTTCCTGCATATTTTGAAAGGTGGTGCCTGAGGCTGGACCTGCCATACCATTGCAAGCTTTACTGTTGCAAAGCGAACACAAAGGTCTTTTTTCACATTCCAGTTAGCTGTATTCTGATGTATATTCTAATAAGGTAGCTCTTAGTGACTGTGACCAGCTTGTTGTTGTGCTTTACTGGAAAATACGTGATGCCTGACCAGGCTGATTTGCTCCTGGTAAAATGATTATTGTTATGGCTGAGAGGAGAGCAGCAAATGTCTTTTGTGAGGACTTCAGTAATGCATTCTGCACTGCCTTTCACAGTATTACTGTATCCAAGTTAGGATGGTTGAAAAACTGGTCAGGCTCAAAGGTAGTGGTTAGTAACTCCTCTTTGTCAAAAATTGTTCTGAAGTCTGTTCTGTTAATGTGCATGCAATTTTGTCCAAGCTAGCTTTCATCTATGGAGTTAATAATGTTTTTTAGGAAACTTAGATGATAGCAATAATAGGAAGAGTAGCATGAGACTCAGAATACTGTTTACTTGTCCTTTGTGAGAAGTTTATATGTCAGAAAGGCTGTAGAGAAAGATCTTAGTGTGAAAATTGTTTCAAGCTGAAATGTTCATGCAGTCACATCTCTATCAGCAGTATTTGTCTCATGTAAGAAGCAAAATAATGCCCTCAGTTCTGTGCAATTTTAACATAGCTGGAATTTCTGCTGTACTTTCGAAATATTTATAATTAAATAGCTAACTTTTTCAACATTGCTAGCAGTGAAGTTTTGTTTTGGTTTTTTTTACCTTCCCACACAGCTGCTTGGAATGTGGATGGAAGGATTAATACCTCTGAACAGAATTCTACTACTTTCTCTTCATTTGGCTTGACTCCTGGAGTTTCTGGTATGTATGACCTTCCAAATATTTTTCCACTTTTCTACACCACCAGGTGAAAATAGAATTTACAAAGGATTGTTTATATGCATTTTTCTCATTTGTCTTTGAAAGTAGTACTGATAACTGTAAACGTATGGAACACATGTTTTATGAAAGCCTAGAAAGCTTTTTTTATGCTCAAATTTATGCAGTGAAATTTATTTAGCCCTCTTTGTGTGTTAAGTCTAAATAATAGTCGTAAGAGATGCTCAGTATTGCTGTATCTCAAGTTAAGAGATCTGAAGACTGCTTTCTAAGAACATCTGTTTACCCTGCTGTTCTGGGAGGTTTGTTTGATGGTTGAGTTTTTGCCCCTTCAAAGAGCTGAAGTACTACTTTAAAAATATATTTCATAGGCAGGATTTGAAGTCTTGAGTCTTTTCTCTGTATGATGGGTGGGAAAGCTGAGCTCTGGGCTTTTCTTGTCTCGAAGGGTGGAACAGTGCAAACCTGGCTTCAGAACAACTCTTCTGTGTTAAACTACTTGCATAAGTGCTGCAGTGATTTATGATAAAATGAAGAGATCATATGTCAAGTTTTCAGCTCTTTCTTGCTTAATCCCATTATCTAATTAGCTTGGCATGCTGATTTTCTTTTAGGAAGTAGCTGGTCAAGTACTAACGCACTGAGGCTATGTTTACTTGCATTTCAGTTTGCAGAATTTTAACTATGGAACTTGAGCTACATGTTCTGCAGCTCATGAGTGCTCCTTTGTCTGTGCACATCTGAGCCAGTATAACTAAGAGGTTATAGGTTTTATGGTCTAATTTATCAGACTTTCCAAAGAACAGTTCCTTATTGAATGCTTACAGAAATGTCTTAAAGAAGAGGAAGTCTTAATTGTTCAAGAGTTTTAAGTAAATAACATTTTCCTAGAGGACCCTTTGAATTCAAGTTCAGTCTCTAGGCTAAGATGGACTAGTCTGAGATTAATCTGCAATACCACCATTCCAATTTTAATTGACATAGAATTTGAAAGGGATTGAAGTACATTCCTCATCTTTGCACCTTAGCCAACAATGTTGTAATGCAAAGTGCTCATGTGAATAAATATTTACTACTAGCAACTGGCTAGCAAAAAATAAGAATATGTCATGTTTCTTGTCATCTGAGGTATCTTTTTCTGAGGTGTTTATAAAGTAGAGACGGGTAGCTGTGCTCTTCATTTCAAAAGAAAGTCTCATTGTACAGCAGTATATTAATTACTTTCAGTCTCACAGTTGAGGTTTTCTTTTTTTTCTAAAATGGTTTGTTTGGTAATGCTGTAAGAGGTTTAACACTCTCTCTTATCGTAACCAGCATTGGCATTACTATTGTTAGTCATGCTGCTTTTATGCTTCTGAAACGTTTCACTTGAAATGAAAATTGGATTCTTAATAATGAATAATTTAATTGCTATATCTGCAGTGTAAATGAGGTTTCTTTATAGTACTCTTCTTTTAAGCTTCTCCCTGTAAGAATACTTGCAAGTTAATAATTTTACTGCCCATAACGTTTCATTGTATTCTTCAGTGTGAGGCGACAGCTGTAAGACCGCTGTTATTCACCTTTTTATTTTTTCCATATTCTCCTGACTGAATCTTGCCATCCTCCTTCAGTTGCCTGGTTTTCTGACTATATCACATTTTTAAGACCCTTGCAGTTTTCCTGTGCAGTCCTTAAAATCAGACTTTTTACTTTGAACCTTCTGTCTCCCTTTCTGATTTTGATTGGACTGACTTTGAATTTCTTTATCGAAGAAAAGTCAGGAAGCTCGTTAACTTACACATAGAACTTTATTCCTTTTCAGGTTCCAACAATGAGTCAGTTTCTCAGGCTGGTACTTCTGATTTTCAGTGGGATTTAAGTCACGCTCAACCCTCTGTTGATGACGAATGGTCTGGGTTAAGTATGTTCCTCTAAAATGTTCATTAACAATTTTATTAGTTACTGTTACTTCAGAATTTAACTACTTGTATTAGACAATGTGAGCATCTGAAGAAAAATCTGGAATGTTTCACTTCTGTAAAGCTAATTGATGGCTTGAAGAAAGGAGGAAGAAGGGGTTGAGGGGTTGACAGATTACCATAGAAAACTGTTAAGTTTCAGGAAGTGTACTAGGGTACTGAAATTCACAAGTGAGAGAGCATTTTATGGTATTTCTGGCTTTTGATGTAACATCTTGATAATTGATTAAAACAGTACAAATTATAAACCTACTGCAAGTCTGCAGAAGGGTGTAGGTATTTTGGCCAAACTGTATTTGAGTCACTTTTATGCGGCTTTGTATCTTACTGAAAACTTAATGGGACATAAGACTCTTAAACTTAGTCTAATGCGTTTTCCTATTTAACAAACATTAGGAAGTTTTTAATACGTATGGAAAGCGTATGCAGCATAGAAATCACTGAAATTACTTGGGAATTGTAGTAAAGCTGGTGTTTAGGCACCACTTCTACCTGCCAATTTTAAAAATAATCTTGTACTTCCTATCACAGTCTCTCACTGAACAAGGCTGTAATATAATAGTCATGGCCATTCCCAAATATTTATTAGTGAAACCGTGCCTGTGAAGGAAACTTTCAGCCTTAAATTCACCTTTTGAACTGCCTTGTAACTGATACTCAGTCACGTGTAAGAATGTTTGAGAAACAATTTACTGCCTCTCACTAGGTCATTGACCTGGAAAAATGGTTGAGAAGTTGAGCAGAAAAACCGCCTTGCATGTCACATTTTGTCTAAGAACAATTACTTGTTTAATGGCTGCAGAAGTGGAATGGGTTGATGCAGTCTTCAATTCAACCAGGTTTAGCATGGATGCTCTCATACCAAGTACTTTTGAAACTTGCCTCTTGACTTAATCTCCTTTAAGGATAAGGGAAGCACACTTCAGTTTTCAGTAATCAGTTTAAATATTATCAAAGGCATAATTCATTCACATTTCTGAGCATAGAGTTTTGATGGCTGTAACTTCTAGTAATGGAGTAATTTGGTCATGGATATCAAATCTACAGTAGTAGAAGTGAGCAAGTTTAGGCAGATGTGATGCACAGATACTTCCTACTGCTTTGTCATGTTCAGGATAAGGAAGTTAACTGTATGTACAAATACTACTAACTTTTACTATTAATAAAAAAGTATTTTTTTCCTTTAAACTGCTACTAAGAGGGCAGTATAAATTGTGAAGTGTGTATGTTGGGCAGTAATAGTTTATTTCAAATCAATGTAATTGAGGTAATATTTTTATATGAAATAGAGGTGGGAATGTATTATAAGTAATTTTAAAGTCTCTTAGCTTATTTTTTGCTTTGTAATGTATACCAATAAATTTAATTTCCCACTGTAGTGAGCAGACCAAGCTTGCCTCTTCTTCAGTTTTGCTTAGACTGAGGGTGATGAATATTCATGATGTTGATACAGATATGAAATGAAAGATTTCAAGGTGTCCTGTTTTAAAAACAGCTTGCTATAACTTTCTATTGAACAGCCTGATGCATAGGTCTTCCCTTCAGATGTTTTTATTTTTCTATGTAACTGACCCTTTAAATCTGGCATTCCTATTTGACAACACAGATATGTATTAAAGCAAACAATGGCAAAATTAAGTAGGGAGTTAGTCTTAGAAAAAGTAAATTATTAAAGCCTTTTGGCTCAGTGACATTTGCTTTCAGATATGTCTTAGAATGGTAGAAGTTTGAAAGGGACTCAGGAGATCTAGTCCAACCCCCCTGCTAAAGCAGGTTCACCTTGAACAGATTACACAGGATTGTTTGTAAAGGCTTCTTACTGAAATAAGTTAAAGTTCATCTTATTTTTTCACAAACTGGAAAGAAGGCTTAAGATTGAGAACAACTTAAATTTGTCCTTGTTCACGGAGTCTAGAACAGTATCTTAAAACAACTGCGTGGAGCTAGATCTTTTTGTTCTGCAAAAGAACCAAGTCTTACTGATAACCTACAAAATTCTTCCATCTAGCATTACGTTTTTTTGAGAAACACAAGAAATTAGTACTTAATCTTGATATGACAAAGTCAGTTTATGCATAGGTGGCTTTTTCTTTTTTTTTAAACTTCCAAAGAGCACCTGTAAAGTAAGATAGTTCTGAAAATTTTTTAAATTTTTGTAGATGGACTTTCTTCAGCTGATCCCAGCTCTGATTGGAATGCACCAGCGGAAGAGTGGGGAAACTGGGTAGATGAAGAAAAAGTTGCTTCTCTTCCTCAACCTGAAGAGAGATCTGACATTCAGAAGGTAAAAGGTGATATTTTCTCCTTACCTTCAAGACTTTGCCCTTAGCACTGCTGTTTCATAGAGTAACTTAAGGGTGGTGATAAAGGTAATCTTGTATCTTTTGCACTGATAAGTGTATGTAGCACAGTTGTATTTAATGTGTGCACACAAGGAAAGTGCTGAACATTAAGAAAATGGAAGCTGCTCAGCTCCATGTCAGATCTTACTGTTTCGCTGTAAAGGGCTACCTTTATGGTGGTAGTGAGGATTTAAATATTTTTTTCATAAATAATTCTTAATGATACTCAGTTCTTTGTATGAAGAAGTGCATTTCCATACTGCCAGTATGTGGTGCTCTACTGCCTTGTTCATTCTCAAAATCCTGTACCTACATTGCCAGACACAATTTTTAAAATGTGGTCTTCCATGCACTGGAATGAACTAAATTAATAAGATTGTGTCTGTTTATAATACATATGCAATTAAATTCCTTATAGCTGTTAATTTGTATTTAGCCAGTAGGAGGCATATTTCATTGTCATTGTAAATCTGAAATACTTTATATTCCCATGTGAAGGCTTCAGATAATGAAAGAGAAAAAGCAGAGCTAATTCTTCAGAGTTCTACAAGTGGCAAATCCAAGAAAAAGAAGAAGAAAAAGAAGAAGCAGGGTGAAGAAGCTAATTCTCCTGCACAGGTAAATAGAACAAAATCTGGATAGCCTGAAGAGCAATTTGTGATTAATTTGCAAAATTACCTTAGTCTTGTATATTAATGTTTGAAGCAAAAATTACTTGGGGACATTTCTTTGTGGTATTACTGGTTTGTCTGCTACTGGTTCTCAAGAATTACAATAATCTTTCTCTTACTAATATTTCTTTTAATGTGAACGATTTCATCTTTGACTCGTGAATACAGTGTACTTTTGCTGGATTTATGGGACATATGAAATAAGTGGCAAGTGTTTGGAATTATTTTCTTTTCAGTCAAGTCAGAATTCTGTACTGTAGGGATGCTTCCAGGAGAAATTTTCCTCTGTACAGGAAGTCATCTCCTCCTGTCCTTTGAAAGGTTGCTGCCTTGGACTCAGCTAGTTAGGAGAATGAGGCTGTCTTAAAGTACAGTTCTACAAGAACATAGTGGTTTTCTCCAGTACTGTCATAATTTAGTTTCTATGAGCATCAACTCCTCAAATGCAGTAGGTGGAGCTACCCCAGAGTCAGATTTGAATGAGGTGGATAGTATTTGCAAACTGAGGGTGATTGGAGTTTTCTGTTTTACTTAAATAGCTTTTGAAGAATTACATTGAAACAGATTTGTTATAAAAATAGCAAGAGCAGATTGCACTTCACTGGGCAATTGAGTCATGTTTGGATAGATGAAAACAAGTACTTTTTCTAGTAGGAAATATTTTTTAATAGTTCATGCTCAGAATACTTTGTGTGTAATGACAGCCATTCATAATTTGCATTCTTTACAAAATGTTAAATGCTTAGTTGTATCTGATCAGGTGAAATGGAGAGAGGGGAAAAGCATTACTTCAGTTATTCTTTGCTTTGGATTTGCTTTTTATTACTGTAAAATTGTCAAACTTAGGTTTTGTTAAAAACAATTTTGAAAAACTAAAATCATGTTATATAGAATTACTTTGAAGCTGGTTTATGTGGAGGCAGATGTCAATTTGCAGTGTTTCTTTTGAGGCAAATTCAAACAGGGTACTAAGACTGCCGTGAAATCTTTCATGTTCTGGTATCTACAGTGACTCGGAAGTGCAAGTAAATTAATAGGTTAGGGTTAACAGGTCTTGGCACTGATCGTAAGGTTACTGAATGCCTTCAGAAATTATTTTTTCCCATTGCCTGGGAGCATCCTTTTGAATTGTATATGTCAAATTGAATTCTACTGTCCATATTAATGTAATCAGATTCATTTATTCTACCCATTGGTCTCCAGCCATTCTGATTTTGCTAGATTTTCTTTCAGCCCACCAGTCTGTGACATCATCAGTTTAAAGATAAGAATTCATCTCTTCTAAATTTTTATGGAAAATTGTGGGGGGTGCTGCTTGGTAAGAGCAGGCAGCTGCTAATATATTAGATTAGAATTATAGCTGTTTAGTAATTTGACTAGCCAGTCCTACTGCAGTGTCACTTAAAATGTTTATATTCTCTGAAAATAGAGCATCATTTTTTTGCGTTGATTACACTTACGTATTCACATTTGTTGACTTCAGTGGAAGTTCAGAACAAGTTGTAAGGCAATATATATTCTTTCTTGTCAAGAATCAATGGAGTTAATTTTCACAAGGTTCCAGGGAAATAAGTGAAGCAGCAATGTTTTGGGAAGGTACTCCCAGCTTAAAACTGGAGACCTATCTTGTATTAACCTTTCACTCCTCTGGTGCTATAAACAAGTGTAACAAATTCCTAATGGAAAGTGAAAACTTCCCAACATTGAAATGCTTAAAAGTCGAGATCCTCAGACACTTTGGATATATTTTCAGCTTCTGTATTGAGATTTCTTTTGCAGGCATCATAACAGATGAAATTTGGTTCCAAAAACATTATTAAAGATTAACATATGATAGTAACCTGTTAATATGTGGGCCTTGCATTAATGCCATTTTACTTGTAACGAAGCACAGAACTGAGAGCAGTGAAGTCTCACCCTGATACTTCATAATCCGATACTAAAGCAAAGTTTTTAGAGTAACTTCAGTTTAATATTGCATGCTTATATTTTTGCAGGAGTGTGAAGTGCACATCATACAATTTTACAACAAAGATCCTAATAAGAAAAGTACTGCTTTTTGGGCTTTATTGGGTTCTGTAGGTATTTCTGTATTATGTTACTCTTTAAATTTTGAGCATTAGCCTAGGTTAATATTAGCACATAATTGTAATTGTGTTAGATTTTTCTTAGTTACAGAAACTGACAGTGACAAAAAAACCCCTTAAACCCCCTTGTGTATCACTTAGAGTCAGAACTTTACTGTAAATGCAGGCTTTTTTTTTTTCTACCTCCCCACCCCCCCTGCCTTATGTAGGACACTGAAGAACTGGATAGAGAAGCTGGAGAGGAATTTCGGGAGGATACCTCAAAAGTTCAGCCACAGCAGGAAAAAGCTTTTTCTCTGAAGACCATAAGTACTAGTGAACCAGCTAAGGTAGGGATAAAAAATTTGGTTTGTTCCAATTTCTGATTCTATGTACTCAGTCTGTTGAAACATTAATTTGTGTAGGTTGTGTTACTCTATGAATACTGCTTCAAGCTATCTGTTTATTAATGTAAAGGTGATTGAATTTTAGATATAGGTCAGTTACAAGTTTTTAAAAGGATGTCTGCTCTGAAAAGCAGTATCTTCTAAAGTAGTAGTCACTGACTGTCAAGTAATTTTTCTTGTTTGAATATTCAAGCAGTAATTTAAAACTTTGAAATCTGGAAAACCTAAAAACTAACAGGTCTGAACACAAGACTTAACAGCTTATTCTACTGTTTCATTGCAGCCATTAGGAAGTGTTCCTAACTCCTTACTCTCACTTGAATGCAATCTAAATTTGATTTTAATGATTGTGCTAAGTTTAATGACTGAGTAGGAAAAGTTTTGATTAGAACCAACTCAAACTGACTGCTTCAGTTCACAGTTGAAACAAATACCTGGAGAATGCAATTTAACCTTCCTCCAACTAGCAGCTTTTTAGATACTGTTATGCTTACATCCTAAGCATCACATTGTAGGAGGAGGTATGTAACATTTCTAGTGGTATCGGTATTGAGTTCAATAAAGAATGAGCTATACGAGTAAGTCAGCAGTTTGGTGCCACAGCGTATGTAAGAATATTGACTTTTATTTCTTAACTACTAAGCATTTGTTTTATAAAGATCATGAGATCTTGGTTGGAGTAGGATATTTTTATAACAAGCTGCAAATGTCAAAAGCACAGAAAGTGTACATTGAGAACATGTGCCTTGAAAAGCATTCAGACATACTTTTAGCTTATTCAAAATATCCTGCATCAAAGCAGAGCTTTTACTGTATTATTGTTAGTTTAGGTTCAGCCTATTCAAGGTCAGCAACAGCTGCCTGTTCTGTCCAACTACTGCAAAGTCAGGGGTATCCAAAGCAACCAAGCATCTGCTTATGTGTGAAAGTGACTTTATTCCTGGCAGTGTGGGGTTTTAAAAAAATAAAATTCAGACCACTTTCAGCAGACTTTCTTCAACTGTTTAGTACCCACCTTGGGTGTTATGAGGGCAACAGTTCTGATGTAGACCTTACCTTGTGTGCTGTTTTGTGGGTGCTTGAGTGCTGCTATTGCTCTTGAGCCTTAAATCTACCTGTTCTTCTGTGTATAGCTGTGATAACAGCAATTTTGTGAAACATGGTGTAATTTGTATTACCTTGGTGTGGGGACAGACAAAACTATTATTAACAACATTCCCTGGAAGTTACTTGATAAAAACAAGTTGTTGTTGATATCAAATATAAATACCAAGTTGTACTTGATAAAAAAACAATTCACAGATTGCTTTATCTGACGATATAAGTTGGTCTTTGTCAGGCCTCCTTGCCATCACATTTGGCTTGGTTGTAATTTCACACATGCAGAGACATCTGTCTGATAGGCAAAACGAGTTACTTCAGATTACTGACCTTGGAAACTTGTCTTGAGCAAATGCCTTAAAATACAATAATCAAATAATATTTAAAAAAAATCAAATAATCAGTAAACATTTAGTAAGCAGATATTACCCTGAATTTCATCATAAAGACTTTAGAGAATGCTTCTGGGTTTCATCTGGTGATATTTTTTTCCCATATGTTACATTGGGCTTCATGGAAACCTCTGGCAGGCACAGGTTTTAAATCAAGACAGGTCTTTGAAATCCTTTGTCTGTAACAGTTTCACAAGTCACTGGTTTATTATTAAACTGTAGAATTATACATATAAACATTTATATCATCCAATAGGCTTTATTCATTGTTTCAGGTTTCTTTTCTGAACTGATTTAACAGAAAATCCTAGCAAGGAGTAGTTCCCAATTACCAATTTGGCATCAGTATCTACTTGCCCTCATCCAAAACTGAGAGAGGAGTATGGTATTTGGAAAATTGTCCAGGCAGTTCTGTGTGCACGTACCTCTGTGGTTACGTTTGCAGTAGTACTGCTTTAGCATTCAAGCTGCAACTTGCTCCTTAATCAAGCTGAGACAGTGTATGCCATTTGCATCTTAATTGAGTTGTTTTACCTGCAAGTGAGGAGTGACTTGGTTCTAACAAAATAGACACACCAGTGACCTGAATGAACTGTAATGCAGAACTCGGAGCTTTAGGTCATCCATCTGTATTAGAGGCCATATCCATTTTGTTAGAGTTCATGTATTTATGGAGCTGATTGTCACTTACAGTTAGACAACATTAGAACTGGCTAAGCTTGGAAATTCAGTGATACTGGGAGTTCATGGCTGAAAAAATTAAGATGATATTTTCAGTAGATTGAGATGTTGCAATTATAGTTACTAAACTTGTTTCAGTTGATGAGTAATACAGTAAACTCTTCTAGACATAAAACTGAATAAATGTCGAGAACTGCTACTCTAAATGCTTGATTTGGGGTTTTTTGATAAATTAAAGATTCTTAACGTTTTGCTCAGTATGATTAAAATGAAAAGTTTAAAAAGTGTCCTTTAATTTTTTAAATGTTTTTACTGAATCGGGACATATTCAGTGATGGAAATAGTGTAATCTCATGACTTTACTGTAGGATCTGTGTATGTGAACATCAAGATCTGGGTGTAAACTTCACTGTCTTGTGAGAATTTCATGTCCTGGCTGTTGTGGCACAACTACAGTCATGACTACTTAAGATCCTGAAGTTTGGGGTTTGTTGCTTGGCTGAGGCACTGTTTTCTGATAAGCTCTTTTGAAGCCTTTAGTCAGCAGGCCACTTGTTATGGGATCATATTGACTTGTGTTCCGACATTCTTATTAGAATGTCTGTTTTATTTTACTTTATTTTTACTTCTGTTTTACTGTACTTTAATTCCAGTAAGTACTACACAGTGGGGTGTAGTGTTATCTTGTCTCTGTATTAGGAACCTTCATAATAGACTGGGTAATTGGAAAATACTGGACTATTTGTTCTTGCACAGTAGCTTCCACTGAAACACCTTTCTGACTGCTCTCTAAAGTATCTGTTACTCTAAGCATGCAGCGTTTTGAGCAGCTGAGTGGAATGACTGCACATGCTTACTATTACAAATATTTGATTTCTTTGGGGCTTTGAAGTTGCATGTTGAGACCTGTGCAACATGCCTCTCTTCCTTGCAACCAAGAGCATATGTCACCATCGTGCAACTTTTTGGAACATGCATTCTAGACTATTTTTTAGGATCATAGCGATTTTGACTGTTGTAGTTTGTGTCTCATATTTTAAGAATTCGTGGGGTATTTGCTTGTATGCAACTAAACATTTTGGCACTAGATGGCAGTCATAGTCTTGCAGCCCTGATTTAAGATGCTGAAGGATTTTAATATTACTTTAATTTTCAATGCCATCTTACCAGCAGCTTCAAAGTATACTGCCAAAATAACACTGTATAAATAAGTACTTTGCTCTTGTACTAATGTTGACTTAATAAACTTTTGGAACTTCTTTTTTGTTTTTCAAATAGCCCGAGGAGGCTTCTTCACTTGCTGTTTCTACTGAGCCATCTGTAATTGTATCAGAGAGCGACTCTGCCAAGATCGCTTCCCAAGTGCCACAGATGCTGCAACAGACAGATGTTTCTAGTACCAATATTAAGCAAAACAGTGTGCCTCCTCCACAGAGTAAGTATCTGTTGGTACAATTAATTCATCTGAATTCAGGGTGTACTTTTTTTCCCCATAGACTGTGTATAGTCAGAACAATTTGCCCTGAGTTTTGGGAGTCAGGTTCTTACACATATCTCACTTGTATATCTTTCCATGTGTTAGTTTTTGTTCAAGTCCTTTGACAAACACGCTTTCACTGTGAGGAGAAACTGGCTTTGTATGGTTGAATGATTGAGATGTCTGTTGTCCTTATCCACCCCTTGACAGGCATTTGGATGAACTCTGCCATCAGGCCTGGAGCTCCATGCTTACAGAACTAAGTAGTTCTGCCAACACTGTTTCAAAAGCCTGTTTGCCAGCCTTCAGTGGAGCAAATAGGTACTAACAGAGCACTTGACAGCATGCTTAGGTACCAGATACTTGGGGGGAAAAAAAAAATGTAAGCAAATCAATTTTTGACTACTAGATTTTTTAACTCAACTTTGCTCATTAGCATCTTTCTCAATATGCTTCTGTGAAACATAGTAATCGGGAAAGAAAACAATTGCATATATGGGAATAGAGGTATTGGGTGATGCACCTAATTTGACTGTAGCCTAACAGGATGTCCACTGGGGTGAAAAATCATCTATATTGCTTTTTCAAAAAATGCTGTGCCCGGAGATGTCAAATGTATCCTCTGTCATACTCAGCAAAAGTGCTTGCACTGAAGTACTCAGTAAGACAGAATAATCATAAAGGAAGTCAGGGTGTGAAAGGCATTGGTTTAAAAAAAAATAGACTTTCTAATGAGATTACTAAATACTGACATTTCATAAGAAGTTCCTGGCAAGTATTGAAGTACTACACCAGTCTTTAATGACTGCAGAAGAAACTAGGTGATTTCACAACATTAGTCTCATTCAACCACACTAATTGCTGGTTTGGTTTTGAATATATTAGACAATCTTGCAAGACAATGTAGGTCAAAACTGTATAATCTCATAGAAGTGAACAATTAATGTCAACTGTGTTGCACATACTTTATTTACAGTTGGAAAAAATACGACCCTAATGTAAATAATACATTTACAAAACAGGTGAGCCTTGTGGATCACTCTTGTATTTGTGGTGTAAAAAAGTAGATTGGAATTGGCAAATGTTGTTGTAGTTGCACTTCAAATTAGACTATTTGGGAGAAGCAGGTAAGTATAACTCTTTCATAAAATTGGCTGTTCTGAATTACTTCATAACAATGAGATGAACTATCAGGATTTTGTCAACTGTGTAGACTTTCTCCACTCCTAACACTGCAGTTATTCTTTGTTTTCAGCAAAGTCTGAAGAAAGCTGGGAATCCCCCAAGCAAGTTAAAAAGAAGAAAAAAGCGAGAAGGGAAACGTGAACTTCCTGAGATGGACATGTGTTGCTGAATACTGTCATGAAGATTATGCTGTTTATGCAATAATTTGTGAACATGTACAGAATTTTATATAAATTTAAAACAATTTTTAAAAACAGAACTGCTGTGAACACAAACATCTTTAAAAAGGAATCAAAGGAAGGTAACTTTATGATATAATAAACAGAACATGCTACATTTGAAAGACATTCTGAAGAGTCTGTTTTTCCAACTTTTGGAGAGAGATCTTAAAAAAACAAACTGGTTTTACAACACAGTGCCCTGTTTACAACAGATTATACTCTCATCTACAGCTGCGGATAAAAGATTAACTTCAAGGAAGGGTTTTCTGTAAAAAAGTAATTGTCTGTACAATAGTGGGTGTTTCTTGCCTCTCTTAGGAGTGATGCATTAGGAGCACAGAATGTCAACCATTTGAATTTGTTTCATGCCTAAATCAAAGTGCTTTGACTAAATACATGATCTGCCATATCTTTACAGTAAGTTGGTTAGCAAGTCTGCTAGCTGTTACAGGAATCACAAGTGCAAATCATTAACCATTTGTACAGTCAGACCTTCACGGTTTATTATATGAAGTTAACACAATAAAACTGCTTTGGGTTAAAAGTTTGAGAATGTGATTTAAAACTTGAGTATGGTTCATGAAGTTATTTTTTATAATGTCTATTACCTTACTTGAATTGAAGATAACAGTATATTTTTAAGAATGCAGTAGTATGCATACGACTGGTTTGGTCCTTCATTCCCTACGGTTCTTGGTTGATTCAGACTCCCATCTAAAACTACTGCATCCTTTCGAGTATCGAAACTTGATATAGGATAAGGATTAAACTTGAGTAGAATGAATTGAAATCAAACCTTCCCTTCCTGTAATGCTTTTTAACTTGCCATCCCCAATTCTGTTCTGCCATACCCAGTCTGGTTCTCTGACTGAAATGCTGAAAAAAGAGAGAACTTCTGTTTTGTTTTTATTTTCATTCACAAATTATTTGGGATTTCAAAGATCTGTTGGAGAACTGGAGTGGCTTCAGACAGCTTTAATTGACATTGTCAAGACCAGTTATCAGGAACACATTTTTTTACTGCCTTAACCTGTAGTATGTAGAATGTGTCTAGACTTCTGGACAGGTGTTAGTGTTTTTATATATAAAAAAAAAACATGCAAGCATAGCAGTTGTAAAATAAAGACCATTTCCCGCTTGAAACTGTTAATTAAAATGGTGTTTAAGATGTGTTGTCAATTTCAGGCACTGTGTAATTACATGGTATCAAACTGGCAGATGTTTTTGTGTCTGTAAGGTGCATGCCCAGCCATGTACACTGTAAATAGCTGCTACAAACATTTATTTGATACAGATGATAACTAGTGTCACCTGGTAAATTCAGTTAAACAGCCAAGATAATCTTTTTGATTGACCTCTGGTTTTGTGGCACAAACAGAATTGTTAACAGCTGTAACACGTGGTACCAACCCACAGTTTTGTACTCTTACTGCAATTTGGTGATACTGTGAAGTGAGAGCAGTTATGTGCAGCAAGCTGGTTTTAACTGTACTGAAAATGCACCTTGCTGATGGAGAGCTTTCCTGATAAACAGATACTAACTTGCATAGGTATTAGCCCTTGTGTGTCAGGAACATGGGTCGTACTAAATTGGTTTGTTAAAATGAATTGACACTATTGGATTATTTGTGCTGGAGACTGATACCTGTCAAGATTCATGTAAAATAAATTTAGAACTGAAATACAGCTTTTCAAGAAGTATCTCAAGGCAAACAGAAAAATAAGATACTACAAAATCATGCAGAGTCCTTTGCATGTAAATAATAGTATGACTTTACTTGCTTCATGGTAAAGGTTAAAAACTCCTAACCCCTTGAATTCAGGTTTGTAATATGTCCACAATGTCTGTTTCCAATCTGTATGTTGTGCTACAAACCTCTTTTGTAGAAAATACAAAGATTTTATGTGATGAGACACTGCCCCCAAGGGCTTTCACTGCATAAATTCTTCTTTTTATTTTTCTCTTGAAGATAAAATCAGTGATATTTCTGAGGTGGTAAGCTCCAGCTCTTGAATAGCTTGTCATTCTGGAAGAAAGAAACTAACAACATGGGAACCCTGCAAATTAACTGCTACTGCTAAGCAGGACCATATAAATACATAGCCTTCCTTTCCAAATGTTGTTACCTATCTAGCAGCACCTCTTACTGTTTTCTTAATGTGCAGTTTCAACGTCTTAGAAAGCAGAACTTGGTTTATTTGACATTCATTAAAAAGATAGTAACTGTATAGCATATTGTCTATAACTAGGAACTTCTCTATGTACTGTCAAGTTTCTATGACTCAAGCAGTGGTTAGTCTTAATGATACACTGAATCCAGACTTTGGTACTTGGATAGGAAGAAAAAACACCATTTAAAGAAACTTTAAATAATTTTCTTTCCTTTTTCTTTTTTTTTTCTTGTTGAATGCATGGAATGGTTTCATAAATCTGATATGTTGGGTTTTTCTAAATACTCTGAAATTATTTGTATGCGTAATTTAAACTTGTTGTGATGATGTGTAATTGGATAGTCATGGCATATTTTTATTTCTTTTGTGGGGAGGGAAAGTTGTACGCAATTCATGTGCTTGTTACTGAGGTAACAGCTGTGCATTGGTTGGGGGGGTGAAAACTGTATTTCTGATGCCCTTTTAGAAATCTAAAGAGAAAAAGTGCAAGAGAAAAGCACTACTTTAATATTTACTAAGAAAGAATGTACATATTAAAAACATTTCAAACTTTATATAAATACTTCTGGTACTGTTGTGTTGTAACTGAACTCCATCTCATTGGAAGCTGCCTTATTAATAGTTCCTAGCCATGGGATTGTCCTGTGAGTAAGGCTTTTGAAAAGTGTGTGTCAGAATACATGGTTTAACCAGACTTTAGCTGTTACTAATCACAATTATTTTGCCTTTGAATGACTCAAGTTGGCTGCAAGTCAAGATTTTAGGTTTTTAAAAAATGCAAGTCTCTTGCAGATGCTTTTACCTTTGAGTCTCCTGGTCACTGCTGAGTACAAGTTTAAGTTTCCAGGCCAGTACTCAAAGGTTGTTTTGTTCTGGGTTTTTTTATCATTTTTCTGTAAATGGAAGGAAAAAAAAAACCCTAAAAATGGGGGTTATTTCTTCCAATATCACTAAAACTATTTTATTGTTAAAATTCCAAGTGAATTGCTTCATTTAATAGCAAGGGACATCATTTGTTAATTTTTTTTTTTTTTTTGGTGGGGGGATGACCAGAGAGGGTTGTGTGGCCAGTTCTTAACTCAGATGAATGTGGTGTTGATGTGGGTTTTATTCCCTGCAGGACTGACAGGACTGCTGTCAGCTGGGATGGATGTTGGGATAGAACTTGAGAGAATTCATATGACTGTTCCTGTTGAAAATGGGTTGAATTGCTAAAACAGTTTTGGCTCCATATTGGGTCCTTTCAGTTTTTTGAAATTGTTGGACTTCTGTTTGTATAAATTTCTGGTTAGTTGTACCAAGCTGATAGTTTCTGGTTCACTGAAGATTGCTTTCTTCACTGAAATGATGATGCCTTTAATTTCAGTGTATTCCAGAAAGGAAAGTTGCATTTTAAACCCTTCATGTGAAACTGCTGGCTTCAGGGTTTCATACAAGGCTCTTAAAAGAAACCATGCTTAGCAATATCTGCAGCTCCAAGCAAGTACATCTTCTGCCCTAATTGTAGCATCAGGTGACCTCATAGCTTGTCTCAGCTTAATTTGGTCTATGGCAGAGGGTAGGTCATGAACCACTCAGAACCAGATCCACCACAGTGAGCTCATAAAACCGGGTAGTTTGTGACAGCTCCCTGATTCCCCAGGGACAGCAGATCTTCTACACAACACTCTTTCCCCTTGGCTGGTCAGTAAGTTCTGACTTTATAACTAAGCAATTCCCTTTCAAGTATCTGAAGAAGTATAAACCAAACAATTTCTTGGAGAGCTTTATTTTCAGAGAGTGCCACAGCTGGGTTTTTTTCATGCCTCTGCTGTTCACCCTTCCTACCTGTGTAGCTAACAAGGGAAGTTGTGCTCTGAGCTGTCTGGATGGGAAGTTACAGTTCTCGTGTGATACTGTAACTCAGATTCACTCTGGGGCAGCCAGGCTTTGATCCTCTCCTGAAGAGATGAGAGGTGTGCTGGACTGGAGAGCGTTGTCTGAAGCCTGTGGCCAGTTGGCTAAAGGAAAGGGAGGTGTATCAATTCATGGTCCCTGTGCTGTTGTGGGGCTGAGTGGCTGGCTGTGCATCCAAGGAGATGTACAAGCTTTGCTTCTGCCTCAGATATCTCTGAAGGCTTTAAGAGAGAAGAGAGACCTTGCATTTTCACACATACACATACACATACGTAGCCATTGTATGGGAAAAATACTTGAAGTCACATCTGAAATTACTACAGGATTCATTTTCTCAAATTGCTGTTACTGGAGGTTTAGAGATGAACTTAAGTGAGCAGAGTGTGATCATAGGAAATTGGGTTCACCCTCTTCTGGTCTGTAATCTCTGGCTCATAGAAAAGAGGCAGCATCTTTCTGGAAGGGAAAGCAACAGTGCTGAAGCAGTCCTTCGAATATGAAAGCTGCTGGCTGCAAGAGTTACATTATCCTGATTTAAAGTTATTTATAGTTCTAAACAGTTAAAAGTGGGAAATTGATTAGTTTGCTAATGAATGGCAATGCTGAATTCTTATTTGTATACAGAGTGATTAGGTCTTTCCTTAAGCTGTCCTTTGTTGCCTTGAAAATGGAGAGAAGCGCCTGACAGGGCAGAGACTGGCTTAGGCAGTTCAGTTCACTCTCCCTTCTTCTGAAGCTCCTCACTTTTTTTTTTCCTTCCTTCTCCATTTGATCTGCACACAAAGCCCCTGAAAGACTCTCAAGGGTGGTGGTTGCACCAATGTCAACAGCTATTGCTTTGTGCTTGCCGGGGGGGGGGGAAAAGAAGGGCTGCTTCAAATAGGTGATACTCTGTATTGCTGACTATCCACGCCTTGGGAGCTGAGACATTTCAGCATCTAACACGGGTTGCCACTGTTTTCTCTGTCCTTGCTTCATCTTCTAGTTCCTTATCTTGATAATTCAAACCTGATAGGTAAGTTATGACTGGCAAGGTCAGCTCTTCCTGACTGGAAACTTGAAGTATCCCAACATCAAAATGTAGATGTCAAAAGATTTTTTGCAGCCAGAATTCTTTCCTTAGAGCTTCCCCTCCAGATGGTGAACCAACCTTGGTGAGGGAGGGGGGAATAACTTCATGGAGCTTTCATGCAGAGGAGTTGGAAAACCTGAACTGTTCCTCATACATTTGTTTTGCCAGGTGTCCCAATGCTGAGCCCTCTCTGCCCAGTGAGTTTCGAGCTGTGTGTTGTGCCTTAACTGAGGGACTGCGGAATCTCTACAAGATGCTACAGACTAAGCTTAAAAAATGGGTTTGCATTTGATTGAGGTGGGATTTCCTTTTTGGGAGTTAAAAAAACCAACCAACAAAACAGTAAAATCCAAAGCCCAGCTGAAGCAGGCTGGTTGTGCTCCCATATTGTTTGAATGTGGTAAAGCTAGGAACAGAAAACACAGACTGCAGTGGAACTCCACACACCTTCTACCTGGCTTTCCATCCTGGGTGGAAGGTTGTGCAATATGCATAAAGCACATCACAACAATTGTATTTTCTGTAAATCAAGTCCTGTGTGGGCTAACAAGGCTTTCTCCAGAGACTGGTTTGAAACTTCAGGAGGTCCATGTGTGCTCTAAAGCCTGTACCACTTCAGACTAATGCAGTTAAACAGTGTCTTATTCATGACCACCGACAGAATGTAGGTGCTCCTGAATTAGTGTCGTACACTAAGGTTTCTGTTTCTGATAGAGGTGGTGGGGAAACGAAACAAAACTAGATTCAGTGGAACAAAAGCTGTAGTCTTGGCCCAACTGGTTTTGCCAGGGACGGACATAGGGTGGGGCAGCTGTCTCAGGTTAGCAGTGAGAAGCAGAAATAATGCTGCTGCACTAGGAGCACCTTTCACTTGACTCAGGTCTGAGGTTCTATGGAGACTCTTGCAGATGGACTGTCCAACACCTTTCAGCAGCAGTGCTGGCTCACCTGTCTTTGATTTGCTTCCAGAAGGTGCTAGTGGAGCTGTTAAATATGGCCGTGATGGTACTTCAGAGGTACTCTTGCTCCAGCTTGCTCTCTTAACTTCTCTAAGTCTGTAGTCTCTGTCAAGTAGGGCTAATGTTGGTGTAACTTTGATACTTTCTCAATTGACTTTAACATGGGAGTGTACGTGGCGTTCCCCTTCATTTTCTGCCACTGTCATGCCTGGCTGATTATTTTAAAAATATTTTTTTTAAAAATCTTCATCCTAGTAGAGATTTGAAATATTTTCTTCCCTTTTGCTGTAATTCTTGTCTGCGGTTTCCAAGGACTTAAGTTCAAAGAGCCATCTGCTCTGAACTAACATGCTGATTTAATTAAAAAAAAGGAAATACCTGTCCTCTTAAGAAAAATTATCTTACTCAGTTTTAACCTAGGGATTGAATGCTTTTCAACAGTAGTAGTAGTAGTAAAACGTATTTAAGTGCTTTTCTGGAGTTGGCTCAAGATGCTCAGCACTTGGTAGAACTGAGCTGGAAAATCAATACTGCACTGTTCTATATTCACATGCTCCGGGGACGTGGTTCAAAGTCATCTGAGTCATACAGCCCACTGTTAACTGTGGAACTTCTTTGGAGTGTTTTAGGAGTGTGTGTTTCGCTGTGAGCCCTTCGTAGGTAGTCAGAGCAGCAGAGTCAGTGGTTTGGTTTGTAATGTTTCAGCTTGTACAGGATTCGGTGTTAAAAACTACCTTGTAGGCTGTGGCAGCAGTGGTGCTGGGGTTCCGAGGCTTGACACGCTGCTGACTGTGGTGGTTTGACCATGGCTGGAGGCCAGACTCCCACCAAAGTTGCTCTATCACTCCCCTCTTAGCTGGACAGGGGAGAAAATACATGTTGAGAGGCTTTGGAGTCGAGATAAGGACAGGGAGAGATCATTCTGCAATTAGTGTCATGGGCAAAACAGACTCAGCACAGAAGCAAGGCAAGAAAACTCTAATTTATTACACTACACTACACACACAGAGAAACCAGAGTTGGATAATGAGAAGTACAAACAACTCTTAAAACACCCCCACCACCCCTCCCTTCTTTGCAGACTTCTATTCATGATGTTTCTCTTCCCCAGATTGACATGGGAAATAGGGAACGGAGGCTTCAGTCTTCGGTCAGTTCCTCATGAGTTGTTCTACTTCTTGGGGGGGGGGGGGGAGGGAATTTCTCACACTCTTTCCCGGTGCCAGCGTGGGGTCCCACCCACAGGAGACAGTCCTNCTGTGCCAGTGTGCGGTCCCACCCACAAGAGAGAGTCCTCCATGACCCTCTCCATGTGAGGCATCTCCCACAGGGCCTCGGCTCTTCACCAACTGCCCCAGCGTGGGTCACTGCTATAAACTCATAAAATGTCTCTCAGTCCCAGACTGCTGGCCCCAGCCTGGTCCCCCACAGAGTCACAAGCACCCCCAGCAAAGCTGCTCTGGCATGGGCCTCCAACTCTCTCTCTGTCTCTTACCTCTCTCCACAGGCTGCAGGTGCTGCCAGGAGCTTGCTCCAGTGTAGGTCACAGATTTTTCTATATTCTTCCACCTGCTCCATGGTGGGCTCCTGCCCAACCCAGGTGCCTCTCCATGGGCTACAAGTCCTTCATCCTCCATGGGCTGCAGGGGGCCACCCGCTTCACCATGGTATTCTCTGCAGGCCACAGGGAATCTTCTATCAGCCCCTTTTCCGCCACCCCTTCACTGATCTTGGTGTCTGTGCAAAGTTTCTTACATCTTCTCATTCCCTTCTCTGGTGGCAAAATGCAGCTGTTGGTGGTTTTCTCTCTCTATAATGTGATTCCCAGAGGCCTGTGACCGGTGCTGATTGGCCTGGCCAGCCTTGTCAGTAACAGGGTTTGAGAGTTTGGCCTTGGGAGCCCAGATGGGATTTGCTTTGTTGGACCCTTAAGAAGCTTTCTAACTGCTTATTAAAGCAGCCACGTTGCAAACCCACCACAGTGACTGAAGGGAACAGTTCTACATGCCCAAGGATTGCCATGTGTCTTGGATCCCTGCAGTCACATCATGCCAGTGCTAGGCTGTGGGAAATGTGGTCAGAAGGCATGTGTGTCACATCAGAAAATGGGATTTGTGCCTGTTCACCTCCAGGCAGAAAGTCTGTTGTGCAGCACAAGGTCAACATGAGGAAGCAGGACCACAAGTGCTTCACTTTGCATTAACTATTCCATCAGTAAAAATCTTGACTTTGTTCTAGTATGCTGCTGGGATTCTCTGCTGTGGGCTGCCAGAGAGCATCATGCTAGAACATGTTTTCTTATGTCAAGATTTAATATAATGCTGACATGTCTTGAGAGCACCACACATCTTTCACACACTGTTTTACTTCTGCTTTATGTTGCTGCTGCATGGAGGTCATGATACAGCTTGGAGCTTTAAACTCCTTAGACTTAACAATCCCAAACATTCCTTGAACAGTCCACCTCAAGGAAGGTATTTTGGCAAGGTAACTGGGGTAGAATTCCTAACCTCAAAACGGGTTCTTTATTTACAGCCAACCCGTGGCTCAGCCCTGCTCAAAGTGAAGTGAGCGATAAGCAGTGTGTTCTGCCAGGGCTTTATGGACATCTCCAAATCATCATCATGGTAAAAACTCAATGAGGGGTGCTGAGTCTCTTGGAATTATGGCAGTGTCCTACCTTCCTTTTGTGTGGTTTAATGGTTCATATACATTAGACATCTAAGGGGAAGGGGAAAAATATGCGGATGTGCATTTTCACAGTATTCTGGGTCTCGGGGATTGTCCTGTTGGTCATTAGTTATTTTTTTATTTTAAAACTGAAAAGAAGGTGGGAGGCTGAGATGGTGAGCAAACCATGAAGGTACTTCATCCCACTAGTGTGCAATGAGGAAGCTGCGGGGTATATATGGCAACAGCATTGTACTGTTACATTGTACTGTTACACCTGCCCCACAAAGTCTGGCTTAAGTTCAGAGTGCTGTCAAAAACACTGACTGACTGAGATGCTGAGTTAGTACAGAATAGGAGTTACTGCTCTCTGAAGTGGCAAAGTTAGGAGTTACTCTCTCTCTGAGGGACCTAGGAGTCCTGGTAGACAGTAGGATGACCATGAGCCAGGAATATGCCCTCCTGACCAAGTAGGCCAATGGTATCCTGGGTGTATTAGAAGGGGTGTGGCTAGTAGATCAAGAGAGGTCCTCCTCCTCCCCCTCTACTCTGCCCTGGTGAGACCACACCTGGAGTATTGTGTCCAGTTCTGGGACCCTCAGTTCCAGAAAGACATATACCTCCTTGAGAGAGTCCAGCACAGGGCCAGCAAGATGATGGAGTGGAACATCTTCCTTATGAGGAAAGGCTGAGGGAGCTGGGTCTCTTCAGCTTGGAGAAGACGAGAGTGAGGGGGGACCTTATCAATGTCTCCTTCTCTGGAGACATTCCTGTGTGACCTACTCTAGATGATCCTGCTTGGGCAGGGGGGTTGGACTATAGATGATCTTTCAAGGTCCCCTCCAACTCCTGACATTCTCTGATTCTGTGAAATGGCAGTCATTCTGGTCTGTGGAGATGGGTTTCTATATGCCATGCTGAAGCCACTGGCATTCCAAACCTTTGTGTGTACATTTGGCACTAAATGAGTTGCAACAGAGATGATATGTTGCTACTGCAGTTAAGCTTTCTCTGTGCTCTCACCAGTCCATCACTGAATACCAACGTCAGTCGGGAGAGCTCTGCTCAGTCGGGATTTCCCAAAGTTGCCTCAGACCGTAATCAAAGGTGCCTATACAGTGCTTTACAGTCACAGTGCGGTAATATACTTAATGCTGATAACCTGTGTTGGGACACACAGCAGTGACATTGTGAGACATGCAATGTTCATGCTGCACATGGGGAGCAGTTGCCAAATAATGTTATTTCAGCAGAATTATGTTGCTATTCATGGTGCCATTTGCTATACAAAGTGAAGGATGAGAAATTAGGTGTATGATTTAAATCAGCAATGTTACTTGTAGCATGAGGGATCCTTAGAGGACATTTTGGACAGTTGGAGGAGCCTGTGATAAAGAGAAGCAAAGAGTATCTTTGGTTTCTATAATTAGAAAAACATTGGCAACCTTGATCTATCTCTCCTTAGAAGAGACGTGATAAAACATACAGTACTAGAGAGCTTCACTCTCAACCCACACACCTCGTACTGGTGGCTCTATCTTAGTTTTTAATCTGGATTTCCTAGCTGCATTTCCCAAAACATACAAAATATTTCTAAATTGGAGCACGCTTTGTCCAATTGAACCATCAGTACAATAAAGAAGCATTTTCCTTACTCCTGAAGTAACAGATCTCACTGTGCTGTATCTTTATTCTTCATGAAGGACATACCATGGACCTGTAATCATATATAGTGTATGTGAAAGGTGTTACAGTGCATGTGCCATACAGAAAAAGGCAAGTATTGGTTAACTGTGTGTGTGTTGCTAATGTGCTCAGCAAGTCAAGGGATTCAGGACTGATTGGAGTTAACAAACCCATAGAATTGTAGAATAGAATCACAGAATGAATATCCTAAACTGGAAGGGACCCATAGGGATCATCGAGTCCAACGCCTGGCTCCACACAGGACCAGACAAGTCAGAGCATGGGACTGAATGCATCATCCAGACACCATTTGAACTCAGTCAAGCTGGGTGCTGTGACCACTTCCCTGGGGAACCTGTTCCAGTGTCCAACCTACCTCTCAATAAAGAGCCTCTTCCTAACATCCAACCTGAACCTCTCCTGTCACAGCTTCATACTGTTCCCTGGGTTCTATCACAAGTCACCAAAGACAAGAGATTGGTGCCTGCCCCTTTGGTCATCTTGTCAGGAAGCCATAGATTGCAAGGAGGTCTCCCCTCAGCCTCCTCATCTCCAGCTAGCATTTTCACAATATAAAGCCACCAGCTCCAATGGCACATTCTCCAGGCTTGGCTGGCAAGCAAGTGATGCTCATTGGTGACTCCACGTTATCTAGAAGATGGGTAAATTGGCGTGTGACACTGAGAAAGTTGTGTGTTTTTTCTTAGCATAGAAAAAAAAAAATAGCATGTGTGAGTCTGGAGGTTTCCATAAAGCTCTGCATCAAGCCTCTGCCTGCGGTGAACACTGATGAGAAGAACTAGTTGGCGTACCCTGAAGTTTGCTCCAGAGTCCAGCAAACTTGGAAGAGTGCAGAAGAGAACTCCACAGATACTCAGAGTGATGATGATGTTCGGTTGCTTGAAAGTTGGCAATAGCCCAAAGTTCAGGTCACTGGTGCTTTATGTGCTAAGCAATGAAACACACTAGGGGGAAAATCTAAGCAGGCTCCCGAGTAACACCATGAGTTACTGCTTGAGACCTGGCTGGCATCTAAACAGGTGAAACTGGGAACTGTTTGGTGTGTAACTTCCAGGCAGTAATAAATTACAATTATGGAAGATGTGTTGTTTTAATTCTTACTCGCTGCTTTTAGAAGTCAGTATTGGTTCTCAGTAAGCTAGAAGAATATTTGTCAATGGACTGTGTTGTTAATGTCAGTTATTAAAAGACAAAATGATTGTGACTTCTACTAGATATAAATAATAAAAAAATCCAAATATATAGACAGAACATGCTTGATGAGAAAAACTTCAACATTTAAAAATAAAATAAAAGTAAGCTTTTAAAAGAAAGGGTAACCCCGTAATCACATAACAAAAAGGGAATAAAATCTGGCACCATTCCCAGTGTTGAGCCATACTCAAATAAATCTGAGTTAAACATTAACTAATCTAACTAATGGAACTAAATGGAAGTAAATAATCTTTGATGCATATTAGCTTTTCTTCGAAGATCTGCCTCTCCTATCAATCAAAGACCTGTGACCTCTCTGACCGCACACTCAGCACAGAATTAAAACCTGTTCCCCAGATTTACTTTGCTCAAGCACACTGGTGCGCAGGAAGACACTGCTGGCAGCACAACCACCTATTTACCCAACAGATCCATCTCATCGTGTGCTGTATTTCATGTCTGATAGTTGGCTACAGCCTACAGATAAAACCTGCCTATCTGTACCAGTGGGTTTAATGTTATGTCCAACATAAGCTTTCAGGCCAAAAGGCCAAAACCCTTCCAAGCAGGACCTTCCCCTGAGTCGCTGTGGTAAAAGGTCAAGCTTAAATCCCAGGATGTTTGAATCTGATTAGTGAAGAAGAACAGGGCACAGGGCTACAACCCCAACACTGTCTGTCGATTAAATAAATACTGTCATGTCTGATGCCTGTGATTTTAAAGGCTTCTGTAAAATTGGCCAGATGCCTTGGTAGAGAGGGACATCGTGTTGGCCAAGTCTGGGGGAGAAGGCATGAGGAAAAATGCTGTTATCAGCATGGCCAAGAGTAATACAGAAAATCCCACCGTGTGGGTGACCTTGAAGAAAGGGTCTCTGAAGGCTGAAAGCTCTCCGTGCTCTCACCCATCAGATCTGGGACTTGCAGGTTTTGCAGAAAGACAAGGGGAGGCCACGGCAGAGTGGGGTGGAGGGTCTTCCAGAGATCTGGCACTGTGAGCCAAAGTACATAGAAACATCAGAGCTCAGCTGATGCTGTTGGAGGAATTTGAGCAAGGGTAATTTGCCCATACCACATGAAGTGATCACTGCCTACTGCTCTCCTCAGGTCTGGATGAAGCCCTGCTGCTATAGGATTAATGAGCCTATTAGTACCTTCAGCAGTGATTTTAATTGTTGCTACTACCATACGAATCCTTCGCTTGTTTTCTAAACTGTGGTAAGTGACTTTGCTGTTTCACTCTTGGTTTTGTGTTTTGCAGGGGCAAGAGGTGAAGTTTTTAATAGGTGCTGGTTCAGTCTGCTGGGGTGTCAAGCCCCATCACCTGGCCAACAGGGAGGAGGGGTGGACTCCCTGGTAAGCGTATGTTCCATGTGGCACAGCATTGCCACAGGCTTCCTCACTGAGGTTTTGGGGTGCAGAAGATACTTACACTGAAGGTAGAGCCATCTGGCACTGTCTGTGACCAGCACAGGGCATGGTGTCCTCCCACATTGGGCAGCCCTGCAGCCCCCAGCTACCAAACCCTGCAATTTTTGCCAAGAAATTCCACTCCTACAAACAGATGATGGGATCAGTACTATGACAAATGGAACATACATGTTTACTGGAGGATCACTTTTTATGGAAAGCAAGGATGTTTTTCAAACTTTGTTGCATTCAGTATTTCTGTAGCCCTCAATACCGGAGTTGTTTGTAGCCAGCCTGAGATGCAGGCTCTGAATCAAGCTGCACAACAACAATGGAAAACCTTAAAATGGCTCTTTAATGCAATCACAGTCACTTTCTCAATGTTGTCACCGTTCTGTGCCCAAGGACAATACCCACACCTTGGTTTCTGGATAATGTTTAACCTTTTTTCTTATCTTGCCTTAACCTGCTCATTTAACAAAACAATTAGCAACTCCTTTGCTTACTCTGAAGCACTAATCTGGAGTGGCTAATCCTACAGGTAGAAGATGTGGTTCCCTTGAGCTGCCCTTTTGTGCATGCACTGTAGGCAATGCTGGGTGAGGGCATAATTGAATTATTCAAGGCTAATTAACTGTACTCCTGCATACATGTGGACTGTGAGGACAGACAGAAGGTGGGGATGATAGGCAGCTTTCAAGCCACCTGCCCTCTTCAAGCAATGTTGTCCAAATAGGTATTAAAAGGATGGAGGAGTGCCAGTAGCCAATTTTGGTGAGCACTAGGATGCCTGAGAAGATGCCAAATGTATCTGAGCATCCTATGGCAGGAGGGACAAGCCGTGCCCTGGAGTGGGAAGTTGCTGGGGAACACATAGGGGAGTACAGGGCAGAAGCAGGACACAGAATATGCTGGGGGCTTTTAACACGTTGCTGGGACTGAAAAGAATTGGCAATGACTTGAAGTTGGGCTGGGTCCGTCTCTGTCTGGCTAGCACAGCCCTCACAGGGAATGAGTGGCCATACGAAGTTAATGGGGTGATTTACTGCTCTGCTGTGGTAAGGAGGGGCAGGAGGAGGCTGTGAGTCAGCATTTCTCTTCTGGCTACATCCTACAGCCTACACACCAGCCTGGGGCCGAGCAAGGGTGTGCCAGGTTTAATTTCAGTGCCCTCTGTTGAGTTTTGGAATCAAATGTTCACTTGGAAAAACTTTGTACTGTATCATGAATCCCACTGGAAAGATTATCTGTGTTTTCAGCACAACTAAACCAAGTGCTGAGTCAGCTGTTTATTCACTTGCATTTATATCACTTTCTGAGCAAACAGCGATTCCGGTCCTTGTCAAGTTTGATGTATGAAGATGGTGATCCAGGGAGTTTCTTGAATCTCTGGGAGCCTTGACGATACTCGATACTCGGGTGTCTTCCAGTTCAGAAGTTGTCACCTGTGCATGTTAAATGATCATCCACCATCCTGGTTGCTTTTGTACAAGATCAGATAAGATGGGTCCACAGCCATCTCTGTAAGAAGTGTGTTTATAAGGCAAGGTGAACAGCATGGAGGCTTGAAGCACAGAGGCTGTGGCTGTGGGTCTGCAGCTGTGGCGATGCTCAGGCTCTGAAACAAGTTAGTAAACACTGAGTTTTGTACGTTTGCGACCACTTCATTTGTATTGAATTTCTCACCTGATGCACACTTGTCAGCAAACTTCTAAGGACTTGAAAAGGTCATGTAGCAGCTCCAGTCAATGGATTTCCTTCTGCCAAGCAGTGACTGCTGAAGACCATTCAGCTTCGCTGCTGGTGGAGGGACACACAGCAGTGAGGGGTCTGTGTTTATCAGGCCTGGGAGGAGGAGACCGTGTTTGCAGCTGCCTCCAAAGAAAACTGCTGGCTGGTGCTGAGGTCCTGACAGCCAATGGTCCTTCCAAAAAGATCTCTTGGAACCCCGGCAGGTAAGCAAACCCTCTGGATGAGGTTTTGCAGAGAAAGCTGCATGCTTGGCTTGCAGCAGCCAAAGTGTCTCAAAATCCATTTGCCTGCAAGAAAAACGGATGTCGGTGTGTTGGAGCCCCATGAACCCCACGCTGTAATCTATGTTATGACCATCCCCACTTTTCCTGCTGCTTGCATCTCCCTGTTTTCATTCAGTTTGGGACGATGTCTTTGCCTCTGCAGCTAGTAGAGGGGGGATTGAGCTGGGACCAGTGAGTGGGTCTCCCCAGGGTAGGTGGGGCACTGTGCAAGCGCACGGAAGCGCTTGTGCTCATGCACTGTCAGCTGCTAATGAGAGCTGAAGACTATAAATGCTGCAAAGCAGGGACTAGGTCTTCCATCTGCAATGTAGGTAGTATGGCACAGAAATAAAAATAGAAAGGAGCAGATTGAACTTCATTCTCTCTAAACTCTGCTTGTGATTTATGCTTCTCTGGACTTCTAGAGCTGGTTATAAATCAGAAGCATGATACAAAGCCTGATGCTTCCTGATCTTTCCCATCAGGCTCTTTGAATGGTAATTAATAACTGGACGGAAAACTGCTCTGAAGTAATTAGAGTTCACTTCCTAATTCTTCTGAGAATATCCAGAATAGAGCCATTGATAGGTAACCATAAGCAGAAGAAGACAAGCAGTTAATTTCTCCTTGCCGAGATGAAAGCTGTACTAGGAGATGTCACACAAGGCTGCCGCCTCCATCAGTCCTGCAGTTTCCTCTTGAATACCCCAAATCCTCACATTCCTTGTTTGCCCCTTCTTATCAGTAGCAGCCCAGGTGACCCTCTCAAAAGCTGCCCCCGAAACTCCTCAATGACCCATCAATCAGTAACTGGAAACTTTTGGTCTTTGTCATTGTCTCCATTGTCCCTTGCCCTCCAGGTCTGTGTCCCTGCTTATCGCTTCTCCCTTATTATCACCTTTCCTCTGAAAAGATCAGGTCCTTGGTCAGATAAGCTTAATGCAGCAGATGCTCTTACCTTCCCTGTATACTTACATGGCATGCATACAGGTTTTAGAATTTCTAACTTGCTTACTTTCAGGTAGTGAAGATCGAGGTCTGTTAAGGTGATCAGCAAGATAATCCAGACCACATTGTTTCAGATTTTCCTTTGGTCTCTGGAATATATATTTTCTCAATATGGATGCTTCATTTTAGTAGAATTTTAGTGTCATTTTTAATATGTACAGTATTTGTTTTATATAATGCAGTCAAAATTACAAATTTGGTGTCAAGTGGCTTTTCTCATGCACAGACACAACCCACCCCACCCCACTCCCCCCCAAATAATCCTGAAAATTCTATAAGGTCAAGGTAAGAACAGAGGTTATGTAAAGTTCCTACTTACAATATTTTTAATTTCAATTACTATCGTGGCTTTACAAGTGGGGATAAGGCATAGCTAGAAATGTTCCTCTTGATGTAGACAGGAACCAGTTTTAGTAGGCACATATTAGTTTGACATGTTTAGAATTCGAGTTTCTGCAGGTTTAGCTAAAAGACCGGACAGTAGTAGGGAGGAACAAATTAGCCAGCAGATGTCTTTTGACAAAAGAGCCTCGCCCAGTAACAGGGATGAGATAACAGAGGCTGCTAGAAAAGATAAGCAGGAATGTGGGGCAGTCACTCTGTGCCAATTAGCTTTTATTATGGAGTTCCTCTCCTGTGCAGATGTATGTATGAAATGAAGAAGGAGCCCCAACACCATACAGGAAAACATTTGAGTATTTTTTTCAATGTTATATTTTGATGATAGATTGTGAGATTGGGTAGGAAGCCAAAATAGGTGGCAGTAAATAAATTATTCTTAGGTCAGGTTTGGCATACCTTGCCATACCTCCTGGGAGTTTTCTTGTTATTTGCTCTAGAGAACATTATTTCCTCTAGAGTATCATATGCATCTCAAATAATGCAAAGAAGTCAGCTGTTTGAAATGGAATTTAGCTTCTAGCAGGATCAGTGCTTCAACAGGCAGCATTGGGACCTTCCTCCTAATGCTGCTTCTCCCACCAGCCTCCAAGGCATTAACTACAGTTGGTTATGAGGTTAATGTTCATTAGTGTATCGCTTATGTGAGGCAATTCCAGCCTCTTTAATAGCATTGGTTTTGAGGGCGAGTTAGGAGGGCACCGCAAAAGAAATCAAAGGTTCATGACTTCAGAATTTGGGGCAAATTCACAGAATCACAGAACTGTAGGGGTTGGAAGGGATCTCAAGAGATCATCAAGTCTAAACTCCCTGCCAAAGCAGGTTCCCTAGAGGAAGTCACACAGGTAGGTGTCCAGATGGGTCTTGAATATCTCAAGGGAAGGAGACTCCACAACATCCCTGGGCAGCGTGTTCCAGTTCTCTGTCATTCACACTTTGAAGTTCTTCCTCACATGGGTGCAGAACCTCTTGTGGTCCAACTTGTGACTATTGCCCCTTGTCCTGTCCCCACAGGCCACTGAGAAGAGGTTGGCCATCTCCCTTTGTCTCCCACACTGCAGATATTGCTAAACATTGATGAGATCCCCTCTCAGTCTTCTCAAGGCTGAACAGCCCCAGCTCACTCAGCCTTCCCTCATAGGAGAGATGCTCCAGGCCCTTAATCACCCTTGAGTCCCTCCGCTGGACTCTCTCCAGGGGATCTCTGTCCGTTCTGTACCGGGGAGCCCAGGAGAGCCCAGGCTTTTTCCCACCCGGGGAACCGGCGGGGATCTCAGCCCCTCCCGCCGCCCTCTGGGCTGTGTCCCTCCGCTCTCGGTCCCGCCCGCTGGGAGGGGCTGTACCCCAGTCCCGTCTCCAGCCCCGGTCTCGTTCCCGGTCCCTCCTCCGCGGAGTGGCGCGGCGAGAGGCGTGGAGCGGCGCGGAGCCCGGAGGAGCCGCGGAGATGCTGAACTCGCCCTGGGCGCGTTTCTATTCCAACAGCTGCTGCCTCTGCTGCCATGTCCGCACCGGCACCATCATCCTCGGCGTTTGGTACCTGGTAAGCACCCCGACGGTTCTCCTTGACACCCTCCACCCCCCACGGGACTGTCCCNCAAGAAGACATGTTATCATTAGCAGTGTAATGAGCGAGCGCCGGCGCTTCCTCGCTGCTAGCTCACGGGTGATTCCCCGGCGTGGCGGAGGCTGGTGTTTAGACTCTGTCTAAATTGGGAAGTGGTAAATATGCGTGTGTGCAAGGGTGAGGGGAGAGGGAGCGGGAGATGCAGAGCCACAGGCAGGCTCACCAGGGTCTCCAGAGAAAAGATCTTCTGAGGATGGAAATGAGACAAGTGAAAGATCCCCGGTGTGAGGGGTTTTCCTGGTCCCCCAGACTTCAGAGGGGTGTTTCTCAGGCCAGGCTGACTGCAGCACTGGTGCATTAACCTGGAAAGGCTGCCTGGACCCTGACCACGCTGTGCTGAAAATCTTAGTTTACAGTCTCTGGTTGCTGCTTCTTGAAGAAGTCAGATGTTCTCATCACTGATGTTCCTCGTTTGCCAAAGAGGTGTTTGCCAGTAGTACCTCGGTCTGCCTGACAGTGAGCTGAAACCTTTCAGGCAGCTGCTGTCAGGTGCTAGAAAGACATTTTTCCTCTGTCAGGGTGAAGAAGTGGCCCTAGAGACACAGCTTTACTGGGTTATCATCAGTCCCAGAGGTTGTTCAACACCCGGTTAGTCAGCCAGGGGGAAGACTCGGTGAGGAGGGGGTGCAATAAGCCCTCAGTTCCTTTCCTGTCTTCCACAATCTTCTCTCAATCCCTTGGCAATGAAGGAAAAGCGGCTTTCCTAGAGCCGGCCCTGCCACAGTCACAGGGTTTACAACTGTGCCATAACAATGGAAAAAGAGATGCTTTTTCGCTGTAGGTTATGTAGACGCACTCCCCAGCCGCTCTTCCCCATCTCTTGGTGTGAGAAATCGGTCTCCATTTGAGGCCAAGGCCACACAGAGCTCTTTGCCAAGCATCATTTTTCAAATGATTGCAGGCGGAAGCAGATTAGACTCAGGCTCATTTGATAACTACTGAAATTCCCTTCAGAAGCAAGTGAAAAACGCAGGGCTGGCCTCCACTGTAGGACAGTTCATTAAATAAATTCAATCAGCGTAATAAAAATGCTAAGTTGACATTTATGTCCTAGGAATCATATGAGATGCTCTTCATTCTGTAAAATATGCATTTCACCACTAAGAAAACTGTGCATTAGTTGAACTGTTTCTTACTCCTGGTTTAATAAAACGTAGTTAAATTCAGTATCCCCAGCCTGTGGGTATCTGGAACGCTGACAGTGTTGACAAAGATGCCCCCTTTGTCTGGCTGCAATGAACTTTTAGTAAGTTTTAATATGACCTGAAAGCTTAAGAACATTTCTTCCAGGATGCTTGTTGTTTCTTTCTGTTGTCAGCTGAATGAAGCTTTTTCACATTAGCTCCACAGAGACAGGGATACAGATATTTCATGTTCAGTGAACCTAAAGACATTTGAGGAAGAGGGAATTAAGTGCATCATCTAGCCTGAGCTAGAAAGAAAAACCCGACAGATTTTTAGACTATTATTTTAGACCTATTAAGCTACTAACATTTGAATGCTATTGCCTAATTTCATGCAGTATTTTTCTGCAAAATCTGCTTTAAACTGTTCCTTTCTAGCGAGAAGGTATTTCCTGATTTACATCTCTTCCTCCTTTGCTTATTTTGCTTTCATAGATTTTTCAGGGCAGAAATTAGAGGAAATTACTTGAGGAAATAAACATCTCCTGAGAGAATGGTTCATTTTCTTGATGTTTTTCATATCTTTCTACCTGTGAAATGTAACTTCTATTAATTCTGTGACTATGAATACAATGATGCAGTAGTAGAGGCTTCTGAAGGAGGAAAACATAGCAACTTAGAAGGTACTTTTAGCAGTCTATTTAAACAATATTTCCACAGGTTGAATCAGTTTTGAGTTAATATAATATCAGGAGGCAGAATTTTGTCTGAGTAAAAGCAGAAGAAGTAGTGCATTTTTCCAGGATGAAGTTTCAGCTCTAGTTTTAATGTTTTAATTGGATGTTTGGGACCCTACAAATAGTGGAAAGAGTGGAAAGTTGAGTGCAGGTGGAGTTGTCAGGGCTGCATGATGAGAGCACTTTCCCACATAGGTAAGGGGAAGGAACACTGTGCATTTCCAGCTAACGCCCAGCACAGACCCTTACAATGGTCTTGTAAGTATCAGTAGCTGGAAAATAAATATTTAACTTTGGTCTATTTTAGAATGTAATGGATCTCAGAATGCTAATGTTTCTACAGCTCTTGTGTTCCAGTAGTTTCATCCCCATAGGTCCTGCTTCTGGAATAATATAATACGCAATACAGCACTGCAAGGTATTGCAATATAGTATAATACATATACTATATGTAATAGTAATACAATATCCATTCTGTCACAGATCACGGAGGTATGTCAATTTAAAAAGTAACTTGTAAAGGATGGAGCAGCCAGAGGAAAATTCCTGAGGAGTATCTAATGGGGTTGCAGAATAGCCTGCACTTCAGGAATTTGTGTGTTGCCTAAGAGGGGGTGCACAGCATTGAATACAAACACTATGCCGAAGATTAAGATGGTGGTGATATGGCTGGCTGGGCGGTGATATGGCTGGCTGGGCGGGGGGTAATAGTTATTTCAGAGCCTGAGGACCAGTTTGGTTCAGCTGATTATTAATCTTTGAGTTTTATCCTACTGGGACAGATTTTACACTTCTCTGCATCGTATCAAACTTCATGTGAGAGATCACAAGTGATAACACAGAAACATTTTGGGCATGAAAGACTGATAAGCATCATATTTTAGAAAAAAAAAAGAAGAAGAAAAAAAGGAAGATGAGAAAGTCACTTCCAGCAGCTTGGTTTTGTAGTAGGCAGTTGTATCAACTGTATCAAGTGCTGTTCAAGGCAGAGGCACAGCTGAAATGAGGCAATGTCAGTTCTGACATTCCCCCGGTGCTGGAGTCCAGGGGAAAGCTGACACTTGTGTTAGGTCCAAGTGACCCAGCCGTTACTGGTGAATCAGAATAGCATCGCCATCAGTAACAGCATTTATAAACCCAGCTTGTCTTCTTCCTGGGTAAATGGACTCCACTTGATCTGAAACACAAAGAGGAACAATGTCAGATGGGCTGACAGGGCTGCAGAAGTATCTCCCATTCCTCTTACACATGGCAGTGGGGTTTATGCACACCCTGAAGATCCATCGGCACCAGCCAGGACAACAGGAAATATTTCTCATTGGCTTGGGAGAAGGGAAGATGAAACTTTAAGGCATTGGTTCAGAGAGAAAAAAAAGAGAAAGAAAAAAAAAAAGTAATGATGTGTCCCCAGTGCCGCCTGCTACCCGCCTCCTTGCAGCAGTGCCTCTGGTCCCCAGGGTCCCCAGGGAGCCCCTGGAGATGCTGTCTCCCCCCAAGGTGCAGCAGGAGCTGTCCAGCCCCAACGGGGCTGTACGAGGCACTGCATCCCCCTGCACCTCCCGGGGCCCTGGCAGAGAGAGGCTAAAAATAAAATCTAATGTAAGGCTGAGAAGCTTTCATAACCACTGGTTATCGAGCTTCTGCGGTAGGAATGTAACTAGAGCGAGTCCTAGAGGAGGAGAGGAGTTTGCAGCCAGGGTTTGAGCTGCTTTTTGTGGACAGCTCAGCACAAAGTGCCAGTGGTGACATTTTGGTTGGGGTTTTTTCTGAATCTACAGTTGAAAACACACATAATTCCTCTCTGCATCCCAGTTGGTTCTTTAATAAAAGGATTGAATGCTAATGGATGAGAAAATGTACTGGTAGCGACCCTTTTATACTGAAAAGCTAAAGAGAACCACCTCTTTCTATGGCCTCATTGATTTACAGGTTGGGCATCCCGCTGAGATCATTAGAGTGTGCTTGACCTGATGTCAAAAAGAGAATCAAGGTAGATATTTTGCTACCGAGCCACACTTACTTCCTTGTCTTTTTCAAACCCTGTGCAAAACAGCATGTATGTTAGTGTGCTTAAGTACCAGTTAGAAGATTACTGAAATCTTGGCTTACTTGGCAGGGAGTAGAGATCAGCACTGACTGCTCGTGTAAACAAAATAAACCTACTCTGGGGTCCTTCTAAGGAGCTCAGTCTTACTCCTGCAACCTTTATACCATCTGAAGCAATTCGCATCAGCAAGAAGCTGTACACATGGGACCTTTGAATATGATAAAAAGGCCCTTTCTGGGAAAATAAATTATCAGAAAAGAGGAAGTTTTTGTGGGTTTGTTTTATTTTTAATCTGTAAAAATTGTGAATTTTGAAAGCAGAAAAAAAAACCCCTGGAGTCGTGAAAGGGGGAAATTGAAATATTTTTATCCCAGCACCAGACTGTGGGAAATTGGATGAATACAAGTATGAGGCCTTCTGTTTTACTTAGAAAATTGTCTTTTCTATATCTATCTTATTTCATTATATATATACATGTATATCATTAAATTGGCTAAGAATAAAGGATCTCCAACTTTACATATGAACAGTTGTCATACATCAGACAGCTCGTGGCCCAGACCTGGACAGTATTTTATGGAGGAACAGCTTGACAGTGGAAATTATGTGGCTTATTCCCATTCCTTGGTAGGACATATAGTGTCAGCAGCAGGTGAGTTTTCTCCACTGGCAGGTGAAGGCATCATGATATAATCTGAAATCACTTCAGATTCCCAGTTCTTGTTGTGGAAATGTCTGCAGGGGTTAAATATTAATGTCCCAAGTACCACGTCTATAAAATGATCACTAGTTTTTCTATTGTCTGAACTTCCTTTCATAAAATGAAAGCTGGGATCTTGAAAAACCAGTAACAGCCCCAAGTAACTCATTGGAGACTTCCTGGACACATGCTTACAGAGAGAGCAGAGAGAACTTGGAATTCATGATGAACAATGGAAAAATATTAATCCTACTCTCAAAGGCTTTTCTGGATAACTGATGTACATCTGGAATATCTGACTGAGGATGGAATCACAGGAGGAGGTTCAGAGTATTTGCTCTTGGAGTGGATCACATCTGTTTCATTGTCTTCTTCAAGACCAGTGGTGAATAAATGGCTGATCCTGTACAGAACATGCATAGTATTTTCTTGGTTGTGCCTGTGTAGAGCCAGGAGTTGGACTTGATGATCCTTATGGGTCCCTTCCAGCTCAAGAGATTCTAGTTCTATGATTCTTAAGAAACTGAAATTATTTGCATGCATTTTAGACATGACAGAGCAAAGGATTTTACTTGCCTGAAGGACTTTCTCAGTAGCTACATTTTGATTGTAACTTATGTAGAGAGATTGTATTAAATAACACAACAGGCAACTGCTTTGAGAATGGCTTCTGGAGAACTCCTTGAAGAAGTTCCTCCCCCCAGCAGGCACAAACCCAGGTTGGTTTCTGTACTGCAGGATTTTATCCCACTCCTTTCTCCAAATCAAGATTCAGGCCCTTTTTAATTAAATTACAAAATAAAGTACCATATGGGAGGAATTTAAATTGCACAATCAATAAGACAGCTTCCAAAGACCGTAATCACTCACCTCTGGGTGATAGAATCTATCCATAAACAAACTAGAGAGATTAACCGCTAAAAGGAGTCATTCATCAGTAAACCGTATCCCAAGTTACTTGTGCTTTCTGTTCTGAGTGAAAATAGGCAGGTTTGTGTGTTTGCTGTGTTGCAGAGAGGAGCAGAAGAGCATTTGGTCAATCCTCCCCAGGCTCTGTCATACATCGGTGTGTTTATTGATGGTTTTGTTTTTAAAACTTTTCAAGTCATTGAAGAGTAAAATTTCTTGTAAGCATCTCTTGAACAGTCCATGCATTCACTGAACTGTTTTTTAGTCTGTAACACAACAAATGATCTTTTAAAATGTCTTTAAGCTCTAATCACCTTACATATGCAATTTTTCTTATACCCCCAAATACCCCAGTAGGGTTTTTCCCTGAGTATATGGAACATTGTGATGATAGCTGATAATTTTCATCAGCTGTTGTCCCTTCTAATCAACATGGTTATCAATTCAGAAAATGCAAAATTTTGTAAAATACCTCTTTTACAAAATTTTGCATTTTCTGAATTGATATTTATTTTTCTGAAACTTGGATTGCCTTCAATTGGATAATAAATTCCCTGAGATTGCAAAGAACAGTTGTCTCCCTCCAGTGAGAAAACAGATGGTTGGTTGTAAGAGGAGCAAAGTTTACATCAATACTTATTAACGGAAAGAAACCCATTAAGAGTCCAGTATGTTATAATTACATTTGGTTTTTTATACAAAAATCACAAAGGTATTTATAGAAAGGAGAGGAGGTATTGCATTAATCAAATAAAATGTGTTTAGAAGTTCTGTTGAAGGTTAATATGTATCTCCTAGTGAGCCAGAGGAGAACACATTAAGCTTCGTAAACTGATCGTTGATTAGACTGACGTCAGTGAAAATGCAATTAGTCTTATATATTCCTGGACATATGGAACGGATGTAGCAAAATAGCCAGGAATTAATTTCCTTGATTGCTTTCTTCTCCGGTTTTATTGTGAGGCTCATACTTAGACTGTAAAACTCTGGAAGTTTCAAGTGGCCGAGGCTTGAAAATGTGCACGGGGGTTTCTGCGCTGTTCTGCATTGGGGCTGGAGGTTTGAAGGCCCAAATCCCTAATCAGCAGAAGAGGAAGAGAATAAACCACGCTCCTCGCTGAAGGTGAGGGAGAGTGCTGCTGGTCGATCCGTGGTAGTGAATCTGCCAGGAGAGCATCACCGAGGAAATAATCTGGACTTGAGCCTGGCACACTGTTCCTAGAGGTCCCGCGGGCCCGAGCTCTTTGGAATGTCTGCAGCGAGCTCTGAGCACCTTCACCCCAGTCCTCTGCCTTAGGAGAGTTTTGAAAGTGCCGTGGCTGGTTTTATTTCATTGCTGGCTTGTGCTGAGCAAGGTCTTGCTCTGTCAGGAGATATATTAAGCTACTAAAACCAGGCAGGACAAAGGCTTTTGGTAGAAACAGGTTTTTGCAGGAGATTTTTCACCTTGTGGAGGTGCATTTTCCAGCTGTGAAACAGCTGTGCCCAGACAGGTCGGATACATGCGATCACATTGTTTACAGTTTCAGTAATTATCTGAATTACTGTGCAGTCCTCTGTGGTGTGCCTGCTTGTTCCTCACATAAGTAAATCACTACTCTGGGTTGCAGAGGATGCAGTTTACTACGAACAGCCCTGGTCCCTTGCCTGGCTACTGAGGGCATTGCCTGTGGTGATTACACAAAAATAGTAGATCAAAGGTTTTGTGTGCTTTGGTGATTTGTTTTTGGTTTGGTTTTTTTTTTTTTTTTTTACTTAAGTAGGTGCATGTGGCTCACTGTCAAAAGTTGGGGCACGCTTCTCTCACCAGTGCAGTAACACAGGTCTAGAGAGGCTAGAAGACAGTCCAAGCACAGACAGCATCTCGGTCTGGTGTGGGTAAGACCCATTAGCTGTCAGACAGGGCCAGATACCTCTGGGCAAGCCGGCCCAGGTACTCAACTGCTCAGTTACATCTGTGTTGACTGGCCCATACCCTCTAATGAGCCCACCAAGATTCAGACTCATAGGAGCTGCTATAATTCACACCAACATCAACACTTTCACGGGTCTACCCTCAACCTTTCAGAGTTACCTGTAAGTCTCAAAAATCAATTTCTGAAAATCAAGGACAAATCCCAACTGACCACTTGAACAATTTCTAGTAAGGTCAAAGGCCAGCTCTCCACAGCATCCTGAACTGCAATGCACTTTAGAAATTGTGAGTTGGTCTGGCAATGTTGTAACTTGAACATGGGTATATGATTACATTTCCCCAAGGCTGGGCAGAAGACCTCAACAATCATTTTCAGGATCTTGTTCAGAAACAGGTCCAACTTCCTTTATACACAATGTAAAATGAACAAAGACTCCGACGACAAATTTACATATAAATATCCTATTTCCTTAAACCATGACAGGACTAAGATTAAGTACATAACAAATTAAACTCCATCTCTAGGGAAGTTGAAACCTCCAGTGTGCATCCTGTACAGTCTGTCCATCTAATTTTTCTTTTATAAATTTAGTCATTACCATATTTCATTAGTAACAGACCTCCTGTGGTTTGGGTTTTAAGGCTGTTAAAAGGCTGGCAGTAGGTAGTAGTTGAGTCATTTGTGTAGAAGAGTGATGATCAATTATGCTGGACTTCCTATATCAATTTCATCAGTATAGCCTTTAAAGTTCAATGCTTGGTGTCATTAAAAACAAGAAAAGTTGAGTTTATATAGAAAGTCTGATTAAAATAATTTACATAGCTTTCTATTATATGCTCTCTATGATATGCTAGTCTGAGCCTGTCAGGATCATTCTTTGATTTCTCATGAGGAATTTGGGAAAATAAGTAGCAGAAGTTTCAGACTCTACCCTGTTTTCTCCATATAAAGGACATAAAAACTTAATCATTACTCCCTGTTCCAGTGCAGTATTTCAGGTAGTAGCCAGAAACATGCTTTGAGAAACTACATGGGTAGGTAGGAAAGAACAACTTGTGCAGGAAAGACATTTTCTTGGATTCTGCTATTATTTTCAGGTTGGGAAAGAACTGGAAGCAGGAAGGCTTACACTTCGGTTTTAAGATGCTTTGTAATACGACTAAGCACTTGAATTTCCTGAATGAACAGCTCATCCTTTTCCATACTCCTCCAACCTTTTTGGCTTGGATAATAATGTGCGATAATGACTTTCGCTTTCCTTTCAGCCTGTTCTGTTTTATTGGGATAACTATATGAGAAGATAACTAAGTATGGCTGGGATTCCTTCCTGGGACCATCCATTACTTTGAGTATCTCTTGCACATCTGAAGCTTGTCTCACAGCTTTGGAGAGTCACAATATTCTCATGAGCATGAGGCAGAAGGTTTATGCAGTAGAAAAAAAGAGAGAGGCATTTACCCTGACATCCAGGGTTCTCCTGCTACTCCTTTCCTAGAAATTCAAGCCAATGACTAAGGGGTGCTCAGATGTAGCTCCTGGGTCCTATGTGTCCCGAGAGGGAAGGGGACTGCATCATTGTCATGAAAACTGTAAAAAAAACTTGGGCACACAGGGAGAAGGAACACTTTGTTCCTTCTCATGTCTCTGCAGCAGTGAGGCTGCTGTAAAGGCTTTACTTCTAAAACAGCCTCCTTGTTTTAATCAGAATTCAGAAATATGCTTTGCCTAACAGGGAGAAAACAGATAGAAAAATCAATGTCTAAGGAGTAATAGATCATAAACCTTAATTCATCATCAAGGCTAACAAAGAATCACAGAATCACAGATTCACAGAATGTCAGGAGTTGGAAGGGACCTCAAAAGATCATCTAGTCCAACCCCCTTGCCTGAACAGGATCACCTAGATTAGATCACACAGGAATGGGTCCAGATTGGTCTTGAATATCTCCAGAGAAGGAGACTCCACAACCTCTCTGGGCAGCTGTTCCAGTGCTCCACCACCCTCACATCGTAAAAGTTTCTCCTTACATTCACATGGAACAAGAGGCAATAGGTCCAAGTTGGAACAGAGAAAGTTGAACCCTCAAAATAAATAAAGCTAGGGTTTTTTCCCTATAAATATAAGGAACTCCCTTCACCGCATTAGGAAGTCTTAAGAGAACCGTAACGGAACATTTGCTGCAGGGACCCCGTGGAGTTCAATAGAAACATCGATGTATTTTTAATGCAGTGTACTGAGTTAAAAGAAGCTTAATTTTACCTCTTCTAAACTCCTTTATTAAGCAGTTTTATTTCATCTCTTGACTGCAAGCTGGAGGAAGTCAGGGAAAAATTAAGCCATTGTTACTCCTGACAATTCTTTTAGTATTTACAGACTTCTACGTAAGTTGATGGCTTGAGCATTTCTCTGTCTGCTTGAGTTATGAATCAGCAAAAGTTGTGTGCTAATGGCAAGCTCTCGGGATCTACTGGAACTCATTTCATTTTAGATAAGGTGGGATGGATACCATGCAGCTGCACGTCTGTGAAGGGACTGAAATCATAGTGGTGCTCATTTTCTCATCACCTGTGATGTAGTGGTTCCTGTCAACATTGCATTTTATCTCCATGGGTTACGTGAGTTTGCCTCTGATTTCTGGAACAAATCATGTGGGAAAGAAGACGGCAAACTCACTGGTGGTAGAGGTCTGAAATGTTGGTACATTAGATTGTTTCTAGATGTAGAAGACATGCAGTTGCTTATTTGCATCCTATACATTGCATGAGTCCACCATGCAATGTATAGGATGCAGAGTTGCATCCCTCTCCAGCAGAGTTGCCACACATCATATATAAGCTGCTGGTTCCTTATCACAGTAGAGGTGGAAGCAGCAGCAGTGGCTGGTGGTGACAATTCTACTCTCAGCACTTGCTGCCTTTCTTTCTCACAACCTCATTTGTAACATCTCCTATTTTCACCTTTTCAAGGTCCATTCTGGTGTCTCTACAAAACAGTTATATTCCTCCTCTATTGATATATATTCCTCCTCTCCATTGAAGGGAAGGTGGATGTATTCCACCTGGCTGCCAGAGAAGCAAGATTTCACAATTTAAATTATTTGATTTTTATATCAGGATAAGAGGACAGCTGGGTATTTCTGGGACTTTCTGTGGGAGCTTCAACCAATCTCTTGTTAGGGCCCTCTGGGCACCATCCTGCTGAGGTTGAGCCCAGGTGCAGAACTGGGGGCTGGTAATGGGGTTCATCAATAGCCCCATGTGATGGACTTCGGCCAGGGGCTATTCAGTGGGCCCAACAAGAAGCAGAAGGGGACAAGACCAGCGAGACAACTGCATCCCAGATACAACAGGCATTCACAGGGTCCATCCAAGAAGCACAGCTGGTGACTGGTGCTTCTGTGGTACCACTGGGGCAGGAATTGATGACTCCAGGCTGAGATGAAATAGGGTCCTGGACCATGGGCAGGGGTGGGGGAAGGCCCACAGTGGGAGTGTGGTCAGTAAGGCCTGTTAATGTTCCCCGGGCCTCCTGTCCCATAACTCTGGGTAGCACTATTGCTATAACCAGCAGCAGAAACCAGTGGTCATGGTTCTGAATTGATAGTGGAAAATCTGGCATTTTATTCTTAGCACTGAACACCACCCGGCTGCATGATCATGAACATGTTTCTGTCTCACCATTCATGAAAGAAGTATGATCTTTCTCATTTTGAAAGTATAGGGCTTAGTTGCTCGACTAATGAAAATGCTCTGTCACCACTGTTAATTAGCCATTAGATTATTTGTTGCTGGAGGAATGTAAAACATATTGAAAGAAAACTTGGCCCTATTGAGAGAGCAAAAAAACCCCCTCCTTTGCATTTCTGAGAACAGAGATTTCAACTGCCATATCAACTGCATATATCAACAGGCAATCACTTCATGGCCTTGTCCTTGATTCTGTGTCCTTGGAAGATGCTACATCAGTAAGTTTTTAGGCATATTAAATTTACACATTAAAATATTTTTCAAAATTCAATGCTGACATCACTTCCAAACCAAAAGAAAAACCATAAAATACCCCCAATACACCCAACTGTGCAAACATTTCTTCTTGGAGAAGGAGAGTGAGCAAATAAACCCATTTGTACTGCTGACACCACAGCTCAGAGATCATTATGAGGATCTCAGGAGAATAACTTGATAGAAAAGTGATGCATTAAAGAGCATTGGAGAGATTCCTACTGGCCACCTCAGACTTCAGATTGGGCAGACACAAACTGTGTCTTATACAGGGACTGAAAGGCAATGCTGACAAGTACATAATCTGAATCTGGACACATCTATATGGAGAAAGCAGAGTGCTTAGGTCAGTATTTTATGAATCTTCCTGACTATATCTGTACAATAGATTAAACTTGTATGCCTTTAAAATAGCAACACTATATACATTTATAGTTTCTGATTGCTTAGTTATTTTGAGTACCTATAGTTATTACTGGCATATGTCCTCTAGCTTTCCACTAAAGAGCATAAAGCAAGAACTGTATTGCGATATAAAGTTATGCATAATGTTAGAAATTAAAAGGTTTTGCAGAATATAACTTTGAAACCTGACAATCATCTGATCTGTCTTCAAAGTCAAGGTGGGACTGTCTATGGCTACATCACTCCCAACACAAACTGTCCCATGAAAAAATGTGATGAGGATCTCTAACCCCCAGCAGACAGCCTCTTCTGCTGTTTGGTTGTTCATATTGTTCAGCAATCCGCATAACCTAAATTTCTTTTTGCTGTAATTTAAATCTCTTACTTATCTCCTAGTGGACCAGGAGAAAAGTCTATAATCCTCTTCTTTTCCTCATCTCTCTGCTTATGAAAGACTAAGACCACCTCCCTCCACCTTCTCCTCAAAAAACTCAAATATTTTTCCCCATCAGCCACCATTTCCAGATGTCTGATTGCCCTCTGCTCTCTTGCAGGATCCTCCCCAAGGTTTTTCTTGGTACATTTTATGACTTTGAACTGCAGATGCCCTGTGGAGGGTGAGAGGGAGGACAAATAACACCCATGTTTCTGCCGTACAGCCCACTACCAGGCAGCTGCCAAGATGAGCTCATGGGATGACACTGAGTCACGTTCAGTTTATTCACTGTCATACCCAAACCCCCTACTGAAGAACTGTTATCTACTCAGTTATTTCTCCTCTTGATCTTCTGCAGTTTGTCACAAATGTGATGCTCTGTGTTTCTTTGTACTCTGTTGTCTGAATTCTTCCATAGCTGGTCAAAATCTTTTTAATCTTATCTCCTACAGTTCCTACAGTTTGTCATTCCCTGCAAATTAAAGAAAGATACAAGTCACATGTGACTTGAAATATTCAATCTTTCAATGATACTGGGAAACCCTAATCAATATGTCTTGCATGCTTATCATGAATCATTGACAACTATTTTTTTCAGTACAACTATCCAGCTGTTTGCACACTCACCTTCCAGCACTTCCAACTAAAAAGGTTCTCTTTTGAGGCTTGCTAAGTTGCAAAGAGGTGATAACTACCACTTTTTCCCTGTCCACAAGGTATTTAACCTGTCAGAAAAGGAAAATAAGATGAATTAATTATGGTTTGTAATTGTTGGTTATGACATACAAATAGGAAGTGCTAAAGGGGAGTATAATTAATTATCTGCTCTTGGGTTTATTTTATTCATAAATCTCACAATCCAGCTAGAAATTCTTTATATGGCCTTCCTGCTTTGTAAAGGGATAAACTGGGCTGGCTCTTTCACTGTCTTGTGAACTCAATCTATTCTCAACAGTTTTTCAAAGAGTATTGCTCTCAGATGTGGTATCGGCTGAATGGGATGGAATTTGCCTATCAAAAGGCACTTATCTTGCCCAAGACATTCTCTAGCCTGTTCACATCTTCTTATAGCCTATGTTCCTATACCTGTTTGTTGCTGATAGTAGCTGGAGATCAGATTAGGATGACTTTGAAGTGAGGCACGAAGCAATAAAATCTTATTTTCCAGCATACTCAGTGATCAGCTTTCTTTTCTCCGTTTCTCAGTTATCTTCCTAGTTCTGCAGAATAACCTCCTAGCCATGCTTGAAAGCGATCTTCTTTTCTTCAATTAAACCTCTTCACTTCAAAGTGATATGAGCATCTTGTTCAGAATTTTATTAAAATATGGATCTTGACTACCTCTGCATTCCTCTCAAAGCTGACACTTGACAATCCTCTTTTACTGCTTCACCCAACATACATTCTTGCTTTTCAGTCACTTACTGCAATCCACAGCCAAGGCCTCAGTGTATCTGAATGTCTGTCTGTGCCACAAGACACAGGAATATGCACATCAGACATCACGTTGTGCTCACATTGCCTCCTTCTCCTGCCCTGTCAAGTCCCCCTGATGTAGCAGCTTTGTGAATCAGCTCCTCACTCAGGACCTCTTTTAAAATTTAGCCTCTTCTACCAAAATCAGTTCCTCTAAGATCATGTTGGAATGTCACAGGGCCTGTCTGCAATTCCAGCTCTGACATGCTAATAATCCTTGACTACCACGCTCATTTGTAACTATCTCAAAACAATGGGCTTTAATTGGTTTTAATTTTTGCACAGAACAGACTGAAGTGGATGTTCTAACACGCTTTATAATCTGAAAGAGAAACGGTCACTTGTCTGATGGTGTAGCAGAGAGTCACGTGAGAAGGGGTAATCCACATTCCATTTTCCTGCAGCCGTTTGGGGAAGAAATACGTCCCGTTCCCGAAAACCCAGAGAAACCAATTGTGGTGTTGTTAAATACTACACTGGAAAACAGTGTCTGACATAGTTGACATGGACTGTGGTGGGTATATCTTGCCCAGAGGTTTTTCACAGGTTACTTTCCCAGCCTTACCCTTTTCCCTTTTCCCTCTCTGTAGATCATCAATTCGGTGGTATTGCTGATTCTGCTGAGCGCCTTGACTGATCCTGACCAGTACCACCTAACCAGTGCTGAACTGGGGAGTGAATTTGAATTTATGGATGATGCCAGTAAGTGCCTCAATAAGTAACACTCTTTGTTCCAGCATTAATGCAACTGTCCCATCATTCCAGCAGTTACTGTCCTTTAATTACTGTTCCACCCTAGCATTTTGCAGGTGCATTTTTATCGAGAAAGATGCATTCATGGCACAGTACAAACTGGTTACCTGTTAGTAACCTTATCTGTTACTTGTTAAGAATCCATTTGCTCTGCTGTGCCCTGGCTTGGCAGGGGGAGAGCCAACCCTTAGCCTGAAGCTGAAAGCCCCGGGGGCGTTTTGCAAGATGAGTCATGGAGTCTCTGCACTTCCCAGCTTCATGTCCCACAGTGCCCACACATGCAGAAGAGCCTGCAACTGGCCTTCATTCATGCTGTACACATCTACACCCCTGCCACATGCACGTGGCATAACCTTCACAAACCTGTTGTGATAGATGCAAGTACAAATATTAACTATATAGTCATAGGCATATTAACACAGGGCTGCTTCCTCCTCTTACCAAATTCTTCCACGCAGTTTCAGGGAAGGATGAGACGGGTTATTTATTTGTACAATAACCTTCTGCCCTTTGCAAATGCTTCTTTCTTCCACAACTGTTTTATATTGTTTGGTGATATTTGGTCTGTTGACTTGCTTTAACCATTTAAGCCATATCTAGAGAAGTTTTCTCTCAATGTGATGTTGATAAAAGGGTCTGTTTATTTTTATTTCTGCTTAAAAGGCTGTTATGTGCAACATTTCTCTCCATAACCTGAAGCAGGGTCTCCTGGTACTTACACTGGTGTCTTGCTGCTCAGAATCATGCCCAGCCACAGCATTTTTTCTTGTTCTTACTGAAGTCAATAAAAATACCCATGGGAGAAGGAGTAGCCCACATGTAAGGAAAGTAATTGCACCTGTGGTGGGTCAGAGCTGCTGGGTATCAGTGAAGGGATGCTTACTTCCACAAGGTCTCTAGTGCAGATATGCCTTGAGGTTTTAAATTTAATTAGTAATAAGAGGCAATTGCTACTTCAGTCTTCACTGAAAAGCCACCTACAACTTAAAAAACCTTTTTATATAACTGGATTTAAGAAAGTAAGGACTGTAGTAGATACAGATGGGCTCCTAGCTGATTCTGACATATTAAAACTGACTGCCTTGTCCTAATTCTCAGAGATTAACCTTGGTAATGATGTCTGTCAGTGTGGTTTTATATAGCCAACATCAGAGGCCTGCCAGTGCCCAAGGCTTTAAAATAGTAATTCTGTTTTGTAATGCAATAGCTGTCAGATCAAGTACATTGGGGATTTCCATCTATACTTGAAAATTGTATTTTCTATATTTTTTTTATCAAGGCTTCTGAAGTGAACCCTGCAAGACTGTGAAAGGATGGCTCGTGGGCCAAGCGACCTCATTTCCATTTGGTGAAGGGAACATTTCACAGGCAGTTAAATTACAAATGAACATTTGAATTAATGTCTCCTTTTATTCTTTGACTCCCTCCGGTTTAATGCCTTACTGAGTAAAGGCAGCTGAATCAAGTGACTGGCTTTTATAGTTACTGGAAATAGCTGGCGGATAATTTTTTACTTTTTTTTTCTTTAAGTATGACTATATTTGTTCAAATACGAGTAAAATCTTTCTTATGAAAAACTTCCACATGTTCTTCTCTTGTCCTACTTTTATTTGCCCTTACTGAAGAAATGTTTCCCAGGCTAGCCGCATGTGTTAAATTCCTTAGATGTGAAAACATGTGCATGAGATACAGGAAAATACATCCATTTTTATGCTAATGAAGGTCCAAAGTTGTTATCCATATCTACTTGTGTTGAAAAATAATAATGATGGATACACTCACAGCTGTTATTCTCATTGCTACTTTTGATTAAGCAGGTTAAAGTTTTACCTGACCACTTCGTAGGTTATAGCTTTTCCCTTTCATTCTAGAAATGGAAACAAATGAGGGAAAAGAGTCTGCCAAACTTACCATGTGGTAGATGGAGGCACTGGAAGACACCAGCGCGTGTGGTTTGGCTGGGTCTCCGGGAGCCGAGGAGAAGGCTGGGCTTCCTCCTGTGCTGGATATTCAGCTGAGCCCATTTAGTCTCATCTTTCTTTTTATTATTTCCTTAGGGCCTGAGGGAGTTTATGAGCTAGAAGCTGGACTAGGAAGAATTAGAAGTGTGTGAGCTGCCCAGGGTAACAGTGCTGCTGTTAAAAGAGTTATAATCTCTGGGCAGGGTATGGAAAAGACCTATAAATCATTTTGACTTCCCAGAGAGTTCTACCCGAGCATCCTGCTCAGCTTCTCCACATACACAGACCATGATCCTGACATGTCAGCAGCCCAAACAAGCAGTGAGTGTTGCTTGGATTTATTTACCTCCTCCACAGCATCATGGATGTGTGTAATTTACTTAAGCCATATGACAACATGGACTGAAATCCTACATGTGCCCTATAGAAACTGAGGGGAACTTTGGCACCAATGTCAGTAACTCAGGCTGAAATCCACCTGCATCTATGCCCTGGGATGGGCAGACAGGACAAGCAGTGTCTCAGGGCTGGGCAGGATAATGTCACAGTCTCTGCTGAACAAGACATGCATCCAGGGCTCAGAGAGATTAATTTGAATAGAAAGATTTTAATAAAGAAACCTACAGACAGCAGGCTTGGGCTTCTGTTAGGGGGTAAAGGTAGTGGTAGAGTAGATATCTTTTCTGCCCCGACACAAACAACATCACCCATAAAGCATGAGCCTCGTGTCACAGGGAAGGGAAAAAACTAGATCCCTGCCCCAGTATCGCACATGCAGGGCTGTATCTTCCCTTCTAGCCTTATCCTCTGGAGTGAATGAGCTGGTATCAAAGGTACAGAAAACTTGTTGCCCTTCTTCCCTTGCTGGAGAGAAAACAGCACTGCTGCATTAGTTTTGACCCAGGAAGCTGCATGGCGGCTGGCAGCAGCAGCACCAAGCTTGCACAAGCAGCTTGGAGGGGAGACCAGGATAAATAAAGCTGGGAGAGTTGGCAACACTGCCTGAGGGTTGCAGGCTGCTGGTCAGCAGCTTTCTGGCTCCTGCTGCCAGAGCTTCGAGCCAGTGATTAACTCCCGGGCTGAGGCAGGTGATGAGTTGGGGGATTTGAGGTGTCCATCACTCCACTACAGGCCCTGGCTCAGGGACTGCTCATCCCTGTCCCAGCAGCACCCACCATCATCTGCTTCTGTAAGAGGAGAGGGGAAGGCGAGGGAATGCTTGTGAGGTGGGTTCAGCAGAGCTCAGGCGGCAGAGCTTGCAGTGCAAGCCAGCACGCCATGGCAGGAACTCTGCCCAGGCACAGTAGCATCTTTCCCTGATGCAGCAGGAAGGTAGGATCTCACTGCAAGGTAGAAGGGGAAAAACCTAACTGGTTTCTTTAAACTCAAGCTGAAAAAAAACACAAAAGCTGTCTAGGACAATAGGCTGTAAAACCACTGCAGTGGTTTGAGGACAACCCTTCTAGCCATGAATGCCATGTACAGCATGGGTGGAAAAAACTTCACACATCCCTTTTAGCTTCTCTTTTAATGTGCTATGTCTCTAGTTTCATTCTGATTAATTGAAGCCGACACAGCTCCAAAAACCCAATGAAGCCTTAAATGAGAAAGAACCAGCTAGAGCCAACTAGGACTTGGCACGGTGAAGCACAGCTAGAAAGACACTGGAGATGGGGAGCATGAGTGTATCAGACCAGAGCTTCAATGTCAAGTTTATCTCAGTTTGCTAGGCTCTGGCTCTGAACCAGGACTGCTGCGATCACAAGCAGCGCAAGGCCTGTGACTGCTGCATCTGCTGCAAATGACAATGACAGCAGCTTCCCCTTGGATACAGTGAGAAGGTGACTGGGATTAAGAATGGGCAGAATAAAACCATGTACCTTCAAACTGATGGCTCAAATAAAAATATTGTTCCAAGACCCTCTTTCACATGAGGTTCTACAGAGATCAGTGGCTACAGGCAGTCATTTCCTCCTCTTTCAACACTGTGATTGTACCTGGTCTATTCAAAAGCATTTTGAAGTCACAGGATGTATGTGGGCAGCCAGAGTAAGTTCTTAACCACACAGTTAAGAGTGTCTGAAGAGTATTGTTTGTTAGTATAGGTTTGTTTTGTGGGTGCTTCTTTCTCCTGAGGACAGAATCTATCAAGCCCAGTACAACCTTTCAGCTCCTAAAAAGCTGGAGCCCAGTCATGATATCACAGCTAAGAACCTGTGCTGGATGTCTGGATTCTCTACATAGTCAAAGAGGAGAAGGAGGTGCCTCTGAAGAGCAATTTGGGATGCCCTGAGATGTCATCCCCTCCCGAATTACAAGCAAGGAGCCCAGCTGCCTCCCAAAAACATTTCCAGGCATTCGCCAGCTGAGCTTCATGAAGCCACTGGGTGTGAAGCAGTGAGTGCAGGGGTGAAGCTAACCTCGGTGCTGAGCACTGGTGTCTCTCCTGGCTGAGATCTGCTTATTTTGACAATAAGGAAAACTTCGAACATTTGCACTGCGGGTGAGGATGTCTGGATGCCAGGCCTTCATAAGACTACAGTGGTTTAAAAGCCCAGGCCAGGGGCCCCAAGCACTAAATTAGGAAGTACCCTGCAGTAGAGCTTCTTCTGTTGCATCTGAGTCCCCATGCAATCACATGGACAAAAGTTTTGGGCAAGAGCGTGAGAGTCCCAAAATCCAAGAAACAGGCAGTCCTGGAAAAGAGGACACCTGGGCTCCTAAGTTCTTAAACCTGCCATTGGTAGGCACAGTAACCAAAGAGCCTGCAGCACAACGTATGTAAATGCTCTAGAGAGACAACCTCACCAACCACTGACTTTCCTCTTGCTCATTTTTCTGCCATCTTCACAAGTTTCAGGTTCCTCTCTGCATCAAGGGCCATCAGAAATCTGAATTAGTGCTGTCAGGAACTTTCACTAGTGAAAGGTTTTTGTCCCTCAGGTGGAGGAGGCTCAAGGACTGCGTTCCTTGATTTCTACATGGATAACTTTAGTGGTAGGCTAGGAAAAAAAAAATAGGCAAGACTTACTGTCTGTCCTTCTTCTTCAGCAGTGACTAGGGTGAGCCTGCACTGCAGTCTTGTGGGAGTAGGTGAGACCTGTCCACAGCTACCAGATCAGGACCTTCCAGGGACTTTGATGCAGACTCCAGGACACTTTCCCAAAAACAGATTTTGATGCAGCCAGGGAGATTGAGGAACTGTCCCTTGCTGTGGGATGCTCCTTATCAAGAGCTAAAGTTAGAGGTTGTGGCAAGTCTGTGGTCAAATGGAGGCATCGTCACACTTTGAACGCCTCCAAAGTCAGGCAGTGATGGGTAGTGAACAGCCTGAACACCATCATATATTTGTGTTTCTCAAGTCCATCAAATGTCTCATCAAGGCAGGTAGTTCAAATGGACCTGGTGAGAGCAACATGAAGAGCAGGTATGTCACAGATACCACAGACATGGGTTCTCTAAAGCCATGCCCTACATACCTCACATCCCCTCTCCTCTTCGTGCACTGGCTTAGCCTCAGAAAAGCAGTTGCAATGTTCAGTTGCACCCAAAATTCACTGTAAGGCTGGGTTCAGAAATACACTTCTGGTATCCTGACTGTGGCCCGTAATGATATCAAGGGAAGTATATAGGAAAAGACCAAATATATGTAATTTTTTCCCTCAGGATCTCCTTCCAGCTTTTAGTGGCTTAGGAGCTTCTTAAATCTAATGAAAAGTTAATTGAAATCTGAGCAGCATAAGAAGAAAAAGATAGGAGTCTTGTAATTACTCAAGTCAAAACCTTAAAGAATATTTTGCTTCCTTTACCATTTCACCTTTCCTGACAGATATACATCTTCATTAATAAGCTGTACACCTCTGCAATACTTGTGGCTGAAATGAAATTTCCAATATGTTATCTCTGCTCTAAGATGCCCCTACTTGCCACTTTTATTTTTAAAAATTACTTTCTCCTTTTCTAAAGTTTTTAGAGATAAGCGAACAAGAGGATACAGCAGATATTAGTGTAAAAAACAATCTGTAGTGCAGAAAAACAGACAGGCAATTTCTCACTAGAGAAGTCAGCAGCATCAGCAGTATAGTCTTCCAGTCAAGCCTGCTCTGATCTTTAAAAATTCTCAGGAAAATTAAGCCATCTGTGGCATCTCCACAGCCTCACAGAGGCTGCAGAGGCTTTTGCAGTGCAATCACCATTGGTGCTTCTCATATTTAGGAGGTTTCCCACAAAAGTCATAGATTTCCTCCAGCAGTGTCTGAATGATGCACCTGCCCCCATCTCCACTTCACTTCCCACGCTGGCCTTCAAGATGTCCTGCACAAGTCAGATGGCAAAAAGCTAAACCAAGCCCTGAATTTATTTGCAATCACATTGATGTGTTTCTCTTCCAGATATGTGCATTGCCACAGCAATTTCTCTTCTGATGATTCTGATCTGCGCGATGGCCACATATGGCGCATATAAGGTAATTCATTGTATTCAGACACAAACCAGGGGAACTATACAACTCCATAGAAACAAAATTAAGAATACTTCTAACAATTACCTGTTTAATTGCTTAGCTGAAAACTGAGAGGGGAATTTAAAAAGTCAAAGTGGCAGCAGAACTGATCACGTAGATCAGTGTCTGCTGCAGGCAGGCAGACTGCCTACTTGTGTCGACTGCCTGCAGTTTCAAATATGAGTAAACTCTGGGCAAATGGTGAGTACAGAGAACTGAACCTCATTCCTGTCAAAGTTAAGGGATTTTTTTCCCATTCACCTCCCAAGTCTGTAGTTTGTCCCAGTATTAATCCTATTAATTAGAGGGGCCAAGTGTTATGTAGTTTGTAGCTGCTGAAGTACAATTAATTGTGGGACTTGGACCACACATATTATTACAGGTAGTAGTCCTGATGGCTTGTCCAACCCTTTTGGCTGTATGTTACATTTCTTTTAACCGGTTGTTTTCTCTTATGGCATCATGAAATGTATTGCATTTTGTCAAATATTCCTTATATTTTAGTACAGAAAGACATATATCCTTCTATTTCAGCTTGTGGCTGATGAGTTCTTATCCTCTATTTTAGCAACATGCGGCTTGGATCATCCCTTTCTTCTGTTACCAGATCTTTGACTTTGCTCTCAACACACTGGTTGCCATCAGTGTACTTGTCTACCCCAGCACAATTCAGGACTACCTCCGCCAGCTGGTAAGTCACTCTATGTTCACAAGCCTTTGAGCGCTTTGGGTGTGGGGCCAGTAGGGAGAAACCCATGCAAGGGGCACAGTTTGACCTGTATTTCTATCCAACAGTTTCTTACTGACTTCTCCACTGTCCTTGAAAAGTCCTCTCAGTCCTTGCTAGCCTGTATTCAACATCCTTGCAAGGTTACACTTCTAAATTATTAGAATATTTGTGCAGAGCTCTGGAGTTCTGCAATGGCGCAGAAGCTCTCATCACCCCTTCATTCAGAATGAGACTCATGTTGCAAGACATAGATAACAAGTAATTGCTTTTGGATTCAGAGTTATTGTGTTCATATCCAGTGGCTTATTTCTGCTGCTATTTCAAGGATAGTTTGCTGCTCCTTTTAATTTATTTGATGGTTTTGACATAGATTTCTTTAGACAGAGGTTTGATTCCATGTAGGGTTGGTTTGGGGTTTTTTGCTAGAAAACAGTATTGGATTCTGTCTTAGGGATAACAAAAGGCTGCCTTCTTGCCATAGTCTACTTTGATCAAACATCCATATCCCATTGCTGTGGTTTTAACCCAACAGGTAGTTCAACCAACCACAGAGCCATTCATTCACTTCTCACCCACCAGTGGGGTGGGGGAGAAAATCAGGGGGAAAAAAAAGTAGAACTCATGGGTTGAGATAAAGAAAGTTTAGAATGACATCAATAATAGTAATAACAGTAACAGTAACAGTAACAGTAACAGTAACAGTAACAGTAATAATAATGCTGCTCACCTAGTTCCCAAGCCATGTTCTAAACATCTGAAACACCTGGACAGTTTTCCCAAAGTTATATACTGTTCATGACATCATTTGGTGTGGAATATACCTGTGGCCAGCCTCGGTCATCTCTCCTGGCTGTGTCCCCTCCCAGCTTCTTGTGCTCCCCCAGCCTACTCACTAATGGGGCAGTATAAGAAGCCAAAAAGTCCTTGCCTTAGTATAAGCATCACCTAGCAACAGCCAAATGTCAATGTTTTGTCAACATTATTCTCATCCTAAATCCAAACCACAGCTCTGTAGCTGCTACTAGGAAAAATAATAAATCAATCCCAGCCGAAACCAGGACACCAATGTTGTGCAAGCTTACAGGATGAGGTAGCAACCACCTATGGCAAAAAGAAAAAAAAAAAGCCCCCCAGCCTCCAACTCATTGCAGTGCCGTGGCTATGTCTGACAAGGTTCAGGTGGAGTTGCTGAGCTCTGGAGTAGCTAATGCTGCTGAATACAGATTAGCTTACCTGTGAAATTTGTTATGTGAATGGAAAACTGGCTAGGGCAGTATAAATAACAGGTAATGGGAAGCAGCAGGCAGATAAGTAGCCACACAAATCTGCAGGAAGAGGCAGTGTGTCGAGCCAGCAGGAGCTGGGGTGCATCAGGGGCCTGTTATCCTTTGCCTTATTTAGCACCTGCCTGCATTCACAGCTAATGCTACACCGGAAGAGAAACTGAAGAATAATTTAAGAGGTTCTCAGAGATACAAGTGGAAAAGAGCAAATTATGGCCTTAGCTTGGAGAGTGCTGGAAGCTGTTGTTGTGACTGGCTTGAATCCTCCTACCCATCCTTCACCTGCCATCCCTCACTTCTGCAACAGTGCCAGCCCAACTCTTGCGGCAGCACAAGCACCTGCATGGCTGCAGGAACTCCCCTCATCCCCCCTTCCCACAGCATGAGTTATAAACAGGTTTTCCTCTGTCTTGGTCACTGTACAAGAACGTGAGGAGATGTGAGCAGGCTGGGAGCTGTGCAACAGAAAGCCCTTGTTCTTTTACTGAAAACCTGGTGCCACATCTGGGGCCAGCTCGCCAGGAGGGCAAAGAGCAGCTGATTATAGAATCATAGAATCTTTAAGGTTGGAAAAGACCTCTAAGGTCATCAAGTCCAACTGTCTGTCCAATACCACCGTGTCAACTAAACAATGTCCTGAAGTGCCACATCTGAGCACCTCCAGGGATAGTGACTTCAACACTGCTCTGGGCAGTCTGTTCCAATGACTGACTGCTCTTTCAGTGAAGAAATTTTTCCTAACATCCAATCCAAACCTTCCCTGATGCAACTCGAGACCATTTCCTCTCATCCTATTGCTAATTTCTTGGGATAAGAGATCAAACCCCACCTCACTACAACCTCCTTTCAGTTAGATTCTTTTTCTAAAAATGTCTGTTAAAACATCACTGATGTTCCTGTAGATAAAACCCCCAGTAACAACAGGCCCTTCCATAGCAGAAATACAAGGAGTAGGCCTCAGAAGGCCTTGGGAACAGTGTTGTAGAGCACTTTTGTGAGCCTCCTTGCCGCTGTGGAGCATTAAAACCTCTGGTTGCACACATCTTTGTCTTGCTGTTGTAAATCATTTTCTGGTCTGGTAATGAAATGCCGCAAGACTTCAGGAGAGCTAAACTGTCAGTGCTCAAAAGGGCAAGGGGGATTTCCAGGATAATTATAGGCTGATTAGCCTGACATTGCTACCGAGCAGAATAACAACAGAAGTGCTGAGAGGAGAGTCAATTGATAAAGGATTAGACAGGAGGAATATGATTAATGACTGCCAGCAGTTTCACGGAAAATCAGTCCTGCAGGCAAACTCATTTTCTCTCACTGACAAGATTACTGACTTTGGCAATAAAGATGGGCAGGGGCATAATAGACTTTTCGTGAGACATTTGACTTCACAGCATGATTCTCAAAGGAACAAAAGCACTAGATCGATAAAGGATGCATCCAATGGATTAGGAGAGGTTAGCTGGCAGACTGCAAAGGGTCGTGGTCAAACCAGCCATCTGCCGATGAGTTTCTATTTTGGGTAGAGGAAGGTCTCTAGGAATCAGCAGTAGATTTCATGCTCTTCCTGACTGCCATTAATAACCTTGGTACCCAAGAGTCTGTTCACAAAGGCTATCATCAGCGTTGGAAGGTCTTCCCCAGGCTCAAAGTGTAGAGGGATTGAGTCCTGTAGTGGGAGGTTGTGATCAGGAGCCTAATCTAGCTGCTCTGTGTCATCCTCTGAAAGACCCTGCCCCTGCCGTGCCCAAAGTGAGTACATCTCCTCATTTCCCAGAGGCAGCACTTGTGATCTTTCCCAGCAAAATCACTTCTAATAACACCCATGGCTGACACAGAGCTTAATGAAGAAGTAAATAACACTAAATATGGAGCCATTAATCAGAAGAAGCTAGACTGACTGTGAACCTGAGCTCATTTATGTACTCTACACTGCTAAATGCAGAGATGTAAAACCATGAGGAGCACAGCTGAGCACACAGTATGGAAACTGCACCTGGGATACTGTGACCTTGTAAGCATTTTAGGGAACTAACTGTCAAATCAGGAGTCACCAGGTTTGAGGTTTTTATGTTTCCAAAAACTATGGGATTTGTGGATTAAAAAAGCCCAGCAATGAATAGTAATGAACAAGAGAGTTTCCTTCTCTGTTTATTTATCTGGCAGGTTAGAGTGATGGTTGGACTTGATGATCTAAAGGGTCACTTCCAACCAAGACAATTCTATGATTCTATGATTCTATTCTTCTCTGTTCATTTATCTATTTATGGTGTCTAGTTGTAAAAAACAATGCTTAAAAGTCAGAGAACATGCATAGACTTTCCCCCAAAAGCTATATAAAAGCCAGATACATTGCAGTATGATGAGAGACAGTCAGCTTTGCCTGTTTTGTTTCCTGAGAAAGGAGACCAAGAAGTGATGCTGTTAAGAGTTTTCATATGGAGAATAAGGCAAAATATAACAAGTAGCTAAAATCTAGTCCATGTATGTCCATTTAGAAACAAGGTGTCATTTCTATTTTACCATTCACAGTGGAGAACAGTGATTGGCAAAACTATCAAGAGCTGTGATTGATTTTGTACAGTTAATGTCACCCATTCAACAAAAATTTTGAATCTCTTTTGAAGCTGTTGTGCATCTGCTTTGAAGCTGTTTCTGCCTTCTGTGTCTTAGCTGTGGTGCCAAGAACAAGTGGCTCAGCATGAAGTCCTTATACCCACACCTGGATGAGACAAATTAGTTGGCCAAAGGTTGTTGTTGCATTTGGTTCAGAGCAAGCAGTCTCTGTCAGAGGGGGAACAAGTGAAAGGGAGAGGTTAAGATGGTATCCACTGGTATCAGATACTAATACAAACAACAAAATTAAATTAAAACCAAACTTTTCAAATTTTTAGAAATAATGCTGTGCTGGCACTCAAATATAGTTAAACATGACCATGGACTTGTTTCCCTAACATTTAATAATACTCATGGTAAGTAGGTTTGTCATCTCAAACACCGCACTTAGAAGACTGCAGTTAATACTCTTGTCCCTGTCAGTGAGACCTGAGTCATGACAGTTGGGTGTGATCCCTCCTGATGATTTATAAATAAGCCCTAATATTATCTTGCCCTCACCCCCTTTGCAGACATCTGCCAAGATAGACAGAAAGCAAAGGTTGTGTTTCTTCCTGGCATCCTTACAGTTTCTGTTCCTCTAAAAACATTCTGAATTTGGGGGAATGAAATTTTAAGGAGCACAGACTGTTAAGGGAAATGAAAAATCCCAATCTTTCTTAAAATCCATTATCAAATATCTGGAAGAAGGTATGCTTTAAGTAATGGAATATATTTGGCAGTCTCAGAAGAACTTTATTTTTTTTATTGCTCTAAGGTGAAAGCCTTATGCTTTTCACCATTTCTATTTCCCTACACTAGCATCTGGAATTATTTTATGTATTCGCTTTGGTGTCCATCTGCCAGATTTGAGTCTGTCAGTGGTGAATTGCAAGCTGCTGTGAAACCCTCCATGTACTTTGATCAGGATGATGAATGAGTGCCCATCAAAAGAGCAGGCAAAGCCCTAGCTGAAAATGTTGCAATTGTAAAATACAGAACATTGTGTTCATAGGCTATTTGGTAAAGTCAGTCTACACTGGCTGCTTTTTTCCAAGCGCTTTGGAAACTTTTTGTTGCGTTTTAATACCTGGTTGCACATAGGTGTGCCACTTAATTTCCATAAATTGCAAGAGCATCTCATCATGAAGGGTCATGTAAAATGAGTAGATGTTATAAATCGAGTATTTGAAATGCTGTACAGAAACAACATCCAATATAACCTTCTAAGGGTTATGTTGAATGTCGTGGTCATTATCACTGTCACTAGAAAGACAAAAACCTTCATATACAGTAAATCGAGCATGTACAAAACAAAAGCCATTTTTTTTTCCTTGGAGCAGTAGTGATCTAAAGCAGTTTGACCTGAAGCACATTTATCTTCTTTAGACACATTAAATCTTTGATATATGGGCTTCCTAAACCTTCAAATTAAACACTTCATCTTCTGTCATCTGATAACAGTACACAAAATGAATCGAAGCAGAGCTGCAGAACAGGCTAGTCTGCAATGGAGTTATGCAAACTTCTTATGAAAGTACAGCACTACTGCAGTTCATCTAAAGGAAACATCAAAACAGATTAACTAGCTTTACTACAGGGCTATCTGCAATGCTGCTGTCTAACAACTCAGGTGGCACCCGTCCTGCTTTTAAATCCTGGGGGAAGCATCTAGAGGCCAGAGAAGAGATTAAACCTAAAGAAATTCCTATAAGCTAAAGCTTTAAAAAGGAGTATTATTTCTGACTGTTTCTAAATGCCATTTTGTAACTCCAAAGAAGTACTATTAACTCATTTGCATAGAGAATTTCATCGTGTCCTGCTGCAAAACCACAGAATCGCAGAGATACAGAATGGTTTCACTTGAAAGGGATCTTTAAAGGTCACCTAGTCTAATCCCCCCACAACAAGCAGGGCCATGTTCAACTAGATCAGGTTGCTCAGAGTCCCCTCCAACCTTACTTCATTCCTGTATTTCCAACAAGAGGCTTGACTGTTCCCACCCTATTTCAGTCTCAGCTTCACCAAGTCTTGCACAACAGTTGACACCGAGCTTTTCCCAGAAGTTGCAGCACCAAGCCTGGTGCCCAGGGCCTTCCCAGAAGCAGGATTTGAGCTACCACTCTCCCCACAGGAGAAAAAGTCCCCAACACAGGAGCAGAATTTCTCTTCCTACCTCATACACCCACGTCAGTGTTTAAGCTCAATCACTGCTGCTGGCGAAGGGCAATGGGTATTTGATTCACCTGGGCCACTGCTGGTATCCATTTTCCATGGGAATGAATAAAACTTTCAGAGCAGCTGCTGTCCTGGGCAGGCCCTAAGGGTCACCTGATGGCACTGGTTCCAGCTGAGATGCTTCCCATCATCTTACGTGCTTCTTTGCCAAAAGCTGCAGGTTTTATAAACTGCTTTTCCTACTGCACTGTAGAGTTAACTTGTAGTTATGAGTCCAGAATAGGCAGCACATAGGCCAGCCTGGCCAAGCCAGCACTAAACATTTTCTAGACATCAGGTGCCACCAGTCCAGTTAGCAAACAGGGAGTTTCTTCCACACTGTCCCACTGCCACTGAAATATCCTTCAAAAGTGTTCCACACATTCTGAAAGATTGCAAGGCACAAGTTCCTGCTGCAGTTAGAATAAACCCAGAAAATTTTTCCTCACCCACAACAAGCTGTGAAGCTCCAGGAGGGGCCAATTTTGGTTTTCATGCTCCACACCAACATCTCCTGAGCATCTATGAGTGGGAGGACCACAACATGAGTGCAGCACCCACAACCCTGCCAGGGTTTGCTTGCACCCCACATCTCTTCAGGACAGAGACCCATAAACCTAAGCATGAAGGGGACAAAGTGCAGCATTTCTGCCTGACATGCTCTCCTGGCTTGCTGCTTTCAGTGCTGAATTACTGTCCTTTCACCCAAAACACTGATGATGTCAAGGAGGGTCCAGTGCTGCTTTGCACTGCATGCTGCTCCCAGACTTGGCATTGGGTTATGCCTCCAGCAGATGTTCAAAGTTGTGGGACCCTTCTTGGTCGTTTTCCCACCCTCCTCTTGCCCCTGTGCAAATCCCAGATGAGGCAACATCTGGAAACAGGCCATGAGGTTGTGGCCAAGACCCCAGCATGCAGTCTTCCAGTCTGCTCCACAAAATTTAGGCTGTAGGATGGCCAAAACCTCACTATAGCTTTCTTACTACATTCACAAACTGGTTTGAGTAGTTCTTTAATGGTTAGTACTAAAAAATTGTTTGAGGTCAGTTTTAATGTAACTGTCCTTAACTGCCTGGACTTTTGAACCACATGCATGGCCTCCATCCTGCAAGGAGGAGGGCAGCCTGTGGCATTAGTACTTGAATTTTCTGCATATAAGGTTTCTATTTATTTTTCAGTGCATATTTTCTTGGCGTGTATTCTTGCTTTTTGAGTGACTGCATTGACTATATTTAGCAATAACCTTCTGGGGAAAAATAACCCCAACCCCCACCCCCAGCAACATACTGAATTATCGCAGGCTAGTTTCCTACAAAAGCTGTACCTCACCAGAGAAGATAACGTGATAAAACTTCATCCATGAAATTCAGCACAGGAACGAACACACTGCTGTCAAGAAGCGGAAAATGTGCTTATGTAACATCTATCTGCAAACGGTTACAGCTGCTGTTGATGTTAACCACTCCGAACAGTTCATGGAAGCGCTAAATAAAGAGCCATTCTCACTAGCAGCTGTCCAAAATGGAAAAAAAAAAAAAAAAAGATAATTTCCTGATGCAGTGAGCTATGTTCTGGCATAAAGGGGTATTAAGGGGTTACTCTGGATTTGCACCATCATCGCCAAGAATACAGTTATAGCTCGGTCTAGTTAATTGTCCTGACAAGGGTGCAGAGCTGGCCTGGTTGAGTAGTTAAACCTGTAAGGAAAAGGGGTTGTGTGTGGAAGGAGCCAGTGGGTTCAGTTACAGTGAGCGACTGTTGCGGCAGCACTATCTTTTACGGAGAGCAGCTCTGTCTGTGCACAAAGGTTTATTCTAACTGCAGCAGGAACTTGTGCCTTGCAATCTTTCAGAACGTGTGGAACATTCATTTTAAAGAGTGTGTTTTCTTCAAGCAATAACAAATACAGTGAAACATTTTTAGAGGTTGTTTTTCAGCCAGTGATCCTAAAGTGTTTCACAATTGTAAATCACTAGACCCCTTGTGAAGTAGGAAGATTAAATTTGTCACCTCCATTTCATGTACAAGCTAAGAGAAGGACCTGGAGCACATTTCGATTTGAAATCATGGCATCACTCCACTGTAGCACCCACGCTGCCACAGGGCATGCACTCAGGAAGCAGCACTAACAAGTGCTCCTCAGAGGAGTCCAAATTTAGCCAGAATGAGATGGAGCAGAACAGACCCACTGTCAAAGCTGGTGAAGGGTCTGGAGCACAAGTCCTACAAGAAGCAGCTGAGGGAGCTGGGGCTTGTTAGTCTGGAGAAAAGGAGGCTGAGGGGAGACCTTATCGCTCTCTGCAACTACCTGCAAGGTGGGTGCAGAGAGGTGGGGGTTGGTCTCTTCTCTTGGGTAGCAAGGGATAGGATGAGAGGAAATGGTTACAAACTGCACCAGGAGAGATTTAGGTTAGACATCAGGAAAAATTTCTTTACTGAATAGGTTGTCGGACTTTGGAACAGGCTGCCCAGGGAAGTGGTGGAGTCACCATATCTGGAGGTGTTTAAAAGGTGAATAGATGATGTGCTGAAGGACATGATCTAGGCAGGGTTAGACAGGGTTAGTCTGTGGTTGGACCTGATGATTTTAAAGGTCTCTTCCAACCCAAGTGATTCTATGAGTTTATGATTCTATGAAATATTTACAAGAAAGCTGCCCAGCTTTTCCTGCCTTGACTTTCTGTAAGGAGTTGCCACTGGCCGGTGCCAGTACAAGGTGTTGATTAGTTAATAGGTACAGGACTTGGCTGCCATTACCCAAGATAGCAGATTTCATGCTGCAAAGCTCTGGGAGAAACCTTTGCTGGTTTGCATCAGACACAAACTCAATGTGTGCAGAGGAGAAGCCAGCCCACACCCTATAGAAAGCAACTGATGAACCCTTCAGCCCTCTGGTGAGCATTTGGCAGCTGAGTCTTTGCAACGCCTGTTCCAGCCAAACTTACCCAAACTGGTTATTGGTGCTGGGAGCTCTCAATTTAGTAGCTCACAGCAAGTTTTGTAAGCTGTTAATTATAGAGTGCACTAATTGAATGGCTCTTAAATGACTCGTGTGATTAACTTACAGTGTTTTGCTTGGTTTTGTTTATGCAGCCCACCAATTTTCCCTACAAGGAAGAGATCATGTCTGTGAACCCTACGTGTCTGGTTGTGATTATCCTCCTTTTCATAAGTATCATTCTGGCTTTTAAGGTAAGTGCATCACTGTGCATAAAGCCTTTCTCCTGGTCATGGGTGAAATGTCCCTTGCTGGGAGGCCTGGCTTTAGAAGAGACCTAGGGAACTACAGAGCAGGCAGAGAAAGTTTCAGGCCTGTAGCTAGGAAATAGATAATAAGGATAATTTATCAGTCTTTACAACCGTGAAACCTATGTCATCCAGTACATATATAAAAGATCTGGGAGGGGGAAGGAAATCCAACAACAATCTTTGCAAAGTCATTTGAAATAGAGAAAACAATCAGCCAAGAACCCCTTGCAGAAGGAACCGAAAGCAGTGACTGAGCAATGAAATGGCAGAGAAACTCGGTGGCAATGAAGTGGTGGGCACAGAGGACGCACAATCTTGTTTCACAGACACTGCAGTGGATTCTGAACTGAATGTGACCACCTGAAAAAAGGGATCTTGTATCTGCAGTGGACAGACCTGTGGAAATACTAGCTTACTGCTCAGTTCTGGTCAAACAAGTAAATCAACTGCTAAGAATATTAAGAAAGGAATAGAAAAACTAGAAATCTAAAGATTTCTTTGCCAGTTTTGATGCCATCCTGGAAGCATGCATTCACTTCTGCTGCCCTGCCTCAAAAAGGATGTTGTAGAGCAGATGAATAGATCCAAACAATCCCTCCTGGGAGGGACAACGTGCAGGACTGTCACACCAGGCGAAAAAGGGCACAGGAGTGATTGATTTGCTGTTATGCAAACTCTGAGGGAGAGAAGGTTGGAGATGGCACATACCAGACAAAGGGGAGATGCAGCATCGCCCAGCGCAGCTGGAAAGGGCTCATGTGACAACATCCAGGTTCATGGTCCAGCAAGGTTGACCCCCATGTGCTGCGTGCGGCAGAAGTCCAAGAGGAGCTCAGAATAATATCAGAAAAATCAAGGTCTGAAAAACAACCACCAGCTGCTCAACTAGTCCCCTGAGCCTCAGACCTCCTGGAAAGTATGCTGGTATGTTTGCCCTCTTTTTGCACTTTCCTGAAAGTTTCTCATAGTGCGGTGCCGTTGTTCTTGTATTCCTCATGTTGGGTTTTATGCAACAAGCAAGCGCAAGAACAGTTCTTGTGCTTTCTCTGCAGAGCAATTATGCATTAGATTAGAGAAAGTCCCAAGAAACAATGGTGACACCAGGGATTTTGTTTCCAGACAATACATTTGACAACATGAACAGAAGTTATTGTGACAAAAGAGGTAGATTAGATATCTGAAGCTACTTCAAACTTGGAAAAAAACCCCAAACAAAACAACAACAACAAAAAAAAAAACCCAAAACAGATAGAGTATTTTAAGGTGCTGTAGGAAGTGATATTCACTTCTCTTCTGTGATACAGAAATACTATTTAACCTTCTGGCTTTGTACATTCACAACTGTACAGTTCATTTTCTTCATGCCTTTAAGAAACATGTATGAACGTAATAAATATGTAGGTCTGTGAGGTGCCACACGGGATGTACTCTTTGTATTTATCAGAAGCAAGTATTAGCTGGCTTTTACCCCAGGTGGGTCTGGTATTTCACTATGTATGGTTAGCACACGCTCTTTCCAAGAGTATATGTGGCTCATATAAGGGTCATTCTAGCAACACCTTATTGAGCAAACAAGTCACAAAAAGTATGACTGACACAGAAACACATGCTAAACTCCAGTTAGCATTTTCATCTGAATTTCTTGTGTTTCCAGAAGAACTGCTATGTAGATTTATGGAATCTGCTCCATGAAAAGAAATCTGGACACTCTCAGATGCATCACACTTTATCACTGATAGACTTAACAGATGGTACCACCACTATATACTGAAACCGAAAAGGTACTGTGCATAAAAATATACATGTGCTCTCTCTCCTTCTGGAGTTTGACTAGAAATAGGGAAAGAAATCAAAACATTGAAACCTAGGAAAAGCTACAGTAGGAAAAGCCACATTCAGTTAGTGGGAAATATGAAACACAATCCCATCATTCCTCAGAAACATTTGGCATCGTGACACTTTTGGTTTGGGTGCAGCTATATGTAAAGGAAAACACTGCTGAGCAGAAATCAGGATACCGCAGCATTAGATGGTGGCTTTGCACTTCGCAGTCATGGGATTGTGAAAAGGGAAGGAGGACACAGGAGGCTGGTGAGAAAGCCAGACAGCTAACCACACACACACTCGCCTTTTTAGTCCTTGGGATTTACTTGGATCTGAAGCAGCTAATGGATATTTCAGCTGGTTTCACACAGAAGCTTTTCCAGAGTGTTATTTCATTTACTGTGTTTGTGTGTGAACCAGAGTTGCATACCATGAAACACAGGTGTTCCCTGCCTGTCTGAGGAAGGGCACCCAGCAACACAAACGTGCTTGCATACACAGGACTTCAAATGCCATACAGACAACACGGTGGCTTTCCAATCTCACCCTCCTCTGCACTGGGTTTGGGGAACAGGATCTTGGTTTCCTCTGGATGGCACCAGCTGCTGAGGCAGAATGGTTGAGGCTTCCTCTTTGTGGGTCAATCCCCCCAGACTCTGCTGAGTGAGGCTCAGGTAAGCACAAACACAGAGAGAAGAAACCTTTCCCCTAGGCTGCCCTGAGCACTCTGCAGTTGCAGATCATGGCCTCTTCTCTGCTTCTTTGTCCTTACCTGGAAAGAAGCTAGCAAGAGTGGTGGACTTGGCAGTGCTAGGTCAGTGGTTGGACTTGATCCTAAAGGCCTTTTCCACCCAAAATGATTCTATGATTCTATAGGAGGTAGTTGCCAGTGGGGCAGCCCACAGGTATTATAGTTCAGGGAGACAGTCTGGTCTTCAGCAAGTTGAATAATACTGGTGGTCTCCATAATATGCTTATAACCTTTGCAGACAAGGTGTAGAGCCTGCACATGAGACCATCAATGACATCATTAATTCTTTTCAATCACAGCATTTCTCTGAATTTATGGGTGGTTCTTGTATAGCCTTTTTATACTCACCAGATACACATTCTACTGCGTTGAGAAGATGGGTTTAATTGCAGATTTCATCAGCACAGAAGCCTACTGTCTTTCTACAGCACCAACATATGAAATGCATATGGCCCACTGGCCTGTCATTAGCATCCCTCAGATATCTTCATATAAATCTCAGTTTGTGTAGAAAGCTTTATCCCATTTTCACCAGTTAGAGAAAACCAGCCCAGCTCTGCAAACAGAAAACTCAAAGCAGCTGGAAAATAAAATGGGGCTTGAGTGCAGATGGCCCCTAACCCGAGGGGGCTTTTCCGGGTCTGTGGCATTCAGCCTGCACTTGCTGTTAGCGAGGGAGCTGCCCAGAGGGCTGCTGTGACCCAGATCAGCACAGGCTTTTCCTTGCTGCTTTACAGAAACAGCAGCATACAGCAACCTCTGATTTCCACAGAGACACTGGTCAGTCAGCTGGTGGGGCATGTGTCTGAGGAGCAGAAGTCATGCAGAACATTGCTGATGTTGTGCTCCCTGACGAGTGCATATGCAGGAATGACAGCGAGAGGCAGGGTTATAAAGTTTGTCAGGTTTCGGTTCCTTAAGTCACCTGCCACTCAAAGGGGAAGACGTAAAGCTGGCAGAGGTGGGCACGGTGCCTGTTCCCACATTGAGCCCTTCTTGTGCACCCATCCTTTCACATGGGGGCTACTCAGGGCTGTCCCCACCAGCCCCCACCAAAATGCCTGTCAGCAGCTTGTGCTGTGGTGTGCGGGTATGCCACTAAGGCTGGATCAGGCTGAAGAGACTTCATGCCTTTTATGTAGGGCCTATTCCAAATGCAAACATTGATCTCCTGAGAGAAAAATCGATATGTTTGTGTACTGTGTCCAGCCAAACATTTTAAAGCAGTATTTGAAAGCTCAGCCAAGTTTTTCAGGAAAAGAATCAGTAAATGAATCAGCAATCCCATTTAAGGGTGAAATAGCATCAGTAGAAAACAATGATTAGGAACAAGTTTAAAGAAGTTACAGATTGAGGAAAATGAGTCTCCATGACTCAGTGATTCGCAGGCCAGCAGCACATGGCCAGAGCACTTGGACAAGGACGTGCTCTGAGCTGCCACCTCTCTCAGCTGTATGTGGGTCAGTGTCTCAGGGACAATTACTTGCTGTGTGCTGGTTGGTGACCTCTTTAATTTAAGGGCTGGAACAGACCTCACCCACTGAGAAACAGCCTGTGCATGCAGGAGCAGGAATGATTAGAGCTAGGCCTCAGAGCTGGAAGAGCTGTAGGGGTTCATTGTGGGGTTAAATGTGTTTGTTTACCACATGTAATGGAATGAGAATATTGTGCAGGTAAGACTGCATTATTTGAAAAGGGGCTTCCCTCAGTTTGAATTTTGACAGAAGGAATATAGAAACTGGTTTGCAAATAAGTAGGCTTAATGTAAATGGTTTCTTATAAAGACATAAAGAAAGTTACTGAGCTAGTTATTACTGTTTATAATTAAGAATGGCATTTTATTTAATTCTGGAAAAGGAGGCAATTTTCCATGTAAGTGTCTTTATTCCACTCATTTCAGTAGCCTGGGGCTGGTTACATATCCTGGGCTGTAGAACTAGTCTAACCTTCCCTTGGGATTCAGCTCACTCCAGAAGCCTTTTTGGCTCTTCCTGCTTGATGGTTGAAAGTATTGTGAAAGTCTGCGACACCTCCGAGACATCCAGGGTCTGTAAGATGCCGTAAAGAAGAGGAACCAAACGTACTGGATTTCAGCCATCTCAGCCCCGGTGGAAAAGCCTCTTCCTGGCCTGCAAGCAAGCCATCAGTAAATCATATGGCATCCTGAAAAACACAGCTTGTGTGTGACAGCTCTGGAGAGGGAGGAAGCAGAGGGCTGCTCAAAAGGATAAGAGGCTTTTGGAAGGTCATCACTGCAAGTGAGTCACAAAAGCATGACTCATTCCGAGCGAGAGACACATGCAAATCCGATCCGTGCTGGCAGTTAAATTTGCGCGCATTACATTTGTGAAAGAATTGCTATGCAGAACCTACTAAGTAAAAAATATAAGTTGGCCAATATCAAAACACATTGTTCTCCTCATCACTGTTGTGCATGATTACATGGAGAGCAGAAAGCTCACCTCAACCACACCTGTTACTCCTCCTATCTTCCTTCCAGTCACTTTGCTCATCTCTGCTGACTGAAGTGGAATCTCTTCTAGTGAAGGGTACGATGGATGTGAGAACTTTTGCCAAAGCAGTTTAAAAAAAAGTGGAGACAACTAGTTGTTTATCAAGCAGCAGCCCTAATCCAAGCCAAGTGAGCTCCAAGAACAAATCCAGTGAAGTTTACAATCCTGTGGTAGTCTTACTGCTGCAATAATGGGGCTTTTTTGCTTTATGCTGGAAAAAAAAATATTTGTAGTACCAGTTAGAAGGTCAGAAATAATTTCATATTTCAATAAAAACTTTTACACTGGCAATTTTCTCTAGTCAGGCAAGAACACAAAATCCCTCGATCATTCTAGTCATATGGAACACATTGATTTAACTTCAGATTAAACAAAACAAAGTACTGAAACAATGCAAGCAATATATAAGATCATCATATAGTCATTGGCCAGGCTTCCACTCACAAGACAAGGAGGGTTTCCTGTAATTTGCTTGATGATTCTTTAGTCCCTAGCATGCTTGTGCTCTTTGTACTGTGGTTTGCTTCCACTTTCTAATGTTACTAACCCTGAGTTGATGATATTTACATATCCTTACCATGGAGGAATTAAAAACTCATTTCTGTTTACTTCTTGCTGCTGTACTTGTGAGACACTCTGCATCTGTAGCACCTTCTCTTTGTTGTACCTTCATTTTATGTTGTAAAACTCAGCCCTGCTGGTATGCAGGACCCCATGCAGTCATGAGGTGTCCGATCAAACTCACATCTCTTTGCACTTCTAGAGAGGTATAAGAAAAACGTCACAACTTGTAACCTTCTCATTTAAGTAAAATGAAGGTTGTATTCACAAAACAATGTTACTTTAGCTATATTCAGGCCCAAAGAAATGTTTTCTTTTCAAAACATTTAGTCAACATTAAATATGCTGCAATAGTTAAATGAGTAGTAAACTTCATTCAGATAGGTTGAGATTGTAGTATGTCTCCCTAGATGGAGAGGCTAGTGAAACACAAGAACCATATAATTGAAGGGTTGGAGTTGGTAGAGACCCTTGAAGGTCATCTAGTCCAACTCCTCTGCCATGGGCAGGGACACCCTCCAATAGATCAGGTGTCCCAGAGCCCAATCCAACCTGGCCTTGAACACTGCCAGGGAGGGGGCAGACACAGCTTCTCTGGGCAGCCTCACCACCCTCACAGCAACAAATTTCTTCCTTGTATCTAATCTAAATCTATTCTCTTTCAGTTTAAAACCACTGCCCTCTGTCCTGTCACTACAGGCCTTGGTGAAAAGTCTCCCTCCAACTTTATCTCTCTCAGTATGATGAATGGTGGTGTATTACTCAGAACCCCTATACATACTTACAGTCACTGTAACCAGCAAAGTGACTGTCCTGTGCTCCTATCAGGCTCATATTCTTATCTATATAAGAATAGAAATACTCTAACAGAAAAATGTCATTATTATTTTCTGCACAGAATAACAGATCCATTTTTTTGCAGGGTTACTTGATAAGCTGTGTTTGGAACTGTTATCGATACATTAACGGCAGAAACAACTCGGACGTGTTGGTGTACATTACCACAAACGACACTGCGGTAAGGATGTTAGATCAAAACATTTGTCTAATTTTATGCATTTTTAGGTTTTTATTTGATATTCATTTCTGACTCCTTAGTTAACTATCTTAATTCCTCTGAGAATCTTCATCTGTTGGTTATGTTTAGACTTGAAATTCAACAGGTTGGTGTGCTATGCTTACAAATAAAATCTATTAATAAGTTACTGGATTTATGCATATAATTTGTTAAAGAATCTGTGTTAAGAATAAACTACAATGTACCTCGTGGCCCCAGGAATGACCCCGAGTTCTGGTCTCTCCAGCTGACTGATCTGGACAGTTGGGGGACTGCTTAGGACCCAGGGATGCCAAGGTCTGTTCTGCTGTGAAGTGTGGACATAGTTGTAGAAACTAATTTGGGACACTCAACATCTAGTGTAGTGCCTTACATACTCACAGAGAGGAGCTAAAAGGCAACAAAAATTCAGTGATTCATCTCTCAGTGTATGATGGGTCTTGTATAGTGAGGAGACAGACCGAAGCAACGATCAACATGAAAGAAATTAAAGAAATTAATAAACAAATTTTAACCTCAAAGAATGGAAGGTATCAGTTCACTGTATGGTGGTTTAGTGCTGATGTGTGTAAGTGCAGGGCATGACTGCTAAGCAATGTCTTGCTTGTTGCAGAAGGCACTGAAGGAATACGAGAGGAAAGAGTCCCTGGTAAGGGCCAGTTCTGTTTGCAGTGGTATCTCCGTGGAGCTCCTCGGTTCCACCCAAGCTACACATGGAAGGCACTGTGCCAAATCAGTCCCTGGGGTGACTCTGCTGCCTGTGTAATGAGGGTCTTTACATCATTTATGTAACAGAATGAGAGCAGAATGAACTTGGCCCTTTGGATCATCTGGGTACAATTTCAGGATTGCCTTCCTCGTGTTTTCCTAACTGTGGGTGGTCTCCACATGCTGAGGTATTAGACCATCAACTTTAAAACACTGGGATAGTGATTCCTGAGCAGCCATAAGGAGTGGAAAACTACTACTACTTTTACATGAAAGTTGTAACTCCTACACAGTTATTTGTCTTCAATATCTGGAGCTTTAAGAAGAGCACAAGCAGTTTTACATGAGAGCAATCACAGCTGGCAACCAGGACATTTAAGTAAAAAAAAAAATCAGGCTTATTGAAGGCTCAGAAATATTACTAGTTTCCTCACTTTTATTTAAGGTAAAACTGTGAATTTTATGTGGAAAAGAGAATTTGATTACTCTTTTGCTCAGCCTATAGGTGGTTGTAAGTCATCTTCAAACATAACTAAGTCTACAACCCACAACTAGCAGGCTCAGTGGTGGGAGTGTGTCAGCTGGACTATCTGGGAAACTAAACTTACCAGGGCTTTTTAAAACCACTTGCTCCACTGCTGCCTTTACAAAGCAGAAGACACCAGTGTTCAGGTTACTGAAACCAGGCCTGGTTACTGAAACCCTTCTTGGTACTTTTGTATTTTAGTAATTACAAAAGTACTCTGAGCTGCCTCCTCATCTTTAAAGCACTTGAAAGTGTTTCTGTGAGGAAGTCCTTTTATCCTGTTTACAGATGAGACATTCTTGCACTGAGAGTTGAATTTAACTCTGCTTATCTTGATCTTACAAGACAGCTTCGTCAGAGGCAGGTTTTGAGAAATGCTGTATATCCTAAGTGTCAGACTCTTCTTTCCTCAATATGTACATCTCCTTAATCTGAACATAGTCAGAACCTCTTGCTTTTAGACATGATGCATTTGTTATTCTTTCTAGGTAAGTTCAATGTTAGATCTGGTCCTATGGAAAGATCTGTTTGGGAATTTATTAGCTAACTATCTTTTTCAGCAAAAAATTCCCATTCAGGAGCACAGAAAGGCTGAAGAGCAATGCTGCTGGGGAAGAGTCTCTCCGGGCCAGCCAGAGAGGCAGGAGGAGTGAGTCACCAACAGCCTGTTTTTATTACTATTTGCTTGCGATAGAGACAAGCTTCATCCAAACACATATTTGACTGTATCTCCCAGGTCAGGATGAGTTCTTTCATCACTAGGTGACACATTTGGTCTCCATCTCTTGCATATCTTTCCCTGGCAAGCTCCATGAACACCCACCAGTGCAGTGACCACCACAATGTGATGGAAGAGCTGACATGCTCCTGAGCAGCTGACATGCTCCTGAGCAGCCCTTTCCTTTCTTCTGCACATTGCCAAGCTTCATCAAGGAACAACAAGAGTTTATAGGGTTGAATCCTCATCATTATCCACTGTGAATTAGAAGGTTGTTCTTCCCTGCCATCACCTCCCCAAATCACAGACTCAAAAAGACTTTTTTTTCTATGATGCCTACATTAGGAGACATCTGCAAAAATCTCTTTTCAAGTGACTTTAAAAAAATAACATTGATGCACTTGGGTAAAAATGGTTTCAAAATGAAGTATGGAAGAATAGGTCTTTGAAAATTGAGTTCCAAGGACTTGAGAGAGTTTAGGAGTCTTGAAGAAACCTCATGATATTTTGAAATGCTGTGACAGGCCACTTCTGTCTGTTGAATTGTATAATATCCCCTCAAGACTCCAGTGTACTTTTGTATTAAAACCATGATTTTTCATTCTTTTTGATGCCGGGAAACTTTTCGGCAAGGCTCCTTGACTCCAACATGCCTTTAAATTTTAAACTACAAGTTTCTTTATAAAATGTGGGTCAATCTCTGCCCTCTGATTTGAAAGAAATGTGTCATTTTTAGAATCAAACCTGTTATGTGAATTCCAGGAGACTTGCAGGTCATATCTGTAGGGCATATTCTCGCCCTCAGGGATTTTCTTTGATGTATACTTATCGTCAGCATCAGCTGAAAGCATACCAATTGTAAAAATGGAAGTGAAAATCTAAGGTTAAATAAGGATCTGGCCATTATAGCTACACACCACATCCAGATTCGATTGGGAGAACAGATATCTCCATAAGCACAGCTCTGCAGGCCTGCTTCTTGTCCGTTTTTCCTCGGTTCTTCACATTCAGGAATTCCTTGGTGGGTCTCACAATTAGTTTCCCACATTTCTATCTAGACCAAGTCCATTATCACTCTATAAATTCATGTTGAGAGTGTGCAGGTCCCAACAGCAGTGCCCATCCTTCATCTTAGCTGGTTGTGCGGTGGAAATCTACTGATTGTCCTGCCAAGAGATGATTTTTTTAGGTTTTGTGTCCTCCTATGGGACTGCTCTGCCAATGCCAGCTGCTGGTACTCTCCTGTGTCTGTCACATTATGACATCTGTCACACACTCCTCACGAGATCCTCTCTACAGACTACTCTGTTACCAGCCCCTAATTCAGCACAGAAATTTCCAGTTAGTTCCCTCCGATCAAGCTGGTTCTTGTAAATAAAGCTCATAGATCTGAACTGTAACGAACCAAATAGCCATAATTACTGGCTACCAGATAATCTGATTTTTGTCACTCAGTCTGAGTGGTTTAAGCCATCCTTTTTGCAAAAGTGCCATCTGGAACAAACGAATGTCCTCCCCAGTGCAAGGATATTCCTGCTGCTCCTGTTAGGTGACAGGTCCTCCTTCTATGGCTCTTGATCAAACTTTGATGAATATGCCTGGCTTGGCTCCATGAACAGGCTGCATTATGGAGTGGGGGACCACTGGTGCTGGACTGGGGGATGGCTGGGACCCCAGTTGCCAGAAGAGATGACCCTCTCATGTTCCAGGGGCTACTAAGCCCAGGACTGGGAATCCATCTGTGTACCTTAGTCACAACTGCACCCGGGTCATTTGGGAATGTGTTATCACCTCCCTCTGAGCTTTTTTCCAGTACTTCTCTCCCCCCAGTTTCTGGAGGCAGCTGTAGGAGATTTTGGCATGGCAGTAACATGGCTGTCCCCACACTGAACCATAGTAACCTGATCATTATTTTTTCCACTTTCCCAATCTGGGATTGCTTTTTCTTGTCAACTGCTTCACACAGACCATAGATGAAGAATAATTTTCTACACTAATACAACATGTGACAGCAGTACCATGGAAATGTGCATTCCAATTTGGAAAAATTGCCAGTGTACAAGAGCAAAAGATAACCCAAAGTTAGACATTTTGTTCTCCAGAGCAGGAACAGTTCCTTTGTGCTCTTGAACAGCCAGGGGATTTAATTTTGTTTATTTTAAACTCTCACTGAAGCCAATCAATGGAAGTTTCATCTCCGGTCATGCTGCCAGTGTGGATAAAATGTAAAGCTGTAAATCTCTCTTCAAAGTGGGATTTACATCCTTACGTACTTTACCAAATCACTCCCATGGATCCTATCTGACACACATTTATCCACAACAGTTAATAAGTTATTTGTTTTTTCAGCATAGATACATTCCCTCTGTGGATGTGACGTCAATTAAGTAGCCTATAATTAATCTGCCAACACTTTTCTTTTGTTTGGTCTCTGTTTCTCAAAGGAATAGACCCAATTGAGAAATAGTTAGGTCTTCTACTCCTACAGGCTGATTCCTGTGAGCAGAAGAGGAATGTTCTTTGCTAAGGTTAGAAAAGCCATTGTTTAAGTTATTGTGTTATGCTCCATGTGTGAAAGGTGATTAGTTTGGCTATAGATGGAGAGAAGGACTTTAGACTCATGCCAATTAAACAAACTGAAGTGAGAGATGGAGACCAGAGGTGTAGACACCATATTCAAGAGCTCTTGTTTCCAGCAGATGCTTTGAGACCTGTGATTTCCAGCTGCTGAGCCAGTTTTGGGACAATACATATCAGAGTAGAAGACAATTTGGAGAAAATATATTTTCCATAATGTGGCATAAAAGCCCTACAAATTTGGCCATGTTCACCAGGTAGCTGGTCTTGTGCAGCAGTTTGTATGCATGACATGATTACTAGGTCAGAGGCATCTTTTCCCAGTGAGTAGTAACCACAAACACACTTTAAAGTGAGTGAACACCACAAATGAATGCCCCTAATGTGACTCACTCTCTAAGCCCTTCTCAGGGCCTCCAACTGAGTCCAGGCAGAGGAGCTCAGACCTTCCTTAGTGGAAACTGTCCAATAAAACCTGCAAGAGGGAAAACAGATAAAACAATAGGGCAGAGGAAGAAGCAGAGGCAAGAAAATACAAAAGAATAGAAGCAGAACTACCCCATGCTTGAAGTAAAGGGGGTGATTAGTTAGTAACCACATGCATTAGTCTCCCGAGACCTGAGAGTGGGGTTTAAATGCTGCATCTGTTTTTCTACAGAACTGCACTTCTAAGCATTAAATGTCTTCAATCAGAGAATCTTCAAAGGGCTGAGGCTCCATGTGGGTGATGGCATTCACACCTTGCTGGTGTGCAATGTGTGCACTTCCTCCTCTTCTGCTTGTTCTTCAGTCACACAAAAGCAATGTGCCAGTCTGCATCTGCCAACAAACAGCTATTCAACTGCTCCAGCATTTCACATTCTACATGCAGCAAATTCCCGTCCCTTGTCAGTTGTCCTTCAATCTTAGTGAAGAAATTGTTTTTTTCTTTTTCTTTGTTTTTAAACATTCCCATCTTATCATCTGTACTGCTTCCTTGCTTATGGAAGGATTTTGTCTTCAAATCCAGCATTCCCTGTGGTCTGAACAGCTATTCATGCTGCCTGTTTGCTCTGTTGCTTAGTGGTGTTTGCTAATCACACTTCTTGGTATAGGTCTCACCTATTTCTAGGTGGCTGCTGTCAGAAGCCAGCTCTGCTGTTTGTAACAGGGTATTAACTGTGTCAATTTGGGGCAAATACCCTCTTAGGTTTAAAAATTATTTCCAAACCATTTTTACTTGTCTTTAGAGTCAGTAAATGCACTTAAAAGAATACAAGATGACAATATATGTGTTTATCTATTTTCCCCAGTAGATTTTGATTTTAAACACAAAAACTGTATTTATGTTTGCAGCTCAAATCCTGGAATTATTATAATACATGACAATTGATAAAGGATTTGCAGTAGAAACAGAAAAATCTGTTCTCAGTGTTCATAATTAGATTAAAAAGAAACATGAAATGGTGATGTGTAATTTAAATCTTCCAAATCTTTTTGGTTTCACTAATTGGGAGTGTTGTAATGTAGGAAAAAACAGGGTGTTTATAAATTTGCAGTGTTTCTTTACAGACCCTTTCTTTCTAACATTGATTCATTACCATATGACAGCTGCTTTTGTGGGCTTCAAAAACCAAGTTGAATTCTTCAGGATAATTCCAAGGATATATATCAGTGAGGCAAAAGCCGATGACAACTTAAATCCCTGTTGCCAAGGATATATGGGTGTATAAGCTGAGCCACATGTGATTTTTCCAGGTCAGGCTCAAGTCGTAGTTACACTGTGCAAGGAAGGATGGGGGAGGCCTGAATTCAATTCATAATGCAGCATAAGTCTGGCCTTGGCCAAGCGGAGGAGGAACTCCTTGCACGTCCCAGTTCTTCCAGCTCCGAGCCTCTGTGCCAAAACTTATCCAGTGTCACAGGCAAAAAGAACATCAGCCATCAGTTCAGTGGGAGGGAATGGCTGCAGCTAGTGGTTCAGTAAGTAGGTGGCATTGTTCCCCTAGAGATTGTGTGACTGCAATGCTCTGTGCCTTACCAGGAACACCCAAGCACCCACCTGCGGTTGTTTTGCTGAGGGTGTGACAATAACCAAGAGGTCTGGCTTTCTGCAGTCATTACTGGTGATTTCTGGACTGTTCTTCCAGTCTGATTTCAGTTCAATCGAATGGCTTTCAGAGAGCTACTGTGCTCTTCTCAAACCTTCCTCAAGACTTTTCACGGGCACAGGACTGTTCGCCGCAGTCTGCCCTGAGCTGCTCAGCACTTGTGGTTTCTGTTCTCTGCCTTACGAGCTGTGAGGCCTGCTTCAAATGAACTCTGTGCCAAACAGTCCTTAACTTCAGAAAGAGCAAGGCTGGGCATGCATTTATGTACCAAATTTAGAAGATTTGGCATAAGTTTGTGGGATTTTCTGTCTGACAGGTGCTTTACAGATGTGATTTACTAACATTAAGAGATTTTTTTATATAAACATAGGATTTTTCCTTCAAGCTGTCAGTTTACCACCTTTCATTAGACTGGTAATTTATAGTTATATTACAATAATTCAGTTATAGGCAAAATCTTCAATTCGGCATTCACTAGCAAACACCTAAATCACTGTGCAAGAAAAATGGTATTTTATATGGCAATATTATACCTTATGTTTTAATACTGATACTAAAAGAATGTGTTTGAATAAAAATTAGTGAAAACATAATGGAAGATAGAACTAAAGACTGGTCTTCTCGTGATTCTAGATCTTACTGCTTCCAAATCTTCTGAGAATTCAAAATTTACCTCCCAAATTTACAATTGGCCCATCTCTTAAGTCCCCAGGGGTAAAGATTAGGTTAAAGTGGTTCATTCAGCAAGAACATAAGATAGCAATAACTGTAATGCAAGCACATCTGATAATCACACTCCTGGAATATGACCAGTCCTGTTAAAAAATTTGGCTGCTCCATAGGGATACTCATAGGTTCCTGTCATCTTAACTCCTGAGCAGGATACACAATGTAATTGAGAAAGGAGATAGGTTAGAAAGAGATGCAGGCTAGTAATTTAAAAGTCCATCAAAAGATAACTGTTCTATCACAGTCTCTACACCCAGAACAACACATCAACTATTTGTTATGCAAAGTATATTTCTCCAGTCATCAGTACTGATGACATGTGGACAAGAAGTCCTTGATAAAGCATGTGCTCATCCATAAATATTGATTTTGAACAAAATTAAGGAAGTGTTGAAAAAAATAAATATGCTTATCCCATGCAGACTCATGATTTGCAACTTGAGATGCAGCAGTAGAGGGCTGGCCAAGAGGTATAAAAGACTTCTGTGGCCTGAGGTGGACTATCCCTCCACGCCTTAGAATGAAGAGGGTAATTATTCTGTTATTCTGGATGAATTTTATGAGGTTGCACATGATGGAAAAAGACAATAGCTTCCTGAATCCAATTTTCTTCCCACGCAAGGGTAATCACAATCTGTCCATAAATATTGTTGTGTCCTTGTAATATATACATTTATTCCTCTATCTGGAGTGCAAAAACATTGTGCTGCTTCATTACAGAAATCTATAAACTCGTGTAAAGATTCTTAAATAGTGTCTTGGAGAGGTGGAGGCTTGAAATAACCAAGTGTTTTGTCAAAGGAAAACAAAAGGCTGGACTGATGGGCTGAGGTTCAACAAGGCCAAGTGCAGAGTCCTGCACCTGGGACACAACAACCCCAGGCAACGCTACAGGCTTGGGGAAGAGTGGCTGGAGAGCTGTCAGATGGAGAAGGACCTGGAGGTGTTGGTGGACTGCTGACTGGATATGAGTCAGCAGTGTGCCCTGGTGGCCAAAAAGGCCAACAGCTTCCTGGCTTGTATCAGAAACTATGTGGCCAGCAGATCTAGGGAGGTGATTGTGCCTCTGTACTCTGGCATTGGTGAGGCTACACCTTGACTACTGTGTCTGGTTCTGGGCCCCACACTACATGAAGGTTATCGAACTCCTGGAACATATTCAGAGGAAGGCAACCAGGCTGGTGGAATGTCTGGAGGGCAAATGAGGAGTATCTGAGGGAGCTGGGGTTGTTTAGTCTGGAAAAGAGAAGGATGAGGGAAGACCTTGTCACTGCCTATAATTTTCTGAAAGGAGGTTGTAGAGTGATGGTCGCTTCTGCCAATTGACAGGTGATAGGATAAGGGGAAATGGCCTCAAACTGTACCAGGCCAGGTTCAGATTGGATATCAGGAAAAGCTTCTTCATTGAAAGAGTTGTTGGGATATGGAACAGGCCGCCCAGGGAGGTGGTGGAGCCACTGCCCCTGAGTGCATTTAAAAGATGGGTAGATAAGGTGCTGGGGTATGGTTTAAGAGAGGACAGGTACAGCTGGACTTGATGATCTTAAAGGTCTTTTCCAACCTAGTCATTCTGTGATTCTGTGAAAACAAACCAACTTTAAGTTTGTACAGATGATTTTGCAACATTGAGATCTACTCCTTTGGTAAATGGGGTTATAAATTATCTGCAAGTTATTCTGCTGCCAGTTACTCCATCTGTGATCATTCTCCTGTGGTTTCTAATGGAAATACATACATATAAACATGAAAATACTTCCTGTCCACGGTGAGAGGAAGGTTTCTTGGGATTTATTTGACAGACAACATATCATGAAATCCTTAGTAATTAATTAGCATGTTTTGAACAAACTTTTCAAGCAAAAGCATCTTTACAAGCAGTTATTTATAAGAATTGGTTCTAAAGGGTAGTTGATTTCATTTACAGATCATCTAATGCAGGTGAGGTGGGTGATAGTGCCTGTTGCTTTCCTGAGCGTGAAGGAAGCTTCATCCAGGGGGATGCTAGCACCCTCCTGACTGTAATGCTTCTCCACATGCCTGGTCTTGGAGCTCTTTCTTCAGCCTGAACCCAAAACTATCAAGTGGGTTTCTGAGCATGAAGAAATTATGCAGGGGAGCAAGGATCCTTAGTGAGATGAAGAAGGGACAGAACAAAGGAGAAGATGATAGAGATCTTTAAAATCACTAGTGGCAGAGGAGGTAAGGGAGGAACAAGTGCTTACTGTCTTAGCAACAGAAGTAGGCAACATTCAGTGAAATAGCTAGTGGCATGTCCCAAAGCAAACTAAAAGTATTTCTTTGCAGAACACCTAGATTAGCTGTGGTACTGCACACCACAGTACCATTGCTGGTACTAAGAGTTAACATGGGTTCAAATGCAAGGTAAAATTGAAGAAAATTTCCTATAAGACATGACCAGTAATTCAGCAAGTCCTTGACATTTAAATTTCTGACAGTTTGGAGAACATTCCGGGAAAGTTGTGAGTATGTATGCTTGCATGACTCTGCCTTCATTTCTTTTTTTATTCTCTCTTGTACTTCTCTTTCTTCATCACTACTTGCTGTGATCTGGGTGGACCTTTCACCTGATCCAGTAGAGCTGTCCTTACACGCACATGCTTAGCTGCAGAGTGATGAAAGTTAATCCCTACTTCTTTCTCCAGTCTTTATCTTGTATGCAATGTTTGACTGTCACCACAGAACTATTATTATTCCTGTTTCTTCACTGCTAAGAAAGAGCTCCCCCTCTCTTGAAGACTTTCATATAGTCAGTGTAAGGTGTGTCTTCATGTTAAGGCATTAAAGAGAAAACTGAATTCTCAATGGATCTATTTCTAATACTCCCTAATTGTTTCAGTCAATCTCTCTCCCTTGATAATCCAAGTGTGTGTGATCTACTGTTCTTCAGGGTCAAACATTACCAACTTTTCTGAAGTTACCTCAAAGATGACCAAACCAAATGACCCAAAAGTGCAGTTTGCAGCTGCAATTTATAAACTCAATTTTTAAAAGAAGCAGAAGTCTTTGGACAACTCACTTCTGAGATATCTGAAAAACCCGGGCCTTAAAAACTCTAGGGCAGCCATTGTAGAAAAACAACATTTCTCCAGAAATTCTTGATAAATGCTAATTCTTTCTATCCTTCATAAAGAAACTTTTTAGACTTTGTAGGAGTCTGACTTAATAAAATCAGTACATATAGTAACTTTCAGGAAATTTTGCATAGGAAATAAAGTGAGCTAGATTAATAGACTTATTTCCTTTTAAATTAAATACAAAATTAATTATATAGTCAGCAATATTTAGATACCGTCCACTGCTCATTGTCATATATAGTACTAAAAGAAATAGCTGACACTTGGTGCCTTGAGTCTCCAAAACAGGGCTCTACTGAGAAAATTTGGATTTCTGAAAATTTTAAGGAAAAAAGGTATAGATAGGGTTTCTTACCACATTTTTCAGATCATTTCTCACCCAATATTTTGCATACTAAACCCCTATATTTTCAGCCAACTTAGTACACTAATACTCACTCTAAAACATTACATTACCCCATCTTAATTTTACATTTCAATCTGTAATATCAGGGGAAAAAAACCCACATTGTCAAATCTGACAAGAAAACATTTCAAAGAGAAAATTATTCCTGGTCTTTCCTGAATGCAGAGTAAAACAGTCAGCCATCTATAGCTGGTTTTGCACATAGGAGTCTTCAGTTTTCCCCAGGTGATCTTCATAATATTGGCTAGTCAAGAACCCAGCAGTACGGGAGGGCTGTTTGCAGACTCCCTGCTTTCCTCACCACAGCTTAGCATGGTTTAGGTTGCAGTTAGTGGCTCCTAAAAGCACCACAGCTGTAGGAAGAAATTCTACTCCTCTTGGCTGGGTGAATGACAGGGAAGTAACCATGAAATTAGCAGATGGGATTGCATGCTGCAAAACGCTCTCCAAACCACACAATGATATCAGATTAGTATAAGTTGGTGGTTGGTCTTGAGCTGGAATCACTAGGGTGAAATGAACCCAGGGTAGAAGACTAATAGGTTGGGTGTGGCTTTGTGCAATGTGGTCTAATAGAGGGTGTCTCTGCTCATGTCAGGGGACTAGATCATCTCTGAGGTCCCTTCCAACCCAAACCATTTTGTGATTCTATGATTTGATGACTGGTGCAATTCAGCATTTGCTGCTTAAAACTTCATCGTTCAAATAATTTTTCTCTGAACCTGCTGCATCAGCCCTGTGCTACATGAAGGAGAAAATTTATCCTGAATTAGGAAGGGAAGGCCACACGGTGACTGTAGTTTGGCCTGCAGCTGTGTCAGCGTTTGTCCCATCACCAGGCTAGGGGTTGTGCATCAGGCAGAGGCTCCCAGACAAGGAAATGCCTGTGGTTCAGCACTTTTACCTGTGAAGTAATCCAGCTCTGGCATACTCTTGCCATCTGTCTGCCACTTTTCACTTTGTGATTATTCTCCCTCCCTTTTTAAGTAAACAGGGTAAGTCCTGAAACCACAGACACTTTGTATGTGAGCTGTCAAAGACAAGGGTCCTTTTGCCCTCTCTCCCTTTCTTCCACCTGCATGGATATCCCATAAGGATTCCTGGTAGCGATTTGGGTGTCTGAAATAGAAAGGTCACTTCTGTAGACGAATGGTATGTAATGCACACATAGCTGTGGGAAAGAGGTTGGGGTAAACACTTCCAGGCATAAGCTGAGATTTCTCCAAATATATATTTAATTTGTAAATATTTCCACAGTTTACTCCCTGTCTCATAGTCATATGCAAGTTTCATCCATGAGAGTTTTAAATCTGTCTTAAGATTGCCACTGCCTTTTTAAGATGTTTCAAATAATATGCCTGTTTGACAAACTGGAGGTCTTCCAAAGACAAATGATTTGTCAAAAATCAAAATGTCTGTGACAGGACCAGGATTAAATTGCAACAGCGATGACCCTAATCCCACTCAACTACTCATTGTTACTGGTCTCTGTCTATATATGGAGTATTGATGCAATATGAAGTCCTTCAGTGTAAAGAACTGGAGTTTTTATTGAAGAGCTAAAGTTTAACGAAACATCCTGAATGTTTACTACGACCATCAGCACTTACCTCAGATATTTTTAATCTATGGAAATTTTTTTTTTTGCATTATCAAGTGCATTTTTGATCTAGAAGGTGTTAGAGAAAAGTACATTAGAGCCATCTCTAAAAATGCTGGATTCTAGCAAGATATCAAGAAGGTATTTTGCCATGGGAGCTCACAGAAGTTTCATATAGCTGCCAGCCAAAATACTGTTGAAACTTAAAGCTGTTATGTGTCAATTGTAGCATTCCACCCAGTGAGGAATACAAATGGCTGTGGGAAAAAGCAATCCAAAGCTTTATGGAGACACAGAAAGGTTTCTATTGAGTTCAATGAGTTTTGAATGAGACCCTTAAGAATGCAGAAATAATCAATTAGTGAAATATTTAAATGTACTGCTGTGGGACTAAGCACATTTTGTCCCCTAGAAATGTACTAGACACCAAACAGATCTAAAAGCTTGAGTTCAAACAGGAGTAACTGCAGCACTATGAGAAAACTTATACATATGCTGAAGAAAGAAAATTTTGTAATGGAAGTTCACATAAATGTGGAATCAGCTTGAAAAATATGGATCCATTATTGAAATTATGCTATCCCACCTCCCCATCCCCCCAAAAAAACCAACCCCAAACCAAACCAACAAAACCACCTTTGGGCCAAGATTATTTCCAATCTGTTTGAATATACAGATATTTGCCTGTGTTTCTTCTTAGGCAGATTTCTAGGCAGTGTATTTACAATCTTATTCTCCAAAACCAGATTAAACAGGTTGTGAAAAATAAGAAATGACATATGCTTGCATTAACTGAATATGTTATAGCCATTGGCAAACTTGTATGGTAATTATTTCTTCCGGGGAAGGTCATCCTCTATCATGTGCTTTAGAATAGAGAGAGGCTTATGTAATACAATTATCCAAATCATTTGGATGACACCAGCTAAATCAGGACCAGGATTTCTTATGGGTCAGTTCTGGATTATTTCTGCATACCAAGACTGTTATCGCAAAAAGCTGAAATAGTGTAGGGAGCAAAGCCCAGCACCCAGGACTCCTTGTCTCACTTAAGCACCTTAACATACATAACCACATTTTCTATTTTCTTTCTTTCCTCATGGATTCTTGCATACTTGGTTTCACTGTGACATCAGGAGGGTGAAAAACGGTCCAGTTGTAGCCAAACTGAAAACTGGAGCACTCATATGGCATAAAGAATCTGCAGTTTGAACCCTCTTGGTTTGGGAGCCTGTAGAGGTCTGATCTCAGTCTCCCTGCAATGCTTTTATCACCAGACCACTATAAAGGGAGTAATGTCACCTTCCTCCTCTGGGTGCACATTAAAGATGATATTAAAATGCTACATCATTCTTAAATACAGTTATAGGAGTTATGAAAGAAGTTAGGAACTTCTGCTCATTGGATTTTAGGCATCCTATAAGACTGAACTCTGCAGCCTCCAATCTTGCTTAATGGTCTACTGATAAAAAGTCAAACCTTCTTTTCACAGGGATCACTGAGTTTCAAAAAACGGAGGTCTGTCACACTTAGCTTTTACGCTAACATGTGAGTGACAGTCTCAAACACTCTAGAAACATAGTCCCAGAGCATTCAGGAGTACTAACATACAATCTTCTCAATTCAAAACAAACAAGCCAGAAAGTGCTCAAATATTCTGCCTAGGAAGCAAAATGCATCAGTTGTCCTATTGGATATTCTGCCTCGGTGAGGGACTTAAAATATGCATATATTTTTGTCTTTCATGAATTAATTTCAACTGTATGCATTCTAATTAGGTTCTTAGATAAGACTGAATAGCGAGTTTCTGTCTATTTTTCCAGTTTCTGATTTCACCCTTTGGCTTAGTGACTGGCTTCCATTTATGTCTCTGGAGAGCATAACGTACTGTCTGAATAACTATGCTGGTTTGTGTCCAAAGCACTTATCTGCTCCCATTAATCCATGCTGAGGTTTAAAATTAACACAAGAGAGGGGGTAACTACTCTGATCCAGATTTTCTTCTCATATAATTTGGTAGAAATTCAGTGACTAAAATTCTAATGGAATTCTCCTTTCCTTGAAATATTTGTAAAGTATTAACCATTTCAACAGTAAACAGTTAAAAGTTGAGATACTTCAGGTTTTATAATATTTCTTCTTTTTGCCAAAATAGACTTAATTGAGAAATGATGGGAAAATTATTAAGGGGAAGTAAAGGTCTGAAACTCTGTTTCTGTAAAAAATAATTAAAAGGTAGTCTTACACAGGCAGGGTTGCAAGATTTGTAGTTAGTGAGTGGTTGAAGAGTTATTCAAACTGGCATGGAAGCTGAAGGATCATTATTTAGACTTACAGTTGACAGATGATTAAGTAACATTAACAAAACCATATTGACTGAAAGTAAAGGAGCTAAATCAGTTTAAAGGTCTTTTACTGTACTAATGATGTGAGATACTTGGGGTCCCAGATGGTACCATGTGTCCCACAAACTCAGAGTGTATTCTTCTATATGTTTTCCATCACATTCATTCATTTTAATATTTTTTAATATCCTGTCCGTTTTCTCTTTGTCTAATTCAAACACTACTAGGCAAGAGTAACAATTTTAAATTCTGCTCATTCTACACTATTTTTTATTACTATTCTGTTCACATCTGAGGATGCAAGATCAGGATATTTAAGTATTTCACCACAAAAAACACGTTGGGAATAAACCTCTAAAGTCATCACTGATAGAACTGTTCAGACAAATGACCTTTGCCAGCAGTAAAATGACCCTGCAGATATTTGACAAATACTGTAGACTTTCACTGCAGAAAACTGAGAAGCTTCTGAAACTTTTTAGTGGGGTTCCCAGTTCATATGCAGCATAGCTTGAGTATTCCTGTAGAAATCCATATGCTTTAGGATTTAGCTGGTGGCTTCTCCAAAATGGCTTCTATAGGTAGTCCTATCTCCCCTCCCTTCTATTGGAACTGTTGGCAAACGAGAAAGTGTCTTCTGAGGGTCCTTGGGATGACTGATCCACATAAGAGTTTTGGATTCACTGAGCAAAGGGGAGTGTTCCAAGAGGTCAAAGTCTCACCAGGAGGTTGTTCTCCTACCAGATGGACTTTGTTTCACACAGGAGTGAAGAGGTTGAAGAAGCTCCCTCATATCAGTAGAATCTCCAGGAGACAGTAACTTCAATGAACAAGTAGTGATATTAATGTAATTACAGTAATCTTAGGGACACATTGATCTAAAAGAAGATCAGAGCACAAGAAGAATTATTGCCCTTTATTAATCAGCTCATAGACCTGGAAGATGGAGAGCTTTTTGTATTGAATCTGCTGGCACTTCTTAACCACTCTTGGTGGAGTCTGAACCTGAGAGAAATGGACAAAGGTTTGGGGCTTAGAACTACAGGAGTGCTCTAAAATGGCTAAATCTTTACTAAGTGAACTTGCTTCATTTTCAGAGTCATCTGTAGATCAGATTTCATTACTAATTATATTACTTCAGTATTAACTAATGTACATGTTTCAGCACACTTGAGAAACTAGTGCCTTTTTTAGTAACAAGGATTTTACTAAAAACCCTGTTATTAAGCTAATGATCAGCACTAGGGAGAGGATCTCATCTGTGGCATTTTTTCAGTTTACATGCTTTAGCACTGTGACACTACTGACATTACATTGCAAAATATATTTATGATTATTATCACAATATTTATTTGAAGTTCTATATGTTGTCCTAATTTCACTAGTCAAGTAGTTTTCCATAACCTGTTTACAGTCTTGAAAGCTGGCATAATTAATTAAAAGCTTTTCAATACAAGGCTTTTTAGGTTATATAGTGGATATGTGCATAGCATATTGCGAGCTCATACATATGGTATTAATAAAGAGTGATGGCTCTGACAATTTCCTTTTCTAAATAATTAAACCTTTTTTATTAGGGGCTGAATATGCCAACGTCACCATTCTGTAATCCAACAAATGTGCACAGATGTATTTGAGCACATGGTCATAGACACGTCTGTAAACTCACAGAAGTATAGTGTGAATCACACTTGGAACTATTGCACAAAAGCTTGATCCAAAGTCTATTTAAATCAATAGAAAGATTCCCACCGATTGTGTTCAGTTGTGGATGAGGTTCAAAAGGGATGATTACAGATGTTTCTTTGCAGAGGGCAGGTTATCAACTTCTTTAAGAACTGGTGAGATCTTCTCATGGAAAAACTTCCGTTGACTTTATTGAGATCAGGATATTCCCTGCATATGTTTGGATAATCAGTTTTATGTGCTCTTCAGTGACCAAGAGGCAATGCTGATAAATCTGGAAATTCTGTGATAATTGATCTTCAGCTGCATGAAGTATCTCTGTGCCAGTGCACTGCAACCAATGTTCTTACACAATATTGAGATGCTTTAGGGAAGGTACACTCACTCTTCATTCAGACATCTATTTTATCTTCAGCCCCTGCTGGGATTCACCGACCAAATGCTCCTTTGCCTTTCCATATACAAGCCAATTAATGTCAGTGCTGTCAGTTAAAAATTGCATGATAGCTAGCATGCTTGCCTAAAGCAGTGGAAATCTTGGTTCAAATCCCACCTCTGCTCTGTGTGGCCTGAACTTCAGCTCTCATGTCCTAGGAAGCTGCCTGGACTCCTATATATGATGATAATGTATGATTAAAGCTGTCCTAATTTCTATCAGATGTTTAAGTATTCACTGAAGGGCTTATGGGAATGTAGGTCTTTCTTCTCATGGCTGAATGCCCCAGAAGCACGAAACTGGGGATTTATTTAGACATTGGGTAATTTGTTCTCCATTTTCTTTCTTTCCCCTCACCCCAAAATAATTAGTAGCTATTCCAGGGAGACCTCAGAAAGAGAGGTTTTCAGGTCTTTTCTAACTCTGGCTTAGCAGTTTGAGCACTCCTCCAGGAGACATGGTTGAGAGTGCTTTTGACAGAGGAGAGCCGCAGAATAAGCAGCTACTGTCACTGCCAGATTGAACAAATTCAGGTATCAGCAACAAATGTTCTCTGGCTGAAATCAAGCTGTCACTGGAGTCAGCAAGAAATGAGAAGAAATCAATTTTTCCTTTGTAATGAAAACAGGCACACAAATTGGAAAGGAGGAACTTCATGCTAATACTGTTTTGAAGAAGGTTTTGAAGGTTCTTCAAATTTTCTAACTATTCTGCTCCTGATTACTAAGTTACTTCTTTTTTTTTGTTTGTTTGTTTGTTTTTTTTAGAACGAGGCCTTAAGGGTTTTCTTTTCTGAAAATTCTATCAGCAGGATTCTAAAAAATATAACCTTTTTTCATTTTCTGCAGGTCCTGTTGCCACCATATGATGATCCTGCGAATGGAGCTGCTAAAGATCCACCACCACCTTATGTGTCAGCATAAGTGAGAGTGTGCTGTGTACCTAGGGAGGATAGCTTTACTTTTCAGACATTGGAACAATAGTTTGATAATTTCACTTCCAGGATATAACCTCTACGGGTTATACATTGCAGCTTTGCTGACATATTGAAACCTGAATTGTATGATTAAAATTCCATAGATAGTTTTAATAATTTTCTGCAACTACAGTAGTGTTTCAGAAACTACTGAACTAGTTTCAGAAGAATTCTGGGTAGTGTAAAGGTTACAGTAGCCACTGAATAGCTTTTTCCACCATGTCTGACATGCAGTGCTAGAGAACTTAGAACTTCTCATTCTCAGTCAGGTTCAAAGTGTAATTTTCTTTTTTAGGCTAAAACAGTGTTATTCCACTTCGTTTCTATTTTGCGAGAGTTCATTACATTGTTATGATATGAAGGGTGATGATTGCAAGATGAATGAGTCTTACCTACTATTCTCATCAAGCTGGCTAATGGGAAACAAATGTAATTGGGAAGAATAAGTATGACAAATGAGAGTGGACAAAGCACTCTGTGATGTGTAACAAACACAAACCTGTGGTCTACACAGACTCACTTTGTCACAGCCTGCAACCATTCTAACACCAACTTCTAACTACCAATTCTGGTAATTTTCTGTTCCTGCCTACAGACATCATTTTCCCCACCAATTTCAGAAATAGTATTTTGAGGTCACAAAACCCTTGCTTTTAAATTTCCATGGTTAGGTGACAAAGCTACATCTTTCACACTCAATATGCAAATGTTTTCCCATTGGAATGTGCCTGTAAATATCACAATGTTCTGCTGAGTGTGAACTAAGTTATGCAGATTCTAAGATATACGTTCCCAACCTACGGGAAACTTATGCATGTAACTTCCTCAAGCATTAGCAGATAGGTTTTGCATATTCCTGATATACATCAACGTGGGGATTTTAGATTCCTTTTATGACCAGGCTGGTTGTGCTGAGAATCTTTCTCATGGGACTCATCCATCCAGGAATGCCTGTGTGAGGTATTTATTTCTTCCCCAGAGAAGTGCCTCCTGCACATGTAACTTTTCGTTGTTGATGAAAGTTCTACTTTTAATTGAAAAGGAACAGGAAAAGGGAAATATAATGTGTGTCTCTATCTCTCATTGTTTCCACTCCACATACCCCCCCACCCAGTGTTGTCTCCTCTGTGTTTGGGGTGATTGAACAGGCTGAAGCTAGAGTGATGCCATTACAGACTGCCCCAGGTAAAGGGCAGTGCAGAGCCGACTCACAGTTTGGAGAGGCACCAGAAGAAACCAAGGTTGCACCCTTCCTAAGGAGGACACCCATTCTCACCCTCAGAGCACTGACTCCCTCTGCAGACTGAAGAAGAATGGAGCTTCTCCTGCCTTTTTCTAGAGAAGAGCTTTGCAGGGGAGCACAGGACTTAAAACTTCTTTTCACGGAGGTTGCCACCTGTCCTTGCAGAGGCCAAGGAAAGAATGGCCAGGCTCTCTGCCTGTCTCTTCCACACCCCTGGAAAGAGGCAAGTCCCCATCTGCTTATTGAAATTTTACTTCAGGGTTTGTCTACTCTGAGATCAAACTAAGCAAAGATTTTGACTGAACCAATGCTGATGTCCATCCACTGATCTCTGTCACAATCCTAATGCTTCCTTCTGAGTCAGGAATATAGTAATTCATTACAGTTATCTTTGGGAATTAATCTAAATTTGGGGTTGGGATGGCTGGCTGGGATTCTGAGTTTCATTTTCTTTCATTCTTGACAGATTTGTGAAGGATTTTAAACAGTCATCATTTGAGAAAAGCTGGTTGTAAATACATTGCATCTGTGTATACAAACTTCTCTACAATAAAAGGGTGTTTCCTCAAGCCTGTGAAATACCGTTTTTCTGGTCTTTCAAGCACAAATATAGAAATATTCCTGTCCTATCAATCCTACCTGACCACGTTTTCTCAGTAAATGACCTAAACCAGTTTTTCAGACCACTCACCAGCCCACTCACCCACTTTCCCTCTATACTGTATAAAGGGAAAACAGAACATAAGTTCTATAATTTATTGTACAATAAAACCAAGACATAATTCAAGCTTTCAGTTCATTGTCTAGAACTGCAGGCAGTTTTTCAAGTCGGATGAAGTGTGTGATACAGAACAGGATTACATTGAGCAACACCTAAAACCGGGGTCTTTTCTCCTCGTCATTATAGAGATAATGTTGTGATAATTCACATGAAATTTCTGGAGACTTCAGCTTGTCTTCCTAAGGAGTCAAGGCCTCTTCACAGACACCATATGTGCATAAGTGTGAGTACACGGGTCCTGCCAGTACTCCGAATACCTTTTGGGTTTTGTCCAGTTGGAGTTAGAGGGGGCAGGGAGGTCATGGTATCAAACCCATGGCTTTCCTGCATATTCTGTAGACAGACAGCTGGGTCAGAGGGAGTACACAATGTAATATAAATTCAAGTCTGCTAACACATCAGAGGAACCACGTGAGAGAAGATGACTCCCACTCACAAAGAAAAATTAGATTATCTGAGTTACACGAAGAGATATGAACTCTAGCTAAAGGTTTTATATCCTCAGAATTCATTCTCCATTTCCGTGTCTAATCCTGGAGAATTCACAACACAGCTTCTCTATAATTCATTTTTAATAGTCAGCCATCTGTGACACAGAAACCCATTAAAAACCTGGCTTCTTAAGTTTCTGTGCTTTGGGAACTGCTTGGTACTAACAATGCTTTTTTCATTATTCCTTGCATTTTTTCCTCCCTATCAGATATTAAGAGCATGTGCTTACCCTCCTGTTTTCTAATCTTAAGCTCTAATATAGCAGTTTATTGCTAAAAATTCCTAGTAACTTAAGAGTGGAAATAAAGTATTTTCAAGCTATGTTACAGGAAACAGCATAAATAGGGGACCAAAACCAGCAAGCAGGAATCTAAAGCTTGATTGTAACAGAAATATAAGATCCTCTGCTGTAATCTGCAATTAAAAAAAAAAATCTGTTATAAGGCATTGCAGGCTTCTCAAAGTCAACAGAGACTAAGGCACAAATCCTATTTCTCTCATCTTTGCCTGATGCTTTTATTCCTGATGGACCAGTGCAACTTCCCTTCATTTATACACTCATCCATGCATCGTATTTGAGAAAGCAAAGAGGAATTCATAGCGGTGACCTGACAGTGTAGCATTCATGCTTGTAAGTACCTTGAGTTGTCTAAAACAATTATTAACAACCATTATTTTAGGTGTTAGCCTGTCTGTACTTCTTTCAGAAAACATCTGACTGGTAAAAACAATCCAGACCTGATGTGTTACCAAAGGCCATATCAGATTAGCTTATGGCCTGAGAAAAGCTTGGCAAGGAAGCAGAAGAAATAGTCTGACACATACTTTAAACTTCGCTTTCAAAACAGGACATTCCTCACCACCACCCTCTTGGACAATGTATAGCAACTAGGGACACCATGGGCAGTTTTAACAATTTTTGCTAATTTCAACAAGCCTGCAAATTGATGCCTGAAATATCACAGATTCATAGAATATACCAATAAATCAAGAATATACGAATATGCCAAGTTGGAAGACTTGGATTTCAATCAGGGCAGAGCAGAGCAGAGAGAAGAGCAGCAGCAGGGGCAGAGCATGGTCGGGCAACGTTCACTTATGTCCTTTAAACAGCACAGAGAGACAGATGTTATTGCATTGAAAGGGTCCACTGCTACAAACTTGTTTGACTTATGTGCTCTGTTTCTCCTATGCTATGGTCAGTAGGATATAATGGCTCCTGTAACCTGTTATGCTAATGGTTGGGCCAGCTTTTCAGACTTTTATCACTGCAGTGGATGATACCTTGGTCTCACTTGGTTTAAGGTAAACATCTATAGATTTATTTTTCTAAACCTAAAGGTTTGAATTGGTTTGAAAAACAATTTTGGCTTTGAAAAGGTTTGGTTGAATTCCTGTCTAACTGTTCAGTTTGACCAAAGACTCTGAGATGATTCTCTGAAGCTGCCCTATTCTTGAAGGCTGCTCTCCTTAGAGGTTCTCTCCTTAGAGGCTGCTTCTCTGGGGCTAAGTTACATCCTTCCCATTTACAGGTCCCTATTAGATGCAGAAATTCCATTCAGGCACCACCAAAAAAACCCACATTTTTTGCAATATTTCGACGCCTATGGCTATAGAGATGTTCCAGCACCATCTCCGTTAACATCTCTGAGAAACCCAAACCAGAAGCCATAGCTATCTAGAGGGAGGCATGGCTCTGATAAAGCAGGATAAGAGTTCTTTCAGAGAAGGACTTTGGTATTTGGAAATGATGTCTCCACACCCATGGATTTGTACCAAAATGGTTCTGCAATGTGGCCAGTTTTTCAGCTGAATAGTTCAGCAGGGCGTGGAAGCCAGATCTGTGACCTTCTGCCTTCAGGCTGTTTCCATCTCCAGCAAAACAGGAGTAAAATCCTCATTGTCTCCCAACCAGCAGATATAAATTTATTTCAAAGCATAAACTCAGTCCTATAACTATATCCTTGTAGACAGTAGTTTATATCCTAGTATAGCAGTAGCTTATTTTAATGAAGACCTTATGTGAAATTTAATGCAATATCTTATTTTTTTTTTCTTTCCGATTATTCAAACCTTTGAAACAGGAGGGTTTTCATAAAACCATAAAAGGTTTGTCCTTTGCCGACAGAGCTGGGCTTAACTAATTAGTTGGAGCAGAGGACTCAGGGTCACTGAAGCCTGGGTAACCAGTGAGCAGATGAATCAGGCATGCAGCATGGCTGGCTACTTGGTTTACAGAAGCTTGCTAGCCAGCAGAGACAGAAGAGCTGTGAAGCTACTTTGGGAGAGGGCGCTGCAGCATGATGAGGTCCCTGCAGACCTTTCAGAGGGTTTGTATTTGCTCTGTGAGGTCAACATGACCTGCAGTAGCAGAGATCAGCCACGCACGACTTTTTAGCCCAGAACCTGGGCTCCATCACAGTACCTGAGTGTATCCTGCTAATAACTCTAACAGGTTTCTGGTTTTGTACGAACTTAGCCCAAGTATCCAAATACTTCTGGTTTTTGGATGGGTTGAGATTTTCTTTTTTTTAGATTCCTTTTACTCACCCCATCATCAGGAACTTTGGGGAGTTGATCACCTGTAATTTTGAAACCACTTCCTCCCCAAAAGCCCATTTCAGGTCCCTCATGAGAGAAGAGGCAAGGATGCAATTAGACATCCAATATTTAGACATTTAGCACAAAATCCCCTGAGCACATTCAGGGTCAAGATGGGCAAAGTGGTCATAAAAATACACTGTCCTAGTCGACAGATGTGTCTTACTTTACAGGTAGCAGATCTTTTTGGGCTCATCTCCAGGCCAGAGGCAAGCACAAACAGGTTGTCCTGTCTCTTACAAAGAAAAGGTGGCTAGACGGACAATTGCTTTTATAGTTACATTTTGTGTATCACCAGTACCCTAGTTTAAGACTGCTAAACAAACAATAAACTGGTGAGGCACTGGGAGACTGGTACTACTTATGTGGATGCAGTCATTCTTGGCAGTATCAGGTGCACTCACCTGAGGGTATAAGGGGCAACAAAAGTAATGGAACAGAGGCAAAAGCTGGAAATTAGTTAGAAATATTTATCTTTTGTGAGTTCATAAAGTTTTCTTCTCATCCAATCATTAGAAAATTGGAATGGGTTTCATTTCCTTCATTGCATTAGAGCTGAGGATGAAATTAACTTTATCAGTTGCACAGGCTGGATTAAATTTCCTGCCATTGTATAATCCCACTTCTTTGCTTCTCATAAGGAAAGAGGAACTAAAGAAGTTCAAAATGCTTTTAATGAGCAGGACTATTTGATACACCAGGGTTGGCGGTTTTGAGATATTTTTTTCCTCAAAAAACACACAAGTTTGCTTCTTTTTTAATGCAAATGTTTCCCATTTAAATATAGATATTTAATAAAGGCATTCATGGCCACATTTTAATCTTAGGAACTGGCTTCTTTCTGTTTCACATGTGTATTTTTGGGGGGAGTGCTTTTATCCTGTTAATTAACAAAAAAAAAAAAAAAAGCCCAAACCCAAAGTTCAACATAATACATCATTTTCTTTTGGTTGCTTTTTCTTCTCTTTTACTTTAATGTCATTTTTTTTTCTAACTACTATGTCAGAACTTTTATTCAGGATGAGAAATTGAATTCCAAAGCATCATTATGCTGAGTAAACACCATAAGTGCTCCAGGGGGACAGAAAACTAGCTCCCCTGTGAAAAAATGAAGCTCAGGAAAACTCACCTGTAACTGTTGTACTCCCATTAGCATCAAGCAACGTGTCACATGTTTTCATATTTGCCTCTGTGCAGCTGTGAAGCAGCAATATTTGTACGTGGGTTACACTTAATCACTAGAGCTGCCTTATCTATGGCCCTGGTATGACAGGATGCACAGGCAGCACAGTCCAAGTTGGGCAAGTCCAAGATAAGATCCCATATTTGGATGGATTTTCAAGATATTTGGGGGCAGGGAGGGTTGAAGACTCTTTTTGAATATTACTAGATACACAATGCATTAGTTAAGATATTATGTATTTATTCTACCTGCTTTTGTATCAGTAGTATTTTCAAGAAGCCTTTCATTACTTTTCCTAGGATGGAGCCAGAAATATTACTAGGAACTAGAATGATACAGCAACAGCATTGCAGGTATGAAATAGATTGCAAAACAGTTGATAAATCTCATCTGTATGTGAGTAAAGAATACTCAGTAAGCGAGTACCTTTAAGATAAATTCTGCAAGGATCAGTTTTTTACTCCATGGTGCTTAAATCTCTTCTTCCATGCCTTTAAAGAAAACATAAATCATCAATTAAAAGGAAAAAATATATCTTGCCTATACATTAAAGCTGTGGGTAATTCAAGCAGAATGTTCAAAAAAACTTTGGAGTGGGTTAGCAAATTGCTGAAAAAAACATAAGAGAGCTGGAAAATATGCCATCAAGTGAAAAACTTAGGAAATGCAATGCCTTTAATAACTCAGATTTAGGAGGTGACTTAAGGACACCCTATAAGTAAGTACTTAGAGAACAAAAATTCAATAAAAGGTGTCTTCAATGCAGCCAACAGAAGTATATCCCCTAATGACAGAAACCTGCAAATAGAAAAACCAGACTAGAAGCAAGATGGTTTTCTGCTATTCTACATCTCCATCTTTCATATTTGATGATTTGTAAGGGATTATTTTCTCTTTGGTAGGCTTTTGAGTAATAAAGGACCGATTTTGTAAGGCAATCCATAAATTAATTCAGGACTGAATTAATGCAGGAAAATTCTGTACCTTTTGGTATGTAGAAGGCACAAAGTAGAACTTGGATGTTTAATTCCATAGCTGATGTCTAGACAGAATGTTCAATGGCTGCACAACCTTACAAATTATTTAACTTACTCAGCACTTTGCTGCTCCCTTGGTGTCTGCAGTTCTGGACCAAGGACAAGACTTTCTCCAGCCTGTGGAGCTTGGCATTCACCTCCTGCCTTGGCCCCAGGGGAAATGTGGGAAGGAGAAAGACCTGATAATTATGTTTAACAAACGACTAGTTTGGACAGGGCTGAGCAGGCTGATTCCCAGCTTATGTACAAGTTCCCTGAAGCAGCTGCTCAGCCACTTGTCAGTCTTCCTGTGTGCTCTTACAAGACACCCAGCACAAAGTCGTAGAAATCTGCTCCTCACAAAATTTGGAACAGTCCGACATACCTGTGTGGATTGGCTGTTGCTAACTGCTCTTTGCACAGACGCTTGAAGCATCAGTCCAGGAAGTACAAGAGGGAAAGTGCAGGGAGACCAGCACAAGGACTCGAGGAGAGCCAAGCAGACCTGACACCATTTTTTGTCTCCAAAGGTCCTCTGCCCAGTCCTGGCAGCAAGGACCAGACTTCTTGTCTTAGGGGTGTTGAAGCAGGATTGGCAACAAAGGGAATTAACATCTATTTTTTCCTTATGCACTTCACATAGCACCAAGTTTTCCCAGGACTACTACCACAAACCTAGGCGTTGCAGGACCAAACTTTCAGTAGTCAAATATTTTTTAAGGTGATGATTTTTTAAGTAACCACCAAAACTTTACATCTAAGTTCGGTGTATGCTTTTGTGCCTCCTGTTATCTCATCATGATGGTTCACAAGCCAGACTTAACTAGGGGTCAGCATCATGGGTCCTGTAGCCAAAAAGAAAAGGGGCTTCCAGTGTGCAATATTTAATCAATGCCAAACTGGTTCATAATAGTAATGGATCTTTATTAATTAATATACCTCACTATAATAGCTTTTTTACAGAATGTATTTCAGCTGGGTCATTTGGAGGCAAGTAAGTTTTACTAATAACATTTTTAATTAACTTTTTTTTTCATACAGACCAGCCTATCTGTTTAAGCACCAAGTTATTGTTGATAGCTGTTATGAGACAGACTGCTCCCTTTTTAAAGTAGCAATATTGTCAATTAATCTCATTGAAGATGAAATCATGATAAATCTCAAGTCAGAAACTATGGCAATGATAAATCAGAAATATCTGCCTGCCTGATCTGTGAAAAATTCAAACACGTATTTTCCACTGGGCAAGGACTGATTTAGAGACAGCACCTTCCATACTTTCTGGATCACGTTGTAGGCTCTAACTTCTGCTCTTTGTGTATTTTTGTCCCAAGAACTGAGGAAAAAAATTACCTCAGATTCTGAAGGAGAGTAGAATTTAAGCATGTCATAGCTTAAACTACCAAGGAAAATGCTGACAATGCAATTCTACTCTCCACATGTTTAAAGTTAAAGCAAAAGAAAATCCTGTGAATATACTTGGCAGAGTGGCAATCCCAGGACAATTTTCTAATTAGTTAAGGTAGATGAGGGCTGTCCAAAGATTAATTCAGTATGTATTTTATCTAGAGCATACAAAATTCATCAAATCCTGCCTCTGATGAGATCAGGTATTATTTCTTTTTCACCAGTAAACATTCTCCAGTCTGGACAGTAATTGTAAACTCTTCTGAATAAAATGAAGGTTAAATGTAACCTATAAATATGGCAAATGCTTGCTTTTCAGGTATCAGGTGCAAGAGTTCTCATTTTCTTCTTTCAAAACACTTGAAAGGGTCCAACAGCTTCCAAGAGAATTTCAGTAGGAAAAACTTTCTGAATTGCAGTAGCTGGTCTTCAATAAGCAAAACTTCTGCCTATTTCTCTGAGCCACTGCAGGTGACTTCAGCTGCTATCCATGGCAATCAGAAAGATGAAACTCTTCAGTGGTACAGAGGCAGGAAAACAAGAATGGATAAACTGAGGCTGTATATTGTCTGGCCATGCACACCAGTGAGTGATTTGCCTTTTTCAGATGCCTTAAGAATATGAACTGATTCTTAGAATTAAGTACAGAGACAGCCAAGATCATAATCCTCAAACATCTGTAACTAAAACACAGCAAAATCCTGACAGAAGTGTTGGAGAAAAGTAAGTGCATACTCTTTACAAATCCTTTTGTAAAGGTCTTCAAACCCTTTGATCTGTTTCAGTTTCCCTGGCTATATAAAAAGGCTTCACAAACCATGAACCATGAGCAAAACTCTGCCATTCATGTGTCATCATCCCTAACACTCAGGTAAGTCCTTTTTCACAAGTGAGAAATAACCACTTCTGCCATTACATCTGTGTTTGAATTCAGTGAATTTGGTTTTAGCCAGCAGCCTATTCCTGCAATTATGAAAAGTGTCAGCTGAGCAGAAAGGATCCATGTAAGAAAACAATGTAAGTTTTCAAAAAACATCTCTCTTCATTTATTTTAGAGGCTGTATAATGTACTGTGTGAAAGTTAGTATCATGTAAGTGTCAAGAAGGTCGCTAGCTATGGAAGAGATGCTTAAAAGAGCAAAGAAAGCAGGTAAGTGCATACCTGAAGTAGAAAGGACTTTGGGGCATAAGAAAAGGATAATGTTTGAAGAGAGGATTATAAGATATAGCATATTATCTGTCCGTTTCTTCAGGAAGACAGATTCAATACAGCCTTCAACCCTATCTCCTTATTTTTTGGGTGATTTTAAGTTATAACAATGAAGGATCATAAAGTAATTGACAGTTACTGGCCAACCATAAACATACCTGCTTTACATGACAGTAGTTTTAACCACAAAAGACATCTAAGAAAAAAAAAAATCTGTCTTGTCTTTATTAATGAAGAGTAGTAGAGACAGAAAAGTTTGATACAGTTTTACTTTCAAGCTATGTTTCTTAAGATACTGAGTACCTGCTGGTCCAGCACTTCAGGAGTCAGTGAGCAGTTTCATTTCAGTGAACAGTGGACCCAGCAAAGGGCATCTCTTCTAGTTACATAATTAAACCTGGTGCTTCCGGTGATAGACTCCAATTTGCATATGCATTGGAAACTCCACTTGATTAATTGCAGTGCGGTGTGGCTCATAAACGCTATGAGTTTATGTTACATACACATCATAACATTTCCAATCATAAGGCTGTCAGATGCAAACTTTGGAAGCGATTTAAAAAACATAGTTTGATTTCTCTATGGACTCATAAAGACACTTAATAGTATAAAAGCTTTATGATTTTGTTTATAAGGACTTAAAACCTTGCATGTCAATAAATAAAAAGCTGAATTCCTCCACTGGCAAATGCCACAGACTTTTCATTGCACTAACTTTTTAACGCATTTATTTCAACCTTTTTTACTAGTGTCTAAACACTTTCTTGTTTGTGATAGAAACTAACAAAACTTTTATCTAGGCCTTTGAGAAACCTGTCTTGCTTCTGCTTGTCTACACAATACTAAAAATTTTGTAATCTATATTTTATTATAGTCAATGCAGAAAAAGTAAGAAGAATAAGCAAGACCAGCAGCAACTACAAGCAAGGGAAACATGAACCTTAAAACACATTCACATCAAGGGCAGCAGGCAATTTCCAACCCAACTGACAGCAAAGGTATCATACCAAATTTTCCTAACAATTGGATTGAGTCAGATGGTGTCCAGTGAAAAGCAATTAATGCTTTAGATAAATTTGATTTGTACAAATGCTATCTCAGCTTTATTTCTGATCCAAACAGTACTAAAGACTTTGGAACAAATTTTGAAGCAAAGAATAATTAAAGATGATGTGACACATGAGCAAGTGATAAATGTAAGTTTAGTTTCGCAGCATTAGGTTGTGCTCATCTAATCTGCTTGTTTTAGGCAAAGGAATTGCAGTACATCTAATCTGCCTGCACTTTGGAAAAAGCATTTCCACAGAAGAAATTACTGATTGAAACAGGAACTAGGAGAAGGAGTGTGAACTAAGCATGGACCTGGCTCATGGCAACACAAAAATGGGATGACGGAGTGTTCAAAGGAGAAAGTTGGAGAGAAAGTTATTAGCGATTACTAAAAGATCAGTTTTGGAATCTTATCTAACATTTCATTTTTTCATTCATTAAATCAGTAGGCAAAAAAGGAAGTTTTCTGATAAAACACAGGAGTCAATAGGCATCATATATGTAAAGAAGAAGCGTCTCATTTGGAAAAACCTGAATGCTTTTAAGAATGGAAGGACGAGAGGATAAATGAAATGCCATAGTATAAAATGAAAGATCATTTATTAGGTAGGATTTATCCACTGGCAAACAAGTGCAGCTTCATATATAAACACAAAGATGACTATCAGCCATCAATGGTAATAAGGCCAATGAAAATGAAAAATAAATCCTAGATCACATCAGGCAAAATATTTTCAATAAATAGAAATGTTCTGGTGAGACCTCATACAGCATATCATGTTCAGTTCCACCACATACACCCCCAGGAGCCAGCTCAGCACATGTACAGTGAGAACTTGCTTATTAAGTGAAACAAGTGAAAGCTGAAAGAAAAAATGATTGCTGTCTCTAAATACACTAGCTAGGCAAACCTCGGAGAAAAAAAACCCAAACCAAAAAAGCTGTTTAGTTAAACAGGCAATACTGGTACTAGAAAACATGTATAAAATGGTCATAAATACATTGAAGCTGGAAATCAGTAGGAAGTGTCTAACTATCAGAAAGGTCAGAAACAGTCCTCTAACAGCATGAGGAAAACCACTTCACTACTTTTTTTACTAAAGCACCTGCTTTTAAGACAGAATGTACTTTCTGAAATGTGTTTTTCACATTATGTAGTTGCCTGTGGTAATTCGAAAGCAGCCTACATCACTGGGAGATTCTCCATATTGAGAACTATCCTTTCAGGCACAGAGAGAAGCCAGGAAAGAAGTGACTCAGAAAAGCTCTGGTATCCAGTTAGCAATCTTAATAATTGCCTGCAGATCAAAGCATGGCTTGATAGAAGCCTCCAGCCCACGCTGTGGGAATGAAGCACAGAAGCTCATCAATTGAGGAAGGATATCTGGTGAAGAGACTGTGGGACTGTAACATGAGGAATACACGAGAATTAAATGAATTATAAAGTTGATCATCTTCTAAGTTGTCTCCTATGAAACAAACAGATGCTTTACCATGCTGGCTCTCTGCCATCATAATACCCCTTCCCCTGATCTCCAGCTGAGATATCTTCGTGTGTTCAACCTGCCAACAACAGCAGGCTGCACAGATTCCGAGACGAGCTAGTGTGGGGATGTCTTATGCTGAAGTTGGAGATGGAGCCAGCCACCAAGCCAAGCCTCCGGTCACTCACACCATCTTCTCACCACAACACTTTCTCTCCAGCCTTTTGTCTTCCTCTGGCAACTCAACTGGTGTCCCAAGCCACAGCACAGTGAAAACTTCAGAGGTACAGATTCTGTATGTTGAGATGGTGGAGCATTAATTGGGACCATAGCTGGGGCCTTGTCCTATGCTACATTACAAAGGATGAAACAGAACGAGTTAACTGTTCTGCACTTGGCTCTGCTGGGTTTGTGAGAATGTCTGTCAATGTTCATCTGCCTTTTTGAATCTATCCCTTTGCTCCAGCTACAGGAGAGGTTCAGGTAGGGCTAGCCCAGACCTTTTCAGATTGAGATTTGCTCAGCATTATCACCCCTTTTAGGGATTAGGTTTTGTACACCCACCTCACCATTGACTGGGCCTTACAAAACGTGCTCAAATTAGCTCTGATGATTTCCAACATTTGGTCACTATCCCAGCGATTCAACGGGGTGCAGGGGAAGGACATGACAAATCTCTTCTCTCAGACTCCCTGGCACCTGATGGCGTTGCATGGCTCCTCTATTTTATCCCTTTCCTCTTGGATGTGCTAGAGAGTCCAGCTCACCTCTGCTGCTTGGAATGGCTTTTTTTTGTTGTTGTTGTTGTTGTTGTTTTTTCCAGGAAACAGAAATCACAATTGCCTTGGAACAAAGCAGGAACTTGATGTTTTGCTTCTTCGTGCATAACAGAAGCTATAAACCCCACCCCCAGTTTTTTCTACCTGGACTATTGACTGCACCGCTCCCATGGCAGCTGAGAAACGTCAGCCCCTTCATCCTGGCCCGTTTCACATGCCGCTGCAGACACCCAAATGAATCACCAGGGACTATTTGCCTTGGCCCGGAGGTTCTCCCCGCGGGGAATGGGGTTTCCATTCCCCGACATTTCCCTTGGGCGGCTTCCCTGGGAGCGAGGGCCCGGGGAAGGATAACGCCGGGCCGCTGCTGAGTCGGACGGTTTGGTCTCCAGACCAAAACCACACCGCTTCCCCTAGCGGGGACGCCACAGCTCGCTCCTGCGGAGAGAGCCCCTTTGGCCAGGACAAGCTGCAGGAGCTTCTCCCTCGCCGCCCTCTTGCAGCGCAGGGCCAGGTTTGTCAGGGAGCACCCGGCGGCGTGCCCGAGGTGCGCGGGAGTTGCGAGGCGGCGGGGACGAGACGGGGCCGCCGTAGTCAGGTCCTCGGAGGGGCGTCCCTCGGGGAAGGCGGTAAGGCGCGGGGACGACGGCCCGCGTCCCGCTTCTTTCCCTCACGGCAAGCGGGAGGGAGCGGAGCGGCAGCCCGTGTCCCTCACGGGGCAAGCGGGAAGTAAGGCCGTATCACTGACAGCGGAGACGGCTGAGGAGAGAGCCCGGCCACACGCGGCTGCCTCCCGGGGCCGCCCAGGGAAGAGCCAGCTCCGTTGTTCTGGGCAGGAAGGCCGGTGTCTCCCTAGCGGGATCCCCCGTTTCTCTCCCCTCAGTGCGGGTGAGCCGGGCTGCGGCCACTCTGGGACGGGACTGGCGGGAGGCAGCAGCTCCCCTCAGTCCGCTGCAGTNCGCTGCCGCCCGCGTTGCCCTGCCCTGCCCCGCCTCGCCTCTCCCGCCCGCCGGGCGGGTCCACGGCACCGGTAAACTCGTTGCCTCCCGCGCCTCCCGGCGAGGCATCGCTGCCACCTCCGGGCTGCGGCACAGCCTGCGGTGACCCCCGCCCGGGGCCCAGGTTTTGCGGAGGAACGGCCCTGTCCCGCGGCGCCGGTGCCCCAGGGGCCCCTCCGGGTGAGAGGGCGGCCGGTTGAGAGGGCGCTGGCCGCGGCCGGCGGGAGCTGAAGCGCGGGCTGCAGGGGCCTGGCGGGGAGCGGGAGGCCGAGGCAAGGGGCCGTGGCGGGGTCCGGGCTGGGTTGGATGCTCGTTTGCTGGGTCCTGCTGGGACGGGTTTGCAGCTCGCGTGGGGCTGAGCAAACTCATCGTATCCCCTCGTCGCTGCGCCTGCTTCAGGATGTGCCGAAAGCCACGGCTTGTCCCGGCGTGTGTGAAAGCCACGGCTTGCCCCCATGCAGCCCGGCAGGTAGCTGTGCACTGGGGCAGTCGCCTCTGAGATGCAGCCTGAGAGCTGCCTGGGCTTTCTGAGGGCAGTGCCCGCGGTTTCTGGTGGTGGAAGAAGTGGGGGACAGGTTGCTGCTGAGTGTTATATACTTACCTTGGAAACCGAGGCGTAATGGTGCTCTTTAATTTTATCAAAATTTTGACGTCTTTCATGGACATATATTCCTGTTTCAGAGGACGGTTCTTCCCATGTCCAAGTGTCCGGTGCCATTGTTTAACTGTGGGTTAGTGTTGAGAGAGGGAAGAATGCAACCTTCCGATTTATGTAATACTTTCTAAATGCTTACAGTTTCTTTTGGGGCCATCATTCAAGGGGTGAATCATTCTGACTGAGCTGGAAAGGCGGCATGCTGTGTTACTTGTTTTATTTGTGCTACTATCAAGCATCTAACGACTGCAGAAGAAATTATTATACTGATATCCCATCATAAATTCTCCTTAATTCTGGAGCTTTATAACATACACATATGCCTTTTCCATAAGATCCTACAAAATCTACAATAATTTTTGAATTATACATTTTTCATATAGATATGTCAGCTTTAAGCACCAGATTTAACCACATTAACTTTTTTCATGTATATTGCTATGATTATATTCATCAAATGGAATATGATTTCTGCCTCATGAAAATGCAGCACTCATTTACACAAGGCTTCAGCTAAGATCCTCAGTCTTTTACTCAATATTAACACCTAATTACATGAGTCTTTCAATTGACTTCATTATTCAGGAGGAATCCCAAACTTACACTATAGTGTTTGTGAGCTGGTCCCAGATGTAATAGTAAAAGATGTTCTAGTCGCAGCAAGCTTGGGAAAGGCTAATCAGATCTAAATACTCTCCTAGGGCATATAAACCATATCCAAGGGAGGGTAAAACACTAAGCACTGCTATTTAATTATAACCTGGACATCATTAACAAGCTCCTTTTATATAGTGCACTCATTGTTGGACTGTGTTTTCATTATGACCAAGGAGCATTTGGAATGGATTAGTTTTAATCTTGAAATTATTGTTTACACTGGTGCTGGTACTGGGGACGCTGTGGGCTTGCAAATAGATTTCAGAACTACTGTATCTTTTTTTTTTAAGAAAAACTGCCTTTCTGTTTGCAATTAACAGTCTGTTGTGGTTTCTGACTGTTCTTCACAGAAACAAAACTAAGCAGCCCACATTATATATAATATGTCATATAATATATGCCTTCATATAAATACCTACTCTTCATGGTAAAAGTGAAGTTTCTCGGTTTTCCCATGCTGCTGTTCTGGGAACTTTGTGGAAACTCTGATGTCTAGATCTGTTTCGGAACCAGAAAGTGCAAATGAGTCTTCCCCAAAAGAACAAGATAATGAAAAGCTCTATTGTCCAAGTGGCAACTGCATAAAATCATAACATGGAGATTGATGCTGTCATAAAATAAGAATTTTGCTGCTAAAGCTTGCTCTCTGATGACTGGAAACAATGCAGAGTAAACCACACTATGGGTGCCCTGTTCTACAGCATCACTGTTAACTTTTTGTATGATAAATTTCTAAAATTGCTAGAAGGCAGGGGGAACCCTCAGTACAGAGAGCACTGGAATAGCTTCTTAGCTGCTGATGTAGTCATATAAGTGCAGGATGAAGAGAAACATATGAAAGACGGGAAACAAAGCTGAGAAATTTTGTGATTCTGTGGTTGTCATCCTGTCGCCCTCACTGAACCAACATGTCTGGAACAGGTGAATTGCCATCACATCCTAGGATCTTGCCTGTTAGCAGGCACAGAACAATAATGAGTGGCCATAGAACTTCCTGTCAGGAAGCAGACCTCCATGGACCCATGCAAAGAATTTATTTCTGTCTACTGGTGCTGGAATACTCTGGACACTCATTATCTTAGATTGATAAAAGACTGATGTTGCCAAGTCAACTGTTAGTTTTGTTGGTGAGGTAGCTTGCTGTGCTACTATGAAAACTGTTTACATTCTCGTTGTCTGTCTCTCTACACCTGAATTACTAGTTGAATTTTAGATAGGGAGTTTTCCAGATTCATCTGACTCTACTGACAGCATGAGTAGCCAAAGGTAAAAGGAGCTAAAGAATGTGTTACCAAGGGAGTACTGCTCTGCTGCTTTGCAGGACTTGGTGCAGTAGCATGCATGTTCATGTGCATGTAGTGCCTGCCATTAAGGTTGAGGAGCAGATGAGGAATTTACAAACTTAGACATCTGCAACCTGGTTTCTTCATCATTTAACCATATCGGTGAGATGCATCTGACAACCTTTAGGGCAGTTCTACCTTACCTGTGCTGCTGAGCCAGGTGATGCCTTCATCTGCAGCAAGAAGTTGCAGAAAACCCAGTGCATCATTGAGCAGAGCAGGATGACAGTAGAGTGATCTTTTGTAAGGATGAAGGCAAGATTTCTTCTTGCTGATGGTGCTAACCATCCTCCTGATTGTGGCCAGCTGCCTCCATCCAACGCTGGCAAAGCTAGGGACCTATCTTACAGAGTTTGACTCTGTGGGGCTCTCTAGCTATTTTTCAGAACTGGAAGATGCCATTCTTAGCAGCTGGCCAAGAAAGACAGAGGAAATGATTAATACTCTGTGTCCTGACACCCATGCCACACAAATTGTTTTAATGAGTAATGGATTATTATTGCATGTTTTTCCTTGTGGATAGTGAAGTACATGTTGTAACTGATAGTTAACAGGGCTTTACGGTGCCTGCTGTCCTGAATTTTTTTAATTCTCTAGGTGATGTGATTGACAATGAGACATTTTGTGGCTTTGATATAATAAGAACAGATTGGTTTTCCAAGTAACTCCCTGTGCCTGCTAACTTGGGGATACAGACTCTGATTTTACTGACTTACATAGAATTCTTGCAGTTTCTTTAACTTCAGTAAAATCTTTTTATTTTATCTCAGCTTTCTGTTATCTTAAAATAGGTAAATAATAAAGAGTGCTGAAAGAACTTCAGACCATTTTCAGAGAATCACAGATTGACAGAATGTTAGGAGTTAGAAGGGACCTTGAAAGATCATTTAGTCCAAGCCCCCTGCCTGAGCAGGATCACCTAGATTAAACCACACAGGAACACGTACAGATTGGTCTTGAATGTCTCCAGAGAAGGAGACTCCACAACCTCTCTGGGCAGCCTGTCCCAGGTCTCTGTCACCGTCACAGTGAAAAAGTTTTTCCTTATATTCACATGGAACTTCCTATGTTCCAGCTTGGACCCACTGTCCCTTTGTTCTATCACTGACCATCACTGAGAAGAGCCTGGATCATCCTCCTGACACTCACCCTTTACATATTTATAAACATTAATGAGACCACCCCTCAGCCTCCTCTTCTCCAAGCTGAAGAGACCCAGCTCCCTCAGCCTGTCCTCATAAGGAAGGTGTTTCACTTAGTGGTCCTGCACTGGACTCTCAAGGAGTTTTGTGTGCTTCTGGAACTGAGGGGCCCAGAACTGGACACAATACTCCAGGTGAGGTCTCACCAGGGCAGAGTAGAGGGGGAGAAGGACCTCTCTTGACCTACTAGCCACCCCCTTTCTAATACACCCTAGGATGCCACTGGCCTTCTTTGCCACGAGGGCACATTGCTGGCTCATGGTCATCTTGCTTTTTCCCTTTTATGCACTTATATTCTGTCTAACACTGACTTAGATCTGCTGGCAGCTTAATGAAAGTAAGTGGCTGTCCCTTTTAACTATCGAGTAAAGAAAGCTGAAGGCACCCTCTGTAGTGGTAGTAATTGCTGCATCTGGTGCTTGTCTTCCTTACAATCTATGATGAGATATTATGCAGGGCAGTTACTAAAGGTTTTGATGTTCCAGGTAACTGCTGAGATTTTCCGTTCATGCATTTGCTGGTGTTTGTAGGAGCTCAAGAAGGTGGGGATGTAGGTAGGGGTTTGAGGAGTTTATATTTCTGATTTACATTTGGAAGGGAACTTGTAGTGAAAGGTGAGGAAGGAAAACACACAGAGGAGCAGGAGGCATGAATTGAAACATATTACTACCCTAGTTTTCCAATTTCTTTTCCAGCATGATCTGCCCAGCAAACATAGGTACATTTTTATGGTACCTGAATGGAAAAAAAAAAAAAGTTGCCTTCAAGGCCAGAGGATTTCCCAGTTCTGCCTGAAAGAAATGTAAGAGGCAAAAGGACATTGGTTTCCACATGAGCCACAGAGCATCTCTTTTCCCTTGGCATTATTTAAGAGTTATCATAGGGAAGAGGACAAATCTTAATAGCATGCACCCTGCAGTGGAGGAAGTAATTGATTTATCAGCCCCTTACAAGGGAAAGATATTTGAAAAGGTAGAAACAGGCTTGTGCTGTTTGAGTGCTGTCCAACAAAAGAAATAGGTTTTAAAGATGAAACCCTAGTTTAATTTTTCTTTTTTTTTTACACAGTAGTTTATGAAAATTGAAAATTCATCAGAAAAATTAATTCTGTTGCAGGGTTTATGGCTAAGCAAGGACAGGTAAAATTGATAACACCACTACTAGCTCTTTACTAGCGGCCAGTTAGGTAGCAAGGGAAGCTTGGAAAGAACCAGAGAGACAGTCTATTTACTTGCCATATTCTAGAATTCCTTCATTCATACCAATCTTCTTCAAGACAGTTGCAGATACCACAGGCAGCCTTCACCAGATTGTACCTCTGTGAGAAGCACCCACCTCTTATTTGATAGAAGCTTATTCACATGTCCAGCAGTGACTGCTCCAAGGTGGCTGTGAAAGCTCTGTGTAGGACCATCTACTTCCTCTCTCCATGGTTAGTAGAATGGGGCAACCTGTTTGGGTCTGATGGATTGCCATACATCCTCTTGGTGTCTTTTAGTTTTGAGGTGTTTGGGATGTTTGTCATACCATGACTTGGTTTTTGGTCTGCCCAGGGGAACTGGATGAATGCTGCTGCTGTGGCAGCTGAAATTGAAGCTTGAAACATATTTTCCAGGTACCCACAAAAATGCACGTTTGGAAATCTGGTAGTTTGGGAATGTGTTCTCTGCTGGTAGAGCAAGGGCTAGCTAGCAGACTGAAGCTACAGGGGGCTATGCTGGCAGCCGGGCTTGGCCTGCTGGAAAAATGAGGTGTTAAATACCAAATGTGGTGCAATAGACACCATCCAACTTCCAGGGTGAAGACAGGGGACCTTACTGAAAACCCACAAAGTAAACGGAGAGACATGGGAGAACAGTACACAGAAAAGCCATGCAACCACAATACGAACTGGTCATGTAAAAATGCAAGCAGTAATGGAACAAATACATACCTGGAACCAGAGCAAAGCACACGCGTCCAGATTGTCAGCGCCTCCTGAAAGCATAACAGAAGCTTTCAGTGGGGATGAAAGGGTGGCAACAGGCTGGGATCAGTGGCGTCTGTTGTCACATACACAGCCTTTGGCTTTGGGAACTGGTCTTTTTTTCCTCACTGAATATGGATGCAATTTCAGTTCAATTTTAGATTAACTTAGATATCAAAATTTGTAAGATGAGGCAAATAAAGTTCTGCTGTTAAGTATTGCTTTATTTTGAAATAGTATTTTAAAACGCTTTGTGAGGGTAGGGATGTGTTGCTAATAGATTATTTTTTTATCGAGACTTGGATCTTTTCTGGTGGAACTGTAAGTAGGCTTATTGGTTGTCAGTCTGGTGAGGATATTGAGATCTAATATTTTGTGGTTTTTTGTATCAAAATTAAATACTGTTGAACAATTGAAGTTATGTTAAGTTTGAATAAAAAGATCCCCAGAAAATTAGGCACTGTTACTCATTGCTTCGGTTTCCTTAGTGCACTCCCCCTCCTCCTTACTTTTGAAAAGGACCGGTAAAATAATGCAAAATTGAAAATGTGCTGCCTTGCTGTTTCAGGATTTGGTGACAGCTAATGAATGCTTGTGTAGCCATTTTGGTTTATATGATCAGCTAATTGTGTGGCATTTACACGTCATATAAACATTTTCTTAACAGAATTCAAAGACTTAAAATCACAGCAAACATTTTCTTTTATTTCTGAAGTTGTTTGGGGACATTCATGAGCCTAGCGAATTTGGAAGAAAGCTTCGCAGAGCTGATAAGACTTGAGTTACTTCTTTATCTTGGTTTTCCAAGATAAAGAAGTAACTCAAGTCCTATCAGCTCTGCGATAGGATTTGTCCATCTGTTTCTAACTAAAGTGCTGGAAATACACTAGCTATAATACCATACAGGTGTCTATGCTGCTAAGGCTCCAAAAATTTAAATTTTTCTGGCCACTATTATAATACTCAGCTATTTACTTACTTCTCTTTCCTAGTCTGAATGTCCTTAAATCACATTTTGCCTGTTAATGCACAATATGAAATGTTTAAGCAAGGCTGGGCATTTTGAGTGCAAGGGCTCAGATGATTTTGGTCTCTGGCATATACACCAGAACATTGTGCTCACGTTTTGGGATGCTGAGGAGGATGCACAATAGTATGACAGACAGAATAATAGGTCCATGTGTAATGATTGTGTGGTACGGAGTGAAGAATAATGTATAAAATCTCTTTATTAGAGATAAAATATTTACTCAGAATTTTATATTCTGCCCGTGAGTTCCTCATGGTAGGAAAAAATATGTAATTTCTTTTTCTGAGCTGGGGAATTTAGTTGCCTCTGTTGCAGATCTGCAACTCTATCTGCTTATCAAGACCCTATAAACATTGTTGTCAACATCTTAGTTACTTAAGCAAGAATTTTGCTGAAATTCACACTTAGTTTCAGTTAGAACAGGTTTTTTAGTTTGAAAGTGGGTAGTTGTATCCATCTCTTGGGCACCTAGGGGAGCTCTTGACTAAGCTTCATTATATTACTGGTTCCAAGGCTGATTCCAGCTCCTGTGAGATGCCCCGTTCACAACCCACAGCAACTGAATTCTGGGGGAAGATAAGTGGAATTGCCATATGAGGAAGCCCTCCAACAGGGTACCTGGCCAGAAAACGAACCTTTAGATCTCTGTTCATGGTCAGTCAGCCATGGCTTAACAAACTCCTGGGCAGGAATCATCTCTTAGTGTATGAATTTTGCCTTTTCATTTGTTCGTCTGTATGACAAAACTCTGTAATCTATGGCGCGCTCATTGCAGGTCCTCAGAAGTCTCCTTTAGTAAACAGGATTAATTCTGAACTCTTCATGCTAGCAACCACAGACAGTCTTCTGAAAAACAAGTATGAGCTGTCACAAGTTCTTATTTATAGTTGCTGTTTCTGGAAAATATTCACTTCTCTTGTTTAGATTCTAGATAATTTTCTGAAGCAAGTATCCCTCAGGCTACAAGAACCGTTAAACTTTAAAAATCAATGAAGTGCTGAGGAGAATAACAAAAATGTGTGTGTGTCTGCTTTGAGTCTGTTTCTGCTGACAGGTGGACTGAAACAAAGTTCCTTTTCTTTCTTCAAAAAGACTTTGTTATTACAAGTGATTGTGAAAGATGATACATTTTAGATGTTAACTACAAACTCCAGCTAATTATAGACATTATGCAGGGCCTGCCAACTGCTACTTTATGGTGTAAGTCTTCTTTCTTGAAGGTGTAGGTATTACTCCCGACTGGTGTATTTGCGTATCTGTATGTGATGGGAGGACAGCAGTGCAGCTGGGAGGCAAACATGGTTAGCGTGGATCTTTTTGTACAAAGTGCTCACCCCCTTCTCTCCTTTATTGCAGCTTCACATCCTTGAATGTCCCACAGTTTCTTGAAGATGAAGAAGATGATTGCATGCTGCTTTCTGCTATTTGGACATATTCTGCTTTCCACTGTCGCTGTCATGGCAAAAGATCTCCCTGGGGGACGTTTCACCCGAAGAAGGGATGTTAACTCACAATCTCTACTAGGTAAGTTACAAAAAAACCCCAAACAAACCCAAAAAAGCCAAACACCTTCACCAAAGCTCATCTTAGCTACAAATGGTAAAAGGCATGAGCAGGTGGTCAAACCTTGGCTGAATTAGTTTATAATAAAAAGGAGATTGTCATTTGAAAACAGTAATATGAGAAAAGTTTGTTGACTGATTAGCAGCTGTTGAAAGAAGGTAGTTACTTTTGGATTACATCCTACTTTATGTAAGTGGTATGAAATAAATATTTGCTACAGGATTGCTGTCTTGGAAATTTTCAGTGTTTATAGAAAATACATATTAGTCCATGGGTATTCTATCAAAGCTGCCTTTTGCCATGCCAGCAAGTTTTAGCTTGTGGCTAAAACAAGCACATACAGCTTTTTGTATGTGCTGTGTGTAATGATGATTGAATACAAATCAATGGCTATTCAAATGAGACTTATTACATTATTTGATAATAATCCCTTAGGATGGTCTGCTTAATTTTATTTCTAATGAGCAGCTCATTTTCTCTTTTGCAAAAAACCTGAGTACAGGATCTAGCAGTTTTAGCTTGTAGTTGTTATATTTGAAAATGTAAGGAGCATCTCTCTCTTGTTGAACATTACCTGTACGTCATCAAGCAGTTTGCTGGTCAACTTTATCATCTGCTATCAGTTTGTGACTTAGAAACATGTTCTTTTGTTCATTATTTAAAATAATTGTCACATAATGAAGACATAGCAAGGATGTGGCTTGGACACAGTCCATCATTAGGGATTTGTGAAACTCATTATTAGTAGATCTAATTGGGTATCTCTGTCCAGGCACTGGGAGGTGTTAAGTGGCCTGCCTCCCCGTAAAGGTGATCTAACCTGAGTGAACATGAGGAATGTGAAATGTCCTGCAGAAGATATATTGAAAAGAAAGAAGAGGAAACAAAGCCAGAACATGAGAACGGGTGACAGAGGGGAGCAACAAGCTTTACTCTTCTCCAAACAAACTTAATCCTTTAAATATGTAAAATTACATGAAGTCCCATTCACAGTCTGTCTCTTGTTAAATTAAAACCATTGGTCTTCAGTTCCTATAGAACAAATTTAAGCCAAATGACAGATTTCCCTTTGTTATTGACCTTTTTCAAAACTAATAGCTGTGGCCTTGAGACACTTGGGGTTCTGCACATGAAGGCTGAAAACCACAGCTCTGGAGATGTAGTACATCCAAAAACATGGATGCAAAACAGCAAAGTGAAATACCTACATTCACAATCTACTCAACAAGACTCTCAGACTTTCTGAAATCCTAAATTTGAAATTGTGATTAGGCAGCAGCCCCTCGAATATCTTAGGGTTCCCAGAAAATAAGTGAGCTTACTGCTTTAAGAAATAAACCACCTGTCTCTAGGAAATGAACACAATACCAAAGTGTTATGTGGATAAACTAAAAGGTCTCCCATTTCTCAGGTTCCCTTTTTCCCTCTAGGATGTATTAATTGCTTTTATAGCCTCTTTTTCTTATTTTAAGTAGTGGAAAATCTATCAAAAGAATTCGCACTTGATATAAATAAAAATTTATAGATTAAATATTTTCTTCTTTCAAAAGACAAGCAACTTGTGGTCCCTGCATTCGGAAAATTTTGGATCCCTATTAAGTTTGGCATGCGTAGGTTGCAAACAGTTCTGGCAGCTCTGGCTGTAAGGATCTTTTTCAAGTCACTAAATGATGCAAGAAACTTGGGACATTCTCTGGTCCAGCCCATAAAAGTACGTGGCAGTTTGGAGTCAGAATTTTGGGCCTTGCATTCTGTTACAATAAATCAGGTCATGTGCTTCAGATTCAGCAGCACATATAAACAGTGGCATGGTTATAACGTGCCTTTCTCTAAAGAACTGAATGTGTAAAATGCATGCCACTCTGCTGGAAAGCTGTGGTGTTCCTTCAGTGACATGAGAAAGAGCGCTGCCAAACCATGATCTCAGTGACATGAAGTCTATTGACTTAATAAAATGACTCCAGAATAACAGCAGTTTAACAGGGGTTAGAATCTGTCCCATTCTATATAGTGTGTGTTACAAGTAGTGGTGGTGCTGACAATTGCTGCTGTTGTGGAAAGGTTTGGTTGGCAGGCGAAAGTGAGCTATACAGTTGCAAAGAACAAACAGGTATCTGGAAAAGTAATAAAAATTCAGGTTGAATTTGGATGGTTTTTTTTTTTTGGGGGGGGTGTTGGTGTCTGCTTTTAGGACTAAATGAAGGATTATGCTATGTAAATATTAGTAGTGTTAAAATAATTTTATTCCCTTTGCCTTCTTTTTACCAATTTTTAAAACAAAAGTGTACTGTACTGCCATGCTAGTTACTGGTAAAATACTAGTAATGTCCCTGTACAGAAGTAAAAGCCTTTGCTCCAGGAAACTGACAACATAAATAAGCAAAATGGAATGGATTAAAAGTCCCGTGGGATTGTGCACAAAGAGATAAAAGTACTTTGGGATCCAGCTTTAGGAGGATTTAATTTTTGGCAGCCATGCACTGATACTTCATAGACTTCTTAATTGCCTTGTTAGGGCTAATAGCCTGTATGTTTTAATGCAGGCCTCAGAAGTAATGAACATTGCCTTTTCTATGTTTTTCCTATCCCCAGTCTTTCTGCTAAACTTCAGTGTGTGTTGTTTTATTTTGGCTGATCTTTGCATTACTTATTGTTGTTTAAATAAGTATAGCTGTAGCTAATAATTGCCATTAAAGATCTTTTGTGCGAGAATCAAAGTTTTAGGAACTCTGGACATAAAGGACATAAAGTTTTTGGAACTCTGTATGTCACCTTGGAACACAAATTATTTTGCAGGTTTTTCTCTTGAAACCAAATCAAACTTCAAAGGATTTGAAACTTGTCTATTGTGCCAATTTAATTAAATTTGTTAACGTTTTTAAAAATCTTTCTTGCGGCATATTAGTTGTAGAACATGTGTAGTTGCTTTAGATAGGAAATGTACATGTTATTTCTTGCAGTAACACAATTTGTATTAGATTGCTGGAAAATATTTTTTTAATTTAGATGCATTTCTGATTTAGAGGATTGTTTCCATAGTCCTGCAAGATCTTGTGAAATGAGAGAAAGAAATAGGATGGTCCATTTGTCTTTCCTGTAGCAGAGGGCGGTTGCCTCTTCCCTTATGTGACATCTGAACTAAATTTTGCCTTCTCTTTCCTCTCATCAATAATTTTATCCCGAGAATTGGATCTTTGGCCTTATCCTGATTCCTTAAAGGATATTAATCTTGGTTTTTTTAGAATCTTCTCTTTTAAAGGCTTTATCAGAGTTCTGAAAAGTTTTTACTTAGCTCTCTGACAAAATCCTTGTTCCTGCTGAGCACAGCTGCTTGGTAGAGTACACACAGATCACTGAAAGCATGGTTTGCTGGCTTAGCATTGCTTTTTGGATGCTAAAGTAGTAATGGAAATATACTTGGCTATATGGTTTAAAAGATAAACATATATCTGTTGTTAGCTAAGTCCCTTCAGATATAACTGAAATGGACTTCTGTAACTGAACAGACTGATGAAGAGGCTGGGTTGGTGGTGATTTCCATGCTTTGATTTCAAGGCCACACTCAGAGGTCCACAGCATCTATCAGCGGGTACCATGTTCAGAAGCAAGATGTGCCCAGTCTTTGAAAGATGTAGGTTATTTTGATGTTTGGAGTTTTTTTTGTGGAGTGGATTTGAGACTTTGCTCTACTGCATTGTCTTTATCAAAGCAAAGCAAAATTTCAACATTATGGAAAAAACACAAGTTTTTGTCTTGTTTTCATGGTGAACTCTGTGCTTGTAAACTGGGCGTGTGTTTCATGTCATATGGGTATACTTCTTCAGAAAGTTCTGTAGTGGAAGCATGGAAATAATCAAATAATCTGTAGAATGATGTTGTAAGCCATAACATTCCTTCTTTTCCTCAGGAATATAAAACATGCACCTATCTGTTTTGGAAAGTAGTTATTTATGTGAGGAGAAAAGTCATTTTAGGGGTCATTCTTTTAGATACTACATGATACCAGAGGAAGGAAACTACAAGAGATAAACTGATACAGCACAAAATTGAAACAGAGAAAGGAAAGGAGTCCAAGAAGGAAGTGTTCTTGGCTCCTGCTCAGTAGGAACTGCTGCTAAATGCAAATGTCCCTGTCTGTGTTAAATTATATTTTGCAATAAAGTATGTAATGACTTATCTCTTGGTTGTATGTATGCGATTCCACTGATAATATGCAGGGAAGTAATATGAAATGCATAGAGTGCTCACTAAATTTATGAGTCATTCACTGCAGTCATTTAAAATTATTCTAAAAATTCTTATATCCAAAATAGTTCTTAAACTTGTGTGTATGTAACTTTAAGGCTCAAGAACGTTATCAACCATTCTGGTTTAAATTTTAGCTGTAAAACAGAGGAGAAAATGTGCAACAGAAGTGTGTCTCGTCCATGATTCCTCTGTAGGGTGCAGATAAGATTTCTGTTCAGTTGTGGTTGAATTCATCATATATTTATGTACCAAGAGCGGGCCAGAGAGCTCTAAATCCTGTTATTGTGGACTGCTGAACCACCATGGGATAATAACTGCTATAAGAATCTCATTCATAGCCTCACATAAATGCAACCCTACCCAGTTATTTTGTGCCTAAACATGCTAATAGACACATTCATTGTAACTGAACTCTACATTGCGGTTGAAGTCAGAGTTTTGTCATGATAACTACATCATGTGTTTGCCATACTGTGCTGGTATAGTGTTTGGGGAGTTCAGAACTATACCAGGCAGTAGGCAAAGGTAGGAAAAGGTTGCAAAGTCTTTTGAATCATCACATATTTAGTTTTAAATATAAGCAAAATCCTATCCAAACTCTTATAAGAACACAAGGTAATCAAATACTGGCCAATTTAGACTCTCTCTAACCAAAACATAAAATTGCCATATAAACAGAGTCGTGTTATATTTGTAAAGAGAGCAAGTAAAGCATTTTTCAATCTGGGGAATCACTCATTTTATTCCTTATGAGGTGTGTAGGTACATCTTAGAATCATTGTGCCTCAAGGCAATATTAACAATCACATGATTTGCTTCCCAGGAGTGATTGACACAAAAGCTGAGAGATCTCCTATGGACTTTATGCTAACTTCAGCTTTCATGTCAGTCACTGTCCGTCTCTCCCTCTCAGCAACAGCTGTTGTTCACTGTTGTCCTGGGTTCAACCAGCTAAACCATCACATGTGGCTGGCTGGGGTCAATGCAATAGCAGGAGCAAGGAGCATTAGCAAGGAGCTCTTGCAAAGACCACCCAGCTCTTTCAGATTTCCGGGGTTTGTTCACAGTGCGAGACCCTCTGTCTGTGGCTCTGAGGCTTGGTAGCCAGGCTTGTGCTGAGGCTGGGCCTCCCCAGCCCCTAACTGGGACTGCTTAGAAGGTGAGATCTCAATGGTGACTGTATCCCTGCCCAGCTAGAAGTTCCCTGCAGAAGCTTTTATTCCTTAAGCACGCCCAGCTGATGAGCCATGATGGCTACCTGGCCATGACAGACTATAGGGAAAAGGGTCCTTTTCCAAATGTGCTTATCTGCACCCAGTTATCAGGGAGATCAGAATTTTTCCTTTTGGGTCTGTAATAGCAATTTTTAACCATGCAAGAACATTATGCTGGCCATATTTTGTATTCATTATTAATTTTCAATTCATGTATCAAAATAGCATTCACTTTAAGCCATCTAAAGGTCGATTCAGTCAATAATGTTACCCAGCATATAATTCTATTTCTAGCAGCACAAGAAATTTATTTGTATTTCTTTAATGTGTAGCTATATCTTTTAAAAAAGCCTTTTTCCTCCTTCCTCTCGTCTGACTTCTATTTTGTTTTCTTATTCTTTTCTGTATTTCTTCCTGGTTCTTTACCTTTTCCATCTGTTTTTTGTTGTTGTTGTGTTTCTTTGTTGTTGTTGATTTTTTAAAGTGATTTTTTTTTAAGTTTTCCACAAGGAGGAAAGAATATCTGCTGCTACAGAAAAAAAATGTCATGTACTAAACTGCAAATGCTCTTTGTATTTCTGAAATAATTTGTTACAACCCCCACAAATTACTGTAAATTACCACTTTTGTTTGTGAAAGTGTTTATCTTAATAATAGCTCACCGAGTAAAATTACAAACTCCTTTCTTATGTGTATATTCTCAAAGACCTGAAAGCCCCCTTCTGTGCATGTTGTCTTGAAGGGATCAGGCCAAAAGAGAGAACACTGAATGTTCAAAAATGTGGTGGTTTTTGCTTCATCACAAGTACTTTAACAATTAAAAATGCACATATGTGCAAAATTAACTTGAAAATCCTGGAAACAGCATTTGCATAACCTAAGGAATGGTTCCTTTTATAGGTGTGAGTGGGTAATCAGACACTATTGTGAGTTGAAAGGGACATACTCTTTAAATTGCTTTGGAAACTAGGAGAGACTGTTTACTTATGTAAGTGCTGAGAAATGGTAGGACTACTGGTTTGCCAGCGGGCATAATGTCCCATGAATTTTGGGGGGCAAGGCTGAATGGTATATGGTACTATCCCAAGATGCTGTTTCTGGAAAAGTCTAATGAGTGAGTGTTACTAATGGATAGAAATATGTGGTTTCAGGTCAGCTGAGCAGTGAGTAATGCTGAGGTTGCTAACAGCTTTCCCCGTAAACAAAGACACGGCTGGCTTTTAAAAAAAAGTGTGAGTAGGAGTTTTTTGAAAAGTTAAGCTCATGTCCTGAAAGGAAAACAGCACAAACTCATGATGTTCACATTTTTTCACTAAATCTTTTACATTACTACTAACAGCTATTTACTTTTTTTCTCTGTTCCTTCTTTATCAATTTCTGTCCTTCCTCTAGTGCCCCAAGTAGTTTGGGTGAGATAGAAGTTTCAGATCTTTAAGAAGAAAGATACAAAGACACCTTCTTCCACGCAACCGTCAATTTTTTGTGTGTTAGGTGTGATATTTTTGCTTTACAGATGTGTGCAGGAAGAGAGCCACAGGCAAGGGAAATGCCTCTGGGCTGTCTGTGGGAACTGGATTCAGTGTAGCAACTGTGTATACTATGAGGTTTTGCCATTATGGCTCAGAAAATGAATTCCTCTCCTCTCCTGGGTGTCAGCTGTGCTCTGCAGAGAGCACCCAACATGTCTTTCTGTTAGGAAGTGGTGGGTAGATGTTGATGCTGCTGGGACTGATGTAAGGATATCAGGATGCTTCATCCCTGTATGCAGGTGTTTCCCAGTCTGCAAGTGAAAGCACCCCGCTTCCTTGTCCTCCTGACCATGAAAGAAGGTTTGACTCCTGCCGGGAAACCCAACAGTTTACATCTTAGAACAGTTGAATATAGCAAAAAGAACTAAAGAACTTGGAGTATCCCACCGCAGTACTTTGGCTTCATGCTAGAGACTGCACCAGTCCCAGTAAAGAAATGAAGTACTAAGAATCAGCCTGAGGACATTGGGATTAGAGAGACTTTATATTAATAATTACCTGGTTATTTCAAAACAGATGACAAGGAAGGAATAAAAATAGTGAGGTGAAATGAAAATAAGTAACGGACCTTCGCACAGTGACTGATAATGAAGCATTTGGTTGGAAAACTGTGGACAAAAGCCTACTGCTGTACAGCTCTCCCAGAAATTTTGAAAGTTCACAAAGGATTTTATCAGAAGCAATAGAGAAATGTCTGGAGGCTGTGTTGCGTTTAGAGAGTGTTCCCAGATGAAGAAATTTGTGTGGAGGAATGCCAAACTCACAATGAAACTTTGGGTTAGGGCCAGAGGCCTGTGAGCTTGGGGTAAGGCTCAGCCCAAGGATGGGGCCAGGGAGTATGAAGGCAGGTCTTGTACCTGGGGTCTGTTCCAGAGCCACTAAGAGGTGGACTCACTTGTGGGATTGAGTGCAGCTCATATGCATGCCAGCAAAGGGGTACTGAGCAGTTTCTAACTTGCACTTCAGGAGTTAGGTATGATTAGATCTGAAATGTACCATACCATCCTTAGCCCTTCTTTGAATTAAAATGACAAGAAAAGGGGTGGAAGTTAACTTGCACTAAATGTCTCATTAGAGCCAAGAAGAGCTTAGAATTACTGCTATTCTTCATTTACTCTTGGAAGCAGAGTATGTTGCCAACCACAGAATGTGTTTTTCAAACAAGAAGAGTGTTACATTAACTGCTGTGTACTTCATGCTTCATCTTTGGAAATGAAGCTGCTGCAGTTTCCTAGAAGGTCCATGTGGGTGATGCATAGCTATGCCTTTCCTCCCATCCGAGCGTTTTGCTCTTGGCACATTTATGAATGAATTGCAAATTTGAGTATTCCTTACGTGTGTGATTGTATGGTAAAAAGATTAAACCTTCTTGATGAACCGTGAAATCTCTTGGAAATATCTTAGAACCTGCCAAACTCAAATCTTTCTGGTTGGATACTTAGCTAGGGAGAACACTTTTAAGAACAAGCAGTTGACTTACTGTTATAGGAACCAGCAAGTTCCTATATTTTTTAGGTAGGAGTTATACAGATAATTATAAAGAAGTTGTAAAGAAAAGAGAGGCAAGTAAGTTTGAGGGCTAGAAGGAAAAAATAACAAATGGCAACAAAGAGAAATTTAGGAAGAAATTTTATAACATGCTACTGGGAGAATATTTTTCTCCTATTTCATTCTCAATGTCCACTAACAAAGGTAGGCTTTTGTTCTACTACTCAAAGATAAAATCTAAAAATAAATCTAGTGTTATTGCTGGCAGTGTCACAGGTCGTGTAATTTTTTTTTGTATATACATTACTGTAGAGTGATCTAAAAACACAATATATTGAGTCTTAAAATTGCCATTAATATATTACATGCTCAGGCAATAATTATTCTACGATCTCATTTTTTCTTAAGTGATCTCATCCCTTCTTTTTGCTTAAATTGTCTTACTCTGAAGCAAAAATATTTATGGAACTAGTATTTATTTGTTGTAACTTCATGTTTTAACTTTGCTGTAGTATTTAGCAAATTGAGCAGCTAACCTCCTTTTCCTTTGCTTACAGCAACAGCTTTCTTTAACACTTACCCATTCATGTGTATTATGATAGAGACATACAAAACTAAGTGATATCCAGATTAGAAATAAGTATTAAGGCGACATAAAGACTAGGACAACAGTAGAAAATAAATAACTCATTTTTAAACAAAACAATTGCAAAAATCTTTTGAAAAATCACAAACAAAAACTTGGCTCTTTGAATGTGTTCAGTTTGGATATCCCAAAATGGGAATGTTTGAGGAAATTAAGCAGTGCCAGGGGACATTCTTGGGTATTCTTTGGCATTGAGACTCCAACAGTATTGTTGCTGGTTACATTGCTGGAGCTGCCTCTCGTCCACAGTGATTAACACTCTCCGAGCAATCCCTGTGCCTGGTTCAGAGGCTACAAGGGGACAGGGATTATTCCCATCAGGCAGTTTGCATACAGCCACTCTGTTTTACTGGGAAGGTGCATTTAATACTGTGGATACAGGCCAGCTGGCATCTGAACTTAGCTGGTATCTTAGACTGCTCTCTGGCACTGAGAGCAGTGGTATAAAACAGCCCTCTTCTGTACTGGTAACTACACTGAGTTTACAGTGGTTGCATCCACATCATTTATTAGGATGGGTCCCTGGCTCGTGATACTTCCCATATCATGCCTGGGGATTGTTTGAGACAATGCTAATTGTCCTAGGCCAAACAATACCAGGAACCGTTCTAATGATTTCACAGCCTAGAAGAGTCAATTCCAATGCCCAGGAAAACTCCCCAGTGCTGCTTTAGTTATTTTAAGGCAATAAGCTTAGAGGGTACAAACACACTCTCAGAGTTCCTGGGTGGGTTGTCAAAGTCAAAGCAGTGTGAGCTTTGTCAAAGCCAAAGTAGGGCTTCAGGACTGAGCTTAATTTGCTTTGAGAAAGGAGCAGGAGGAAACCCACAGGGATCAGAGAAAATAATTTAACTGAATTTTCAGCTTTAGAGTCAATTAAGATGCTCAGTGAATATTCTTTTGCACTTTGTTTCATGTATCTCTTGGTAATTGGATCCCAGCTGGATTCTTCCAGGGAGAACTGAGTTTTCCTCTAGATGTTAATTTTGTGAAGGTGGCATCATAGTATTTGTCATTTGCAGTTATTGGGTGGAGGAGAACACAGAACTATTGACTTGACATTCCCTTGCCTTGTCTGTCCTTGTCTTGCCTGTGTTGTCTGTGCCTTTCCTTTGAATAATGGAACTCACATTGGGTTTTTTTTTTAACTTTTGTGTTGGCAATACAAAACCTCTGCTGACTTAGAAGCAGGTTTATGGATGAGTAGCTTTTTTCAATGAATGTGTCACTTTTCATAAGAAGAGTGGAAGGAAATTACTTTTAGGTACAAGGATGCTTGCCAAAGTTGTGAGAAAGTTCCCTGTTTAAAATGAGAGCTGGTTAAGAGGAAGAGGTTATAGTTTACAGGGCAAATGCAAACACATGCAACTGCTAAAAAGTTTTTTCTGAGGGGGTGGTTGTTCAGATCTGTTGTCATTACTGATTGCCACTCCTCACGATACCATCCAGCTGGGGTTTTGCTTGGTAAGAGTTATATTTTAATTTCCATAGAGCTCATCTCAGCTAAATCCACTTTAATAATCACAAGGTTATTAAAAATCCTCACCAAGTCAGAAGAAAAAAAAAGTTAAATGTTTTTTTAATTTGAAAATATTTAGTATTTCTATAAGCAGAATTTTGCTAATGAGAGTAATTTTGAAATGTACTGTATTGCATTCAGGTAGATTGATTTCTCTTAGGTAATTTAGCACAACATGGTGTGTTTCTGGTGGTATCCACTAATGCTGTCCAGGTTTTTTTCCATCAGGATTTATGCTTGACTTCCAAATACATAGCTGAGCGTCTTCAGACTGTATTCAAATTAAAATGTTTCAACATCATGGCTCTAGTTTTGACTTGTTTCAAGGGAAATAAAATAGCAGTCATTTTACCCTTATCCCTCCTCTGTCCTTCCCATCATATATACATGCATGCTCTTATGCTCTTTGCCTTTTCTTCTGTAATTATCTTTATATAACAACTGTGCTGGCATATTTCATGTTATGTTCATAAAAATAGTAATTAGATACGCCACTAAGATAATAACATGGAAAATAGTTAATATGTCAGGATATCTGTATCCCATTAGAACTGGAATTTTGTTTCTGCTCAGTTTGGATTACATTCAACATCCTCTCTGACTTTTAAAGAATAAGCAACTTGAGCATATTCCTATGCTTATGAATAAAGCCATACTGTAGATTGAACATGAATAAATCCAGACGGTCATTTTTATTGTCCTCAAAGAGCATTTTTATTCTCTGCCCACAACGTTCTTCATAATCTGTGAAAGAGGCCTCTGAGTTAACAAGTGAAAACGGGCATCTTTTTCACCCCTTGCCTTGGCAGAAGCACACGGTTAGCATTCATCAGCACTCACAAGCGAACTCATGTAAAGGCTTGTCTACAGACAGATGTTTTTCCAATTGAGTCTTTGACTGGCCCACTTGTGCAGTACAACGTGACCTTTAATTATACAGTCAAATGCTGCTTTTCCACTGGGCATTTGTCTCATTCAGTGCACAAGATGGATGAGAGTGCAGTGAGAATTGAGTTGAGTTGAGCAGTAAGGGAGATTACCTCTTAGGGTTCTCTCAACGTAGTAAGATGAAGTCACCACTGCTGTTTGATGACATTGGATGGCATTCTTGCCACCTTTAATCTTTTCAGCCAGGTGGACAAATGGGCAGCCAGGTACCTCATAGTTTTATTCATAGACACAGGAATTTAAGAATGTGAGCAGACACACTTACTGAAGCCATAGGTTGATCTAACCCAATGTTCTGTCTCTGATAGCAGTCAAATGGGCACACATAGGAGAAAGTTTAAGAACAAGACAATACTACCTACAGGTATTTCCCCAACTGCCATGCTTTTGCAGTCTAGGAATTTTCTAATCTGTAGAGGTATTTAATGTAAACATTAAGCATCAGTTGATTTCACCAGTATCCCATTAAATCCTTTAAAGGCCTTTTTTTGCCATATGATGCCTTCTGTGGAAAGGCTTCTGGTTCACCTCCTGCTGCTCACCTTAAGCCTGCCACATGATGGCTTTCTATGAGTGGTCAGTCCTTATCTGTTCTCATTATGCCACTCGTGTATATGTCCTGTATTCTTTCAAAAAAGAAGGATGCTGAGCAGAAGCCAGAGGACGTGTACCTAGAGTCCCAGAAAGCTGATAGCATGCCCAGAAGGCAGACAGCCTTCAGTTCTGCTGTTATCCATAGTAGCTTGTCCTGCCTGCCTCTGCAGTTTGCAGATACAGACATATCCTGTGATATTTCTGCTGCAGTGGCTCTTGGAAAAAAACTACTCATTAATGGCTGAAACAGAAGATTTGAGGAAGTGTATGAATGGTCTTTTGGCCAAGTTGAATGCCACTGTAGACAACAGGATTTTGCTTCCACAGAATTTCTCTGTGTTGCTGAGCTAGTCCAATAGACAAGACTTTTCCCAGATGGCCATTAATTATGTAATTGAAATCATGGGGTTTGATTGCAGAAGTGCTGAGCACTCACAGCTGCAGTTGATGTCATTGAGAATTGTACTTTGTAAATGAAAAGTGCTGCTTCCAAGTTCCCTGAAAAAGCTGTCCGTTCACATCTCATATTGGTCATGGCAAGTAATGGATGATTTTGACCTAAATTTCTTTGTGCTTTGTTTCCCTGTTTGTAATGGAGGACTGATACCACCCTGCCTCACCAGAGTGTTAGATTTTTAAATTCTCAGGCACTACCACAAAAATCATCAGACTGCACCCCACTCTGTCCATTCTACATGGGGTATGAAGTAAAAAGCTCAACAACAATGGCCAAACAAGGTGCAGCACAAGTCTTCATTTCACTGCCATTAGCCATTCAGGACACTGATATTACAAGAATAATGTTGGAAGGGATCTCGAAGATCATCTAGTTCCAACGCCCCTACCATGGGCAGGGACACCCTCCACTAGACCAGGTGTCCCAAAGCCCCATCCAACATGGCCTTGGACACTGACGAGGAGGGGGCAGCCACAGCTTCTCTGGGAAACCTGTTCCAGTACCTCACCACACTCACAGTAGATAATTTCTTCTTAACATCTAATCTAAACCTGTCCTCTTTAGGCTTGAAGCCATTCCCTATTTTTTTATCACTACATTCTCTGATGGAACAATCCCTCTCACACTTTTCTGTAGGACCTCTTTAAGTATTGGTAGGCTGTAATTAGGTCTCCCTGGAGCCTTCTCTTCAACAGATTGAACCACCCCAATTCTCTCAGCCTGTCCTCATAGGGAAGGTGCTCCAGCGCTCTGATCATCTTTGTGATCGTCCTTTGGACCCACTCCAACAGCTGAATGTCTTTCCTGTTCTGAGTACCCAGTAAAAAAAAAAAAACAAAAAACCAACCAAACAAAGAAAAACAAACAAACAAAAAACCCACCCCAAAACAACTACAATAACAAAACCAGCATAAATACATCCATACACTGGTCAAATAACAGGCAGCTTCTGTTACTTACTAGAGGCGATATTTATATTGCCCAAATAGCCTTAATTCTGGCATCTCCTCCTTTTCCTGTGTTTTCCCAGCCCTTGTCAGGGTATTTGGCTTGACAGCATGTGTGAGATGTCAGGTCAACCTGAACCATTCTGCGTTTTGAAATTCTTGTAAAATATTTCTGTTTGCTTTTTGCCTTCCAGGAAATACTTGCAACAGCAAACGTCTGGACCTTGTCTTCATCATTGACAGCTCTCGGAGTGTTCGTCCTTACGACTTTGAAAAAGTGAAGGAGTTCATTTTAACTATCTTGCAGTTTCTGGACATCAGCCCTGATGCCACCCGGCTGGGTCTGATCCAGTATGGCAGCACAGTCAAACATGAGTTCTCACTGAAGACATTCCGGAGGAAGCAAGATATTGAAAGAGCGGTGAAGAGGATGATGCACCTGGCAACTGGCACCATGACTGGACTGGCTATCCAGTATGCAGTGAACATTGCATTTTCAGAGTCAGAAGGAGCTCGACCTCTGAATCAGAATGTGCCCCGAATTATCATGATAGTCACGGACGGGAGACCTCAGGATCCGGTGGCAGAGATCGCTGCTAAAGCTCGTAACTCTGGTATCCTGATTTTTGCCATTGGAGTGGGAAGAGTAGATATGAACACGCTAAAGTCCATTGGGAGTGAACCGCATGAAGAGCACGTGTTTCTGGTTGCTAATTTCAGTCAGATTGAAACACTGACGTCTGCCTTCCAGACTAAACTTTGCGGTAAGATGTTTATCTGTAGATTTGAATTTAGAGATGAAAGTAAAATACAGAAAAAAAAAGTGTTATCATTAAAGTTGTTCTTAACATGGAATCTTATTTGTTAGAATATATATATATGGAAAAAATGAAAACTAGTCAGACAACATTCAGAACAGCAGTGACATGTATGTGAAAAAAGTAATTCTGTGGTGAAGTGACATAAAATATGGCCTGATTCCTAGTGGTCATGAGTGGTGAGGCAAACACACATGATTTTCCTTTTCATTGCATAATAGCAATAAATTTACAACCCTTTGCTATTTGAATATTAGATAAGTTGTTTCAACTGTTGATTTTAAACATGATCTGCCATAGTACTGAAACTTCAGACTGCTAAACAGTCATAGCTATTTAAAAAATTCTGTGGAGCTCATTGATGCCTTTTCCAAAGCTTTCATACAAATTCTATGGAAACATTTACCTCTGTGCATGCCTTGTGACTGGAAGTGAGACATAGACACGTATGGTCGTGTTTTTATTCCATTTTAGATACAGGAAGTAAGGAAAAACCATTACAGTGATACTATAAATTCATACAATAAATTAAATAATATTTAATAGGTATTAATTACAACAGAGAAATTGCTTCCGTGTGCGATTCCCTGATGAGAAATTGCAATTTACAAATATTGTGGCATACATAATTCTTTTTATTCCAGTCTGTGTACTTAATATAATTTCTTTTTTCTTGAGATAAATATGAAAGATCTTCATATGGATTTGGCATTAATCTGAGGCATGTTCGGCAGAGTTTAGAAAAAGAATTCATGGTGGGGTTGAATGCTCACTCATCTCTAGGGATGCTTTTGCCAGAAAAGATCTGGGGCCTGTTGTCAGGATAATCTGGAGAATTTTCCTTACTTGGTCTTTTCCAAAATGGTTTTGAAGAGCAACAGGGCTCCAGCTGAACTGCATCACCACAAAGCACCATCACTGACATTCATCAGATAATATTTTTTTCTCTGTCTCTTCCTTGCCTTGTTATTAGCTGACACAGTAAGATAGATTTTAAAAACAAAAAAAGACTAAACTAAACATGTTTGAGAGTTTAAATGGAATGAGCAGCAAATGCTACAAAACTTCATCTTACTGGACTTTTTAAAATTGCATTTTAGAAACAAATCCAGTACAAATACCAGTTACTCCTTTTTATTTATAATTTTTTCCTCACTAGGCAGTGTCCAGTAAATTGTCATAGCTTTATTCCTCACTTTTAATCCAAATATATCTTCAATAAAACCTCCCTCCTTGCAGATGGAGGTGACAAGGATCGCTGCTGTCTCCTTTTCTCAGGAGCGCTTCCACAATATCTGCAGGAACTGAAAGTGAGATCCAGAAATAGACTTAAAAATGTGTAATTTTTCAGGCCCAGATTCAGCAGAGAATTTGAGCTGTTAGCATCTTATGGATTTTAACTTAAGGTACTAGATTGAAGATAGGATTCTTAATATTTATAGAGTCTAGGCCATGGTGGAGTGTTCAGCTTGCAGAATTTCAACAGGGCAATCCAAGCATCTCATCACCTCTGCACCCTACAGCACCTACATTCCTCCCAGGAAACACAGTTAGCTTTTTTAAGTCCTCTGCAGTGTAGGCAGAGGCAGCATCACTGTAGCAGTCAAACATCTGAACACTGTTTCTTTGTTAAAGCAACTGAAGGCATCCCTCTGGTCAAGCCTTCTGATACACTATCTGCTGGGCTTTATGCCACCGTAAAGACTTTGTCTGTCCTTATGTCTGGATTGCCCTTATATCATAGGTATATGTCTTCATGGTTCCTGTGAGGATGGGAGAAAAACCTGGCCAAGTGATGAAGCTCTGTGGGAAAAATAAATGTACACCAAATTAACTGCTGTTTACCCTTAATGCTTACCCTTTACCCAAACGTTTACCCTTTACCCAAATTAACGCTGTTCCTGGAGACTGTTTGCAGGAGCCACAGATGTCAGAAGTCCCAGAGGAAGTCAGGATAAATGAGGAGTCTGCCTCAGTTGACGAGGACTGGGTCAGGGATTAGTTGGGCCATCTGGACATCCATAAATCCATGGGACCTGATGGGATGCACCCGAGGGTGTGGAGGGAGCTGGTGGGAGTAATTGCTAGGCCACTGCCCATCATCTTTGGTTAGTCCTGGGAAACAGGAGAGGTGCCTGAGGGCTGGAGGAAGGCAAATGTCACTCCGGTCTTCAAAAAGGGCAAGAAGGAGGAACTGGGTAACTACAGACCGGTCACACTCACTTCCATTCCAGGAAAGGTGACTTGTCCTTGTTGCTGTCTCCAGGCACATCAAGGATAGGAGGGCTGTTAGGAGCAGTCAGCATGGTTTTACCAAGGGGAGGTCATGTCTGCCTAATCTAATAGCCTTTTATGAGGATATAACCAGGTGGATGGATGATGGCAAGGCAGTGGATGCGGTTTTTCTGGATCTCAGTAAGGCATTTGACAGTGTCTCCCACAGCATCCTGGTGGGCAAACTGAGGAAGTGTGGCCTGGAGGGCAGAGGAGTGAGGTGGATTGAGAACTGGTTGAAGGGAAGAAGCCAGAGAGTTGTCGTTAATGGGACAGAGTCTGGCTGGAGGCCTGTAACTAGTGGAGTCCCTCAAGGGTCGGTACTGGGACCAGTACTGTTCAAATTTATTCATTGATGACCTGGATGAGGAAATAGAGTGCACAGTCAGCAAGTTTGCTGATGACACAAAGCTGGGAGGGGTGGCTGACACACCAGAAGGTTGTGCTGCCCTTCAACAGGATTTAGACAGGCTGGAGAGCTGGGCAGGGAGACATTTAATTAATGACATTTAACAAGGGCAAGTGTAGGGTATTGCGTCTGGGGAAGAACAGCCCCAAGTACCAGGACAGGCTGGGGACTGGCCTGTTGGAGAGCAGTGTAGGTGAGAGGGACCTGCAGGTCCTGGTGGACAGCAGGATGACCCTGCTCAGGCAGNATGTTCATAAATATGTAAAGGGTGAGTGTCAGGTCCAGGCTCTTCCCAGTGATGGCCAGTGACAGAAGAAGAGGCAATGGTTCCAAACTGGAACATAGAAAGTTCCATGTGAATATAAGGAAGAACTTTTTCACTGTGAGGGCGATGGATCACTGAACAGGCTGCCCAGAGAGGTTGTGGAGTCCTCCTTCTCTGGAGACATTCAAGACCAATCTGTATGTGTTCCTGTGTGTTTTAATCTAGGTGATCCTGCTCAGGCAGGGGAGGTGGACCTAGTGAGCTTTCAAGGTCCCTTCCAACTCCTCATGTTCTGTGATACCCATAGATGGCAGAGTAGATCAGAGTAAAGTAGATAGTGGTGTCATCCCATTTTACATTTGAGGCATGGAAGCACAGAAACAGGGTTAAGACTATCAGTATTGTCCACTAACTTTAAATATTTGACTGAGTGTAATCCCTGACCTGATTTTCCCGAGTATTTAGCATTTTTAGATTAATAAACCAGTTGCAGCCTTCACTTACAGCTGAGAGTGCCCTGCCATCATATGCAGATTCAGGTGTCTCTAGTTGAATATTTACCATGTAAAAGTTGATGCTTGCTTGAAGATTTGGGGTTGTTCAAAATCAAATAAGGACCCTGTGACATAGACACAGAGAAAATCTAAGACACAAGCCTCACATTCAAATTCCTTAACTCTGAGATCACCCTTTCTGTTTACTTCAGCCCCTGGCTGTGTCCACCAAACACCTCCTGCAACAAATGAGGTTGCAGAAGTCATACAGCAGTCTCCTTCACAGAAGTCCAACTGATCACAAATGTACCACTGATTCGTTGAAATGGTGCAAGAGACACTTTTGAAAAAATTGTATGTGATAGTATATCAGAAGATTGCTAACAGATGGACACACTGTATTCTCAAAAGGAACTGAGTTATTGGTATGCTTATGATTGAATGCTTCTTTTTTCTTGTTTCATTTTTTAGTACTATTGTTTTGAAACTTCATTAAGAGCAGCTGAGGGAACTGCTGCTTAGTTTGGTTTTAGTTAAACCGTTGTTTAGTCTGGAGGAAAGGAAGCTGAGGGGAGACCTTATCACTCTCTACAACTACCTGAAAGGAGATTGTGGAGAGGCAGAACAAGAGGAAATGGCATCAAATTATTCCAGAGGAAGTTTAGATTGGATGTTGGGAAAAACTTCTTCACAGAGAGGGTTGTCAGGCGTTGGAGTGGGCTGCCCAGGGAAGTGGTGGAGTCTCCATCTCTGGAGGTATTTTAAAGATGGTTAGATGTGGTGGTGAGGGACGTGGTTTAGAAGTGGATGGCAGGTTAGGATAACGGTTGGACTTGATGACCTAAAGGGTCCCTTTCAGCCAAGACAATTCTATGATTCTATGATTGTTTTAATGAGGAAGGACTGATTGTTTTTGGAGTAATGTTCTGTAGCATGAGTATGTGGTAAGACTCGGATGCTTAAACTCTGAAATGAATATATTTGTATTTGAAAGTGCTTCTTTGGTCATGACAAGCTATGACCAATATTGAAAGCTAGTGAAATATAGCCAGGACAAAACTTATGTATAGAAAGTATCAAAGATCATGAAATTAATTTTCATAATGACAGAGATATGAAAAGAAGGCCAAGCAGGTCTCTATTCACATAAATAAAAGCACTTGAGAAGTTTTATTATGGCAGAAAATTATGAGATCCAAAAATCTGATTAAGAGACTTGGGAGTTGTGGTGGTAATCATTCCAATAATGGGGAGTATAGTCTGTATTTCCACACTTTTGTTTCCCTGAGTACCACACTTACATTCAGTTATTTATCAGGCTTCTTTTGTGGCTACTAGAAGATTACTCTTAATATCTGTTCCATAAATGTTGAGCTTTGACAACTTGATACAGTATAGAGCACATCAATCCAAATTTTTGTTATGCAAAATATATTATTTTCCACACAATGTTTTTAGAGAAGTGGTTCACTTATATATTATAGAAATCATACACACAATTCTCTGATGAGAAGACAGTGATACCCAATATTGATCTGGAGAAAAATAGTTCAGCAATGAGTTTGACAGAATGGGCTCACTACTCTTTTTCTTTCTTACTGTCTCAGCATCTTGCATTTTACTACTTTCTACTGGAGTCTTAAAATATAAACAGATTAAAAATAGACAGAAATATATTTATACTCTGGAGTGTACCTCAGCTCAGCTCCCACTGAATCTTGGAGATGCATGACCTCGGAGTTCTCCTGTATTGCCTGTAGGTTCCTCCACATTAGTAACTAAGCAAGAAAGATTCATTGTCATGTCGTTTTCTAGTCATTCTTGTTCAGTATTGTGCTGTGTAATGCTTTTCTTCATTCAAGAAATTGAAAGTTCTCTAACCCATTTTTGTAATCCCTTTATTTTCTAAATTTGAATGTGGTTGGTTTGTTTCATTGTCTTCTTGGGACTACCAAGTAATTAGGGTTTCCAGATATTCTATTGAATATTTTAATTTTGTTTATATCTGCATTCCACATGTGATTTCATGTCCAAAAACATGCCACCAATGTCAGACAGACAGAAAATATCTAAATTCTTACCTTATTAGGAATAAAATGTACTGTTTGTTAGGGATTTTTTTTAGTTTTACAGGCTTAAGCTTCCGTTTTTGTCTTTACCATCAATACTTAATTTGAAATTTCTACATTACTTCAGTAAAATTTTATGCAGCTTTATTTTTCAGTTGTGACCACAAGTAGTTAACAACCTTCTACTTTTTTTTCTTCCAGTGCCTCATATGTGCAGTACAGTTGAGCATCACTGTGATCACTTCTGCATAAACACCCCTGGCTCCTATGTATGCAGATGTAAACAAGGATACATTCTGAATGCTGACCAGAAGACTTGCAGCAGTATGTTATCTTTCTTTACTTTTCTCTTTCGTGCTCCAGGAAAAGTGTTTAATGTCACACGCCCTTTCTGTTGGGCTCATAAAGGACTAATCTCAGTATGTAACTAAAGGTAATCATCAGAAAGAGTCTGAGAAGGTGAAGTTGTAGTTGTTTTTCTTGTTTGGTATAAATGAAGGTCTTTTAAACCTTTATGAAATACATTAAGCTATTTTTTATACACAGCTCTGCAGAGGTACACTGTAACTACATAAAACTGCTGGTGACTTTTGTTGGTGTACTAAGCTCAAGAATGAGACAACAGTCAAAGAGAGAATGGTTTTATCATATCACATGTGGTGAATCCGACTATGTTAGTAACTTGTCTAGGTAGCAACCAGTACTAAGTAGTACAGAAAGGTGCAGTAAACCTCATGCTAGAGAACTGTGAAATAACTTGCTGTTCTGGAAAGCTCTTCCTAACTGCTGCTTGAAGTATGCAACCATTCAAAGAAAAATTTCAAAGTATTCCTTCTGCTCTCATTTCCTCCCTTAAAAGGGTTGACTTTTTCAGTTCTAATTAATTTGCTTTATATTTTACAATGACAAACTATTTCACTTTGTAATCTTTGAAAGTAATATTTATTTTACCCGTTTTCACTTGATTCCTAGTAATTAAGAGCAGATTTGTTTCTGTATCCACCATTACTTTATAGAAGTAATGTAATACTCTTTTTAATGACTTGTGGAAAATGTACTTGCTAAAAATGCAGTTTCTTATCCCATGACAGTGCATGGATTCAAGTGAAATTCGCCAAACTGATTTTAGCCAGAAGTTAAAAGACTTTCCAAAATTTTTGGAAAACGTCTTTTCAAAAGGCTGATGGAGACAGTCATGGTGAGAGCATAGGATGTACCCCTCACAACTGATAATTTAGAATTAAGGTGAGGGATGCAGGCTCAACTTCTATCTCTGTGTTAGAACTCACACAGTTCATATCTCAGGAGAGTGCCGTCAAACAGTTGGGTAGCTTGGGTTTAGAGTGTTCTTAGTCTACCTTGCCTGCTTGTGTGTTTTACATCAAATACTCAATGACCGCTGAAACAGCAAGAGAATGTCAGTATCTGAGGTGACTCCACAGTTTGGGGATTAGAGACCTTACACAAGTAGCGAGACACATGGTTTCAGTCAGAGCCTCAGTAAATAGGAATGTGAACAAAAGAATGTCAGCACCAGAGTGCTTGGGCATTCACACCATTGCATGGCAGCATCTGTTCACCTCCAACTGGCGAGCAGTGGGATTACTTACTGTTTGTTAGGAATCTGTTTTCTAGTCCTTCTCACCAGCATCCTTCACCAAATGTAGACATTTGCCATATGCATGTGTGTGAATTATAGGTGAATGGCTTGTGTTAAATGAAATAAATTTAACACTGTTCATGTTTTTGTTTCCTCAAGGAGACGCAAACAAATTCAATCCGATCTGGAATATTTCCTAATTATTATTATTTGATTCAGCAGCTGAGCCAAGACAAGAGTAATGACAATTTTTCACACAGCCTGTTATCTCTGCTTCCTCGTTATTTGCTATGGCTCTTCAGAAAGAGGGTGGTGAAATCCCAAATGATGGCTCCAACTGTGCAATCAAATTTCAATAATAATCTCTAACCTATTCTTTTCATTATATCCCTTTTAAAATGCTTTGCATTTAAAACTTTTGCATCCTTTAAATCTTTCTATTAACTTTCTTTAAAAAAATTAAGAATTCTTTTGCTTTCCATTTTCTGATAGTTATTTGCAATTCAAATTTTTTTAATTTACATTTCCTCTCACACATTTTCCCCATCCTCACACCTAACATAAATTTTGGTGATTTTTTTTTGTGTGTGAGTCAATTTAAAATATTAATTATAACTATGAAAAACTCTTTATTATCTCTTCTTTTTTATTGTGTTTAATCTCTGTATTTTTAACAGCCAGTAGTTGAGGTTTTGGGCACTGCAGGGCTTCAAATTACAAACTGATTTTGAAGAGAGTTTCGGAATTGTGCAGTTTTCCAATGGTGACCCATGGACAGTAACCCTCAATATGTTCCCTCTCTGCCATTTTTTGACACCTATTGCTATATTGCATTACCTTTTTTAATTTAGCTATGACTCAGTTTTATATTAGTTTTCCCCACTTACCTGTCACCCATGATTTTCTTGACTGTGTCCTTGCTTTGATCATCAATCAGATGATACTGGATTGCCGTTTGCTAAATATGAAAGGGAAGTGAGTCATTCAGTGTGTTTATAGCCTACTTCTAATGGACTCTTTTTCTACATCACCAAACTGTAAACTAATTTTAGCAATTATCACTGGAAATCTAATATTAAGAGACATCAAACTGGTCTTAAATATGCTAGGATGGTGCAAATCACTGGGGAGGGAGATGACATGGTATCAGAACAGACAAGGTCAGAAGGTTATGTCTGAAAACTCCCAAGAAACGTAACAGAGTTCATAAGGAAAGGGGACCAAGCCTGGACAAACTGGACAGGTTATTTCTGGAGGTAAGGGGAAGCGTGGCAATAGAAAACCCCATTTTGTAACCATTTTAGTTATCTTTATTGGCTGCTGATTGTCCACAAGTGCAGAGAGACAACATGTTCCTCACTTAACCTCTAAGTAAAATAAATCTTTGTCGTGTTTCTGTTTAGTGCAATACATTTTCAATATAAAACAGATGTATTTATCTAAGGTTTGGGTGTATTTGTCAGCTCTTTCATGAAAAAAAATAGTTTCCTTACAGATATATTTAACACTTTCTAAATTGAGCAGTGCAGAAGAGATGAATGGTATGCACCCAAAGTTACACTCTTTCTTTTCCATTCTTCTGTTCCCTTTTATTATATGTTGTAAGAGTACACAATACCACTAATTATTTTTAAAAGCACTTAGCAAATGTCTTCAATCAGCAAGTAATTGACTACCTTGCTCTTTTGAATAGGTGCTAATTTTGTTCCTTGATACATTCGATTATAACATTATTTATAAAAATATTAAAGGAAAAAAAAAATCTGCCATGCTTGTGCTTTGCTACTTTCCACATTAAAAAAAAACATACCAAACCAAACCAAACCCAACACCACCACACAAAAAACCCTGAAGAAAACAACAACAAAAAAACCCAACCCAAAGAAAGCAACTGTGTTATATTCCAGAACAAAACTAAGGGGGGAGAAAGTTATTTTGTTTAATTTGAAGTATTCTTACTTTTTTTTTTTTTCATTAAGATGGCTTAGCACCCCTGGAAAGGACACTCCTTTCACATATTCTCATCTAACTTTCCTATAGAAGAGTGCTTGTGCCAGATCATTCCACTGTATTTGTTTGTTTAACTTAATCTTTTCCATTCTTCTCTAGTGATGTTCAAATCTTACATTAATATACAAAATAGTACAAAAGAGGAAATGTAGTTGAAAAAGGCTGGTAAATTATCTATTAGTGAGTGTTTATACTGGAATAAGGGACTTAAATGACTGTTTATGCTGTTCATCATGCTGCTTGATATGAAGCAGACAGCTATAAAAGAAAATTTGTATTTGGTTGGCTAGTTTCCACAAACATATTCTAAAAGTTGGGTTTTTTTTTTTTTTTTGTATCTGTAAATGATCTTTATGCATTGAGCAGTCTTTGGGCCTGATCAAGAGCAACAGGAAGACTCTGCTTTCCAAAGGTTTCACTTAGAAAACCTGGGGTTTTCAGAAAGCTTTAGTCTGTTGAAAAGAAACCCTAATGTGCTTCATTTGGAGAGCTGCTAAGCTGAACCCCATTTGTTGTAGCAATTTTTCTAATGAGATCTTTGGCTTAGGAGGCGTACTTCCTATGGTATGTACAACAAAAAAAATAAATTATTAACCTTAGAAATGAAATATCCCCAAGTCTTTTGGTGGTGTATTTTCTTTCCCTTTCCAATCTCATCATCATTTAGCTGAGAGGGTAATGAAAAAAAAAAAAAA
>VXBZ01012239.1:159323-202124 GCA_013399135.1 Heliornis fulica
TACAAATGCCCCCTCAAATTCCTTTTTCCCAAAACCTGATGGATACCTTTCAAACTTTTTAGAGAAGCATACAGTCAAGCAACTCTACAAGGTACCATTGGCACATCAATAGATGTTGCCTTCAGCTGAAGGAATGAGCTCCTCAGCTTTGAGTGATTGCAGAGTAGAGTAGTGAAGTGGATTGAGATCTGGGTGAAGGGAAGAAGTCAGAGAGTTGTCATTAATGGGACAGAGTCTGGCTGGAGGCCAGTAACTAGTGGAGTCCCTCGAGGGTCGGTACGGGGACTGGTATTGTTCATTATATTCACTGATGACCTGGATGAGGGAATAGAGTGAACAGTCAGCAAGTTTTCTGATGACACAAAGCTGGNGCTGGATGACCATGAGCCAGTGGTGTACTCTTGTGGCCAAGGCCAATGGCATCCTGGGGTGTATTAGAAAAGGAGTGGCTAGTAGGTCAAGAGAGGCCCTCCTCCCCCTCTACTCTGCCCTGGTGGGACCTCACTCAGTATTGTTTCCAGTTCTGGGCCCCTCAGTTCCAGAAGGACACACATCTCCTTGAGAGAGTCCAGCGCAGGGCCTCCAAGATGATGGAGTGGAACACCTTCCTTATGAGGACAGGCTGAGGGAGCTGGGTCTCTTTAGCTTGGAGAAGACTGAAGGTTGGTCTCATTAATGTTCATAAATATGTAAAGGGTGAGTGTCAGGAGGATGGATCCAGGCTCTTCTCAGTGATGGCCAGTGATAGAGCAAGCGGAAATGGTTCCAAACTGGAACATAGAAAGTTCCATGTGAATATTAAGGAGGAACTTTTTCACTGTGAGGGTGAAGGATCACTGGAACAAGCTGCCCAGAGAGGTTGTGGAGTCTCCTTCTCTGGAGACATTCAAGGCCAATCTGTATGTGTTCCTGTGTCGTTAATCTAGGTGATCCTGCTCAGGCAGGGGGCTTGGACTAGATAATCTTTCAAGGTCCCTTCCAACTCCTAATGTTCTGTGATTCTGTGATGTTGTGTTGGCAAAAGGTTTCACTTTTGACAACACTGGCATGATCTGCATTAAAATAAGCTCATCTCTAAAGAGCTCTCCATAGCTTCCTAAATTTATTTTTGATCTATAGTCTAGCCATGCATTACAGAATGTCAAAGAATTTCCTATTAATAAAATTATGTTTTGTAGCTCAAGACGTTTGTGCTGTGGAGAAACATGCCTGTGAGCAGATTTGTGTGAACACACCTGGGTCTTATGTCTGTCAGTGTTACGAAGGGTATGAGCTTGATGCAAACAGAAAGAATTGTGTTGGTGAGTATGAGTTTACAAATTCACATTTATCTCTTGACACATACAGAAGGGAAATTCAGTGTAAATTACTATCCAGTTCAGCCCAACACAATGACGGGAAGCTCTGTTCTCCTATTTAGTGGTAGAAAAGGAGGCAGGCATGTTCATAGGCTTTACTGATAATGAACGATAATGAAACTTGGAGAAACTGTTGAAACTAATTTCACACAGAAGGTAACATTCTGTTTTGAAACAACACACCAGATGTTTACTTCTAGATCCATGTAGGTGGTCAGCAATATACTGGCATGATATATGTGGCCATTAAAAAACAAAGCCAGACAAATTTGTTAGCTCTTTTTCAGATAGAAGTTATATGTGGGAAAACTTGAAAGTGGACAATTTCTTACTATTTTTCACTTGGTTTAACAGCTGTGCCTGGGGAAGATGACTTTAAGGATAAAGTTTAGTCCCCCTTAAGGCCCCATCCACTATGTACCTTTAATTTTTGTTACTGGCAGTAAAGAAGCAAACATCAGCTCTAAGAATTACAACTCAAAAGGGTGTGGAAACACAGTGTAATAATTTTTTTAACACAAAACATAGTTCTCTGTCAACTTATAAATATCTCACTCTTCTTCCCTGTTTATATGCAGTAAACACTGTTAGGGTGATCTTTTTCACTTATCTATCAGCCTTCTTGTAAAATTTTCATTCCACGCTACATTTTAGGAAACTTTTCTATCTACAACAAAAAAAAAATCCCAACCTTGTGAATCCTTTAAAAAAATCTCCTTGTTTGTTAGGTATTCTCTTTGGGCAAGCACTTAAATGCATACCTAATTTCAAGTATATGCTTAAACCCTATGGAAGTGAATCCAGATGAGTCATTGGCCCCAAATATGCCACAGACCACTGCAGGTTTTTTTGTCCAATGGCTCACACTTTCTTGTAATTTTAAGCAACTCTGACTTCATATAATCTCTTATTACCTTAACAGAGCTATTACCTTGCAGTTTAATCCTGTTTTGAGATGCAAAATTGATGACAGTTTATGGAACTGAACTTTCTGCATGTAGTTTCACACGGGACCCACAAATGAGGTTTTGAGGTATTTTTAGAGCTAAAATAACTTAATCCAGTTTTGAAGAACATTCACTCTGAACTTTTCAGATATGTTTCTCTTGCTTGCAATTTTATGTCAGTGTAGGATTGTTTAGGCTTCTCGAAATACTTTATTCTCAGCATAATTTGGCCTATACCATTTTAAGAACCTGCTTTCTGAAGCTGTATTGTTTGGAAAATGCAGTAAATAATAGCTATTTAGGCAAGAAGGTCTGTTACATGTCCTAGCCCAAATTTCTATGTCTAACACTCCACAGAAGTTCATACAATAACCTTAGCTAATACTCATGACATTTGTCTGTGTTAAAACACTTATTTCTCTGCTATTGATTTCACTGTATCCTGAGACCAAAAATCTGTGACTTCTGTTACATTCTTTCATCCTCAATTTTTTCCTACCATATATTCTTTCATACAGCCTTTCCTTTCCACTTGACTTCTTTTCATTTATACCGAGTTTAGCAAAAAACCTCCCATGACCTCATGTTATTCATACCCCTGCAATAATTACAAGTGTTAGTTGTGATTTTTTATGTATATTATTAGCATTTCTGTTCTTCAATATTTATTTACATTTATTTGACCATTTAACTTTGGCATTATTTAGTGATGTATGTGAATAGTTCAATCTATATTAATTATGTTTTACCCATGCAGAACTTAGCCTTTATGTTTCCTGAACAGGAAAAGATTGTTTGGGTAGTTTGTGGGTTTTATGCTAATTTGTCTGCAAATCCTATCAGCTGTCAGTCTCCAGAATTTGGCTTTTCAGATTTGAAAAACTTTATATTTTTGAAGAATGTGCTACTACCAGGAGTGTACAGCATTTGCAGATGTGACCACCAGTGAATGATCATCCTTACTGGAAAATCTTGCAAAGGAGATTTTATAGGGAATTAATTGTATAAGTCTCAGTTTTCATTACTCTTAAACTAGTTAACTATTCCTTTCTGTGAAATATTTATTATCAAATGAGAAGGATCAGAAGAAAGATCTTGATGTACACAAATAATAGAGACCAGAGTACAATGAGTTTGCAAAAAGCAGTGACTTCATTAAGGTTACTCTCCCCTCTTGATCTAGAGAATGAAGAGAGAATTTCAGTAGGACTTTGACATTGTGGTTCTCTCAAAGAGCCAAAGATTTTTCTCCAAGATATCTAAGATTTTACGAAAGCAAAAGTAAACGAGAAAGCGCAGAAAACTCATTTTGCAGGTGGGTTTATGAAGTTCTCTTCCTCCTTTCTGTTGGGCTAATTTCTCTGAATAAGGATCAAAGGCAATACTAGTTGCTTTATTGACACATGTCAACCAGTTACCTGAATGGTAATAATTAAAATCTCACAACCAGCAGCTTACAATGTATCCATTCAAAGTGGTGACTGAACGGCCAGCCACTGGAAGTGTTTACAACACACATTTTATGAACAAATTTGTAGACTAAACATTATTTGAAACTGTCTGCTCAGTGATAAGTATGGCTGGCAGAGCACTATCGCTTTGCCTGTTTTAACAGCTTTCCATGTTAATTGCCCTCCTTTTACATGAACAAATTCCTGTCAGCTAAGGTTTGGTAGTAATGAGCCATTCTCACACTGCTGGGTACTCAGTCTCTCCACCTTCTTAGTGTCCTGGACATTCTGTCCTCTCTTTCCTGGCGCTGGTACTAGACTGTCTCCATATTGCTGCAGCTGTTGGGCTTGGGACCTATTCTCCTGGCAGTGGTTTGGCTGCTGGCACCTCTCCACGTTCCTGGCACCATTAGATTTTTTGGCTGCTTTCTAGGTTCTTACGAGTCTTCCATGAGTCTTCTCTATTCTTTCCCCACATTCTTTTCCATCCTCCTTACTCCTTTACTTATTCTGTCACTTTTTCTTCCTACCTTTTTCTTTTGTTCTTCTCCTTAACTTGTTCATTCTCCTAAACCTGAATAACCTATATAAATACCATAGGAGTAAAACAACAATCTGGGAGAAAGGTGACCCATGCTATCCACAGTTCAGAGAGGGGCAGTGTCAGCACCCAGAGTGTACAACCAGTAAATGGAAGTAAAAGTTGGCTCTCATCACTTACCAACTAATTCCAAGCAAAAAAACCAAGGTGGAACAAACATTGTGAAATGACAACTGAATTAATTGTTTCCTCATTACAAAGGTCATTAATTCAGCCTTTAGAAAAGTTTCTTATTGAAACAGACATGGTCTAACATTAAAAACAGTGAGATTGCTAAGTGTTCATATTTTAGCATATACAGAAGTACACAAATATGAAAATAATAAAACTTTTAAAATAATAATAAAACAAAAAATAAGAAAATGCTATCCTGCTTCGCTCTTCTACAAACTGTATATGTTTTGCATACCAACTAAAGGATTATAGTACTTCAATATTGTGGTGTTTGACACTGGCTGAAGGCCATATTTCCACCAAAGTCTCTCTATCACTCCCCTCTTAGCTGGGCAGGGGAGAAAATACATGTTGAGAGGCTGGAGTCGAGATAAGGACAGGGAGAGATCATTCTGCAATTGGTGTCACGGGCAAAACAGACTCAACAGAGAAAAAAGGCAAGAAAACTCTCTAATTTATTACACTACAGAAAACACACACGGAGAAACCAGAGTCGGATAATGAGAAGTACAAACAGCTCTTAAAACACCACCCACCACCTCTCTCTTCTTTGAGATTAAACTTCATGATGTTTCTCTTCCCCAGGTTGACACGGGCGAAGGGGGAGACATAGGGAACAGAGGCTTTGGTCTTCAGTCAGTTCCTCATGTGTTGTTCTCCTTCTTGGGGGGGGGGCACTTCTCTCACTCTTTCCCTGTGCCAACGTGGGGTCCCACCCACGGGAGACAGTCCTCCACAACCTTCTCCATGTGAGTCCTTCCCCACGGGGCATCGGCTCTTCACCAACTGCCCCAGTGTGGGTCACTTCTATAAACTCATACAATGTCTCTCAGTTTCTCAGTCCCAGACTGCTGGCCCCATCCTGGTCCCCCACAGAGTCACAAGCCTCCCCCAGCAATCCTGTTCCTGCGTGGGCCTCTGTCTCTCTTTCTCTTTGCCTCTTATCTCTGTCTGTGGGCTGAAGGTGCTGTCAGGGTCTTAAACTGATGTAGGTCACAGATTCTTCCCTATTTCTCCACCTGCTCCATGGTGGGCTCCTGCCCAACCCAGGTTCCTCTCTGTGGGCTACAAGTGGTGTCTCTTCATCCTCCATGGGCTGCAGAGGGACACCCGCTTCACCATGGTATTCTCCATAGGCTGCAGGGAATCTTCGCTCAGCCCCTCTTCCTCCGCCCCTTCACTGACCTTGGTGTCCTCAAAGTTTCTTAACTCTTCTCACTCCCTTCTCTGGTGGCAAAATGCAGCTCTTTGTGTTTTTCTCTCTCTAAAATGTGATTCCCAGAGGCCTGTGACCAGCGCTGATTGGCCCATCCGGCCTTGTCAGTAACAGGGTTTGGGAGTTTGGCCTTGGGAGCCCAGCTGGGATTTGCTTTGTTGGACCTCAAAGAAGCTTCTAAGTGCATCTTGCAGAAACCACCCCACAAAACCACAACAATTATAAGAAATATAGGTTCACAATTTTTCTCAGTCTTTTCAGGAAGATTTAACTCCATGGACAACTCACCTACTTGCTGACTTGAATGCTGTTGACAAGTTTCATTCTAAGCAAGTATCACCAAAAGGAAACATGAAGCTAAGCCTGAACTTAGTTTGTAGGTCAATTACTAGTTCCACTCTGCAAGGATAAGCCTGCCTGGAATTAGGGAAATTTGTGTACAGAAAACTACTGAAAAAAAGGACTAATACTTATGAGCAAAAACAACTTTCAAGACCATGTTCTCACTTCTTAACTGCGTTAGTGGAAATAGATTATTTAAATTCATGTGCTTTTTATTCTTACAGGCCAATAGACCTACTTTTGAAAGTAAGAAGTCCCCAGAAGGCTGTAAATGGAAAAAAAAAAAAGCAGGCCTGGAAAATATTGGTTTATTTATTTTGTTGGACTTTTTTTTTCCCCTTCTGTCCACAGGACACTAGCAGCTGCATAGCTGTAAGAAGGCACAGTTACTCTTTTAAGAGGTTGTCATCTGAAAGTGCTTAGGGTCACAGTTGCTCAGATGTTGATAATAAAGCATTCTAAGACCTGATTATTTGTCTCTCAAACAAGAAAGCTGGTGAAAGGGCTAGAAGGCATGTTCTACAAGACTTGTCTAAGGACTCTGGGCTTGACTAGTTTGAAGGAAGCTGAGGGGCGACCTCAGTGCTCCATACAGCTTCCTGTGGAGCAGATGTGGAGAGGGAGGTGCTGATGTCTTCTCCCTGGTATCCAGTGACAGAATTCATGGGAATGGTTCAAAGTGGCACAAGGAGAGGTTCAGGCTGGACATTAGGAAGCATTTCTTTACATGTTTTAACTTTGGGTCAGTTATACTTGTATTGGTCAGGCAGTTGAACTAGATGACTGTTGTACATCCCTTCCAACTGGAACTAAACTTTTTCCTTCCCTTCCTTTCCCTTCCCTCCTCTCCTCTTTGTAATCATTAGTCAGGCTGTGGCAGGTATTGTGCTAGAAATACATTTCATTAAGGTCTTTATGGAGCAGTCATTATGAGCTTTCTCACAGGTATATTGCTAGATAGAAAAAAATATTCTTTGGTCTACTAACTTCTTAATGTGTCTTTTAAAACACTTGAAAATGTCCGTGTGGTTAAAATTAATTTAAGAGGAAAGCTGACTAATTGTATGACACATTATATCCTTGAAACATATATTCAGTAAATACATTTTAATGTGAAGCCATTCAGTCTGGAAACAGGAAAGTGCTTGCCAGGAAAATGGTCTCACATAGTAGCCAATAAGTAGTCTAATTTTACTTGATTCAACAAAAATATCCTGAAGAGTTAAAAGTAGCTCTTTCAGAGTAACTAAATGGATTATCTGCTTTCCTTCTTAGATGACCTTGACTAAATATCTTACCAAACCTGAATATATGTATGATTTGCAAAGGCAGGGCTATTGAAGAAGGAACTGATTTCATTAAAACAAATTACTGCCTCTTAAAACAATTTGGGAGGCTCAGCAGTATAAAGTTATAAAAAAATTACTCAGTTGGCAAAGAAGAAAAGGCTGTCTTATTAAATGTCTGTGTGAAGCTGAGCACATTACTGTCTTCTTCAGAAAGAATCGGGTAAACTTGCCTGATGTGGGCCTGGCAGTTCGCTAGGGTAAGAGCACCTGCTTTGTGACTTATCTTTAATTTCTTCTAAGACTTTCTTTGTGAAGAAACAGCTTACAAACCTGCAAACAAATAAAATAAAATAAAATAAAATAAAATAAAATAAAATAAAATAATAATAATAATAATAATAATAATAATAATAAACTTTTAACCTCTTTAGCACTTTTGAATGGGCTTGACTGAGTAAACTCTGAAATACTATCTTGTAACTTTCTGGCAGTCTATCTTCTAAATATGGGTTTGTGTCATAAATGACCAGACTTACGAAATAAGTGATTGGACTAGCTATGATATTTTATTTCTCTCATATAAAATACATTATATAAGCAAAATGTCAGTAGTTAATATCAGCCTGGAGCTCTCAGGCCTCAGAGCTGCAGCTTCTTTATAAGGAATGAATCTGGAGTACATTAGAGAGAATGAATGTACTGTGACAATCCTCAGTGTAGAAGGTATTGTCATGGGTCTCCTATATACTTAGGCTATGGAACAGTTCTTGAGAACTAATACAGCTGGGAAGGAGCTAAGGAAAAGTAGAGAAATTCCAGGACTGGAACTAGAGAGACAGATGACAAAACTAAATCAACCAAACTTTGCTACGCCCTGGTCTACAGTGAGAACATCTGGACAGAGTTATGGCTGAGGCATGGTTTCCAGATCTGAAAAAAAACGTTGAGAAGGCTCCAGACAATCCCAGAGGTGACAAATGTTCAAAGGGTAGGAGATATCATCCAGGACTCATATCAAATCTGATTTACCAGTAGGTATTGAAAGTGCACTACTTTTTGCAGAAAGACTCTTCAGGTCAGAAATTTTACCAGCTTCTCCTTTTTTTTTATGTATCTACTGTGTGTAACTAGTACCATAATCTCTATGTATAATAGTTCTACTGTTGTTGTTCTAATTCTAAATGTTGTGCTTGTTCTTTTTCAGTTGTAGACTACTGTGCTTTGGATAACCAAGGTTGCCAGCATGAATGTGTTAACACTGAGGATTCCTATTACTGTCGATGCCACCTGGGGTTCATTTTAAATCCAGACAAAAGAACTTGCAGAAGTAAGTTGTGATAAGGTTTAATTATGAGCAGTTTGTACTTTTGTCTTCCAGTTCTCAGCAGTAGTACTCCCACTGGTCCTGGGAACACTGGACAATGCGGCAGGTATAGAAAATGTTGGAGTGCCCTGTGATTCTGTGAAGCCATAGGTCTTGCAAGCCATGCAAGCTTTTTTTGGAGGTAATTTGGCTCTTTGGGGGAGCAGCCAAGGATATGGGTCCCTCCTCTGAATGGGAAGTTTTGAACATGAAACCAGACTCTTTTTCAACACGAGACGCCCAAAGCCTTGTCTTGCATAGTCTCCTTGATTATCCATATTTTTCAGTTAGAATATCATCTCCCTAGCTGGGTAAACAAACAAATCTTTACAAGACAATTTATAATCAGCTTGCTGTGTAAGATAGCTAAAATTAAATAGAGTAGTTCCACAATCAGAAGGAACATTTTAGCCTATTTTCCTATGGATTTTTCTCAAGAGTGAATTATTTGATAGTGTGCCAAAGCTCTGGCAACATGAGTATCTTCTAGCAAGCTTCCATTTTTCCACCAGGTTATAATAAATTCATGGCTTTGCTTGTTTGTTATTTGTGATACCAGACTAACGAGCTCAAACATTACCGGAGTTAGGAGTGGAAATAAAGTGGAGGGAAACTGACAGACTGGGAAGTATTCTTGCCAAGGTTTCCAGTAATTGGGAAAACAAGCTAAAACCTCCACAGTGTTTCATGTCATAACTCACTTTCATTAAATGTGAAGGGAAAACCTTAATGTAACTTCCTAGTTACCTTTCCTCGTAAATGTGGACCTTGACAAAGAAATATTACTATTGTGTCCATAAGCAGACAAGCTCCATTAGTTTTAGGTGACTGGAACAGCTAATGTCAGTGGAGAATTTAGCTGGTATTATTGAATTACACATTCAAACATTATTTCTCAAAACATGCATCAGTATAGCATGCATTTCTGTGCTTTTACAGTCCTGGGGCCATTTAAGTCTTTATGATGAGGCTGCATTAATCTGTAGACTGTATTGTGTATTATGCTTGGTATCTATTTCACTTAAATTTAACATTTAGAAAAAAGAAAAATTCTAATCTAGGCTATACATCTGATCTTTTGACCAAGGAAATCACACTTCTAAAAGGTGATTGCTCACAACTCTGACACAGATTTATGGTAGTTCTTGTATTTTCCTTAATTATGCAGGGAGCCTAGATGATTTGCCAGACTAGACACCTAATTTTTAGATGTTCAGAGTCAGGGGAAATGAATTTCCTGCCTCCCCAAGGGACAGAGTGTAGCTTGTACTGGTTCACATTGTTTGTAAGTTGTATGAACTCATGCATTTGCCAAGTATCTGTCAGCTAAGGACTGGCTAAATTCTCTTATACTTCCACATAGACTTCCACGTCCATATATTTTTCAAATCCTACTATAGTGTAAGTGCTTTCCACTGCCCAAGCACAAACTTAGATTAATTCCTTCAATTTAAGAATGTGGATTTTAAACAGTGTATTCTTCGTCAGTTTGAACTGAAGAAAGACTTTAAAACTGAATAAGCATTTTGTATGACTTGAGAGGTTTTTAGCTTATGACCTGACTGTATGAATTACTTTAACCTGTTTAAATTGATGATCCACAGAGCACTGGAAGCTGACAGAGTGTTCTGGGAAAGTAGTATTTCAGGCTTGTCCTGCCTCTATCCTCTGACTTAGGTATCTGTTACTATATAGGGCTATATAGACTGTCAGTCTGACGACATGCTGCTGTCCTATTGAAAATATGAAAATATGAGAATCCCCTCCCTTGGTCTGCTGGTTTTGATGCATCCCAGGATACAGTTGGCTTTCTGGGTTGCAAGCACACAGTAACAGATCATGTAGAGCTTTACATCAAACAAATATCCCTAGTCTTCAGGGCTGCTCTCAATCCATTCTCCACCCAGCCTGCAGTTATACTTGGGCTTGTGCCAGCCCATGTGCAGGACCTTGCATTTGATCTTATTGAGCTTCATGCGGTTCATAAGGGCCCACCTCTCAGGCCTGTCAAGGTCCCTCTGAATGTCATCCCCTCCTTCCAGCGTGTCAGCCACACCACACAGATTGGTGTTGTTGGCGAAGTGCTGTGGGTGCACTTGATCCCACTGTTCACGTTTCCAACAGTCTTCTTGCCAAACTTCGTAAGACGTCTTGTGGTTCAATCATTAAGTTTATTATTAAGGCTCTTCTGAATTGAAGTTCTGCTATTTGTTTTCAGACACTGTCCCTAATTTAGTGTCACACTCAGAGGCTGTTCTTTATGTCAACTGTATCACTAATGAAGATGTTTAGCAATGTGATCCCCAGTACTGTCCTGTGTGGCACTCTGGTCATTATCACCAACCAGACAGACATGAAGTCATTGATCACTATCCTTTGAAGCTGGTGGCCTAGCAGATTTTTATCCCACCTAGCAGTTCTCTATTCCAGCCTATACTACCTCAGCTTCCAAATGTAAGTGCTGTGGGAGACAGCATCAAGAGCTTTACAGGCACCAAGGTGTATTACCTTACATCCATCATCTTCCCTTGTCCACAGATGCCATCACTTCAATAATGAAGGTGAATGGATTGGTCGGGCATGGTCTGTCCTTGGTAAATCTGTGTTGACTATTCCTGGTAATCTTCTTGTCCTTCATATATATGGAATTTGATTCTGAGAGGATGTGCCCTAAGATCCTGGGACTGAAGTGATGCTGATTGATTCCCTGAATCTTTCTTCTTGTCTTTTTATAAAGATGAGTGCAACATTTTTAAGTTATTAGGATCCTCTCTTGGTCCCTGTGGTTTTTCATACATGACAGTGGTATCACATCGCCTATCGCTTTCAGCACCCACAGGTGAATACCAATCATCTCATCTGTGTATATCCAGTTCCTCTAAGTCTCTAAACAATGTTGCTAGCCCATCTCCTCAAACTGTGCTCATACACAGTGACATCTGAGAGCAGGCTTTGTCTATGAGAACCAGGAATAAAGAAGGGTATTCTTTTTTTCAGTCATTTCTGTATTGGTCATCACAAGGTTGTTCCCCCTGGCAAAAGACCCATGTTTCCTGTGACTTTCTTTTTTGATCCTAGCATATTTATAGACTCCTTCTTATCTTTAATGTACCTCAGTATTAAGAGGGCTGAGTATTAAGTCCAGCTGAGCTTTGTTTTTTGTCCTAAAGTACCTAAGCAATGCTTTTATACTCTTCTTTTTTTGGTCCTTCTTTCTCCTTCCACTGTTTTCATTCTTTCTGTTTTACTTCACTGAGAAGCTTTTTGATCTTCAAAGCAGATTTTCCAGTACCATGGCATCATTTGTTCCTAAACTCTTAGCAAATTTTCTTTAAAAATCATCTAGCTCTCCTGGGCATCCTTCCTCTTCTTGGCTCTTTCCCAGGGGATTCTTCTTAGAAATTCCCCGAATAAGCTGAAATCTGAGCTTGTAAAATATGGAGTCTGATTTCTGCTGTTTTCCCTCCCAGCCTTCTGGATTATGAACTATAATCTCATTGTCACAGCAGCAAGCAAGAAGAGCATCACCCTTCAATAATTTATGTTAGGGAATTATCACCAAGTTTGCAAAGAAACCTCCTGAGTTGCCTGCACAGTAGATGTTTGTCTGGTTGAAATTTCCAACATTTCCACCAAAAGCCTATGAGTTGTAGGCTTCAGCTGTCTGTAGAAAGTCTTATTCACTACATCCTTTTGGTCAGGTGGGATAACAAACTCCACCACTACGTTCCTGGTGTCATTTCCCCTCTGATGTTAACTGGAAACTCTCAGTAGGCACATCTGTGGTTTCATGTTGGCTATCTGTGAAAAGGAGATCTTTAACATATAACACAAAAGTACCCTGCTGCACAAGGGAAAGCAGGCAGTCAGCCAAGCATGGCTACAAGGCAAGCAGGGCCAACAATCTTGCTGACAAGGCCTTTGGTCCCACAGTACCCAAAGACAAAGAATGAAACAAACCCTATGATCAGGCTCAGACAATAGTCCAGTGATAACCAGACAAGTCCATAGTGTCAAGAGAAGTGTGAGGTCAATTCAGGAAACAAGTCAACAAGATTGCAGGTCAGAATCAGCAAAGCACCAGGCTAGACACAGCTGTACCTATTACACAGCTTGGGCAAGAACCAGGGGTGAGATACCAACATTAAGTGCAGCTCCCAAGCCAAGGGCAGAGGTCACAGACAAGGCTACTCACAGCTCTGTTCATCGCTGCTATGTTAACTCCATTCTGTTTGGTTGTAAATGCTTTAAATTAGCTTAAAATTAAAGGAGAAAATTCCTCACATAGCAATTAGGGAAAAAAAAAAGAAAGTGACTCAACATGGTAAGCCATTGGGATTGATTCAGAAAGAGTAGTGAGGGGGGAATGAGCAAATACTGCATCTAATCATTCTCTTTCAAGAATGTCCTGAATCGAAGCATAAATAAAACTTACTAAGCCACTTTTCCTTACAATTAGTATCTACTGAGCTTTGCTAATAAAATAAAGCATGAATGAAAGAATTGTGTAGTTTTTATGCTGTGAAAGTCAAGATGGCATGAGAGCTCTTCAGGGCAAAAGTGTCCTCTAGTTCCCACATGTTATGAGTCACTGCTTTTCAGTCAGCATAAACAACATGCAGAAACAAACTTTGTATCACTGGATTTAAAATGTTTGTAAATTTAAAACCTTTAACATAAATTCCTACATATCTGACTTACATACTGAATCTTGGGGATTATCACCAGCTAGCCAAAACTCACATCCATGCCAGACCAGATCTCTGCATCAGCAGGCAGGCCTGGGTCTGAGTCTGGGGCACCAGCTCCTGAGATCTTGCAATTATCTCAGAATCTTGGCTTTCCTTTCAAAACTAAAAGTAAGCTTTCATGCTTGTGGCTGAAAAGAAAATCTTGAAAATATAAATGTTATCAGTACAGTCGTGCATATCTGACAAAAGTTTTCTTCAGGAATTAATCCAAACTTCTCAGTATGAAACACAGGGAACACAGCTCATGAGGGCAACACTGCTGACACCCGAAGAGTGCTCATGTGTGACAGGAGGAGAAGGGAGCAGCACATTGGGATTATCAGTGAGGCAGGTAGAAGTAATTCCTAGCTGCTAAGTTAACTGTTAAGGGGACTTTCAGCACTCTTGTTGCTCCTCTGAGGAGGACAGATGGTGATTTCTGCTTGGACATGAGGGAACTGAATCTTAAGTTGTTCTTTAGGGAAAGCCCCAGTCTTCCATTCTTGTGGTCATTTTCAGAATCAGTTACCCAGGAAGGGTCTCTCCTGCGTCCTTGAATTAACAAGGGTTTCAGCAGATAAGTGCAACCCAGCACTGAGAAGGTCCAGAAAACATACAGCTATATTCCTCTGTGCACACAGGTGGCTTTATAGTTTCCAACTCAGTGCACTCTTGAACAAGCCATATTTTCTAATTATTTTTTTAGTAAACAGGTAAGAGATCCCTGTGTTGTGTTTATCTGTATGTGCATATGCTGTCATACAAACCTTTGGTAAATTAAATATTTTGTATTAATGAAAATGTAGTTGGCTTATTACTGTTAAGGGTTTTCATCCTATAGAAAGGCTCACTTGCATTAGCCATCTATACATACTAGGAAAGAACAGATCTTGCCTCAAGAAGACAATTGTATCTGGAAATAATAATTAACCTCTGAATCTTAGTTTTCAGGTTGTGTAATGACGTGTTCAGAAGTGCCTGAATGGCTTTAAAAATAGGACTCGATTTGTGATTTGTTTACCTATTTTTAACAGTTCTGAGGCACTAAGACCATTTTATCACTAGTATAAATTAATTAATTCCACTGATCTAAAACTAAATGATGGCTATTTAAGGAAACACTATGTGATAAATATCCCAATGCTTACTGCACAATTACTTTACCTTTTAAGGTACTTTATACAGAAGTAGATGCTGTTTCTAGAATTTACCCATCTTCCCTTTCGTGAGCATTTTAAATGGCAGAACTATGGAGCAAATGCCCAGAGATGTTAAAACCCCAATGTTCTGATGACCTGCTTTGATCTAATGAACAGCCTTCAAAGGCATCCTTTTGTACTTATTGCAGATCATATCTAACTTCCCATGAGTAAAATAAAGAGGCAAGTTAGTTGCAGCACTGTAAGGACCTAGCTGCAATGTGCAAAGACATATTTAAGATTCTAACTTCTGCACTGCATGTAGTACATGTGTTGTCAAAGAACTCACTGAAGTATACACATCATACCTAAGTAAAGCAGGTACTTAGAAAAAAAGGAACATTTTATTTTCATAATCGAAACAATATGATAACAAGACAGAATGGTGCCTAGGAAAAAAAAAAAAAAGAAAAAAAACCCCAACAAACAAACCAAAACAAAGCATTAAGAAAACCAAGTAATTTTTTTTAACCTAGATTATTTCCATGCAGTATTACTGTATTCCACGCTGACACTTTTTTTTTTTTTTTTTTTTTCATTTAGGACCAAACTATTGTGCTCTTCAGGACCATGGCTGTGAACAGGAATGTGTTAATACAGATGATTCCTACTTTTGTCGATGCCAAGAAGGGTTTAGACTTAATCCAGATAAGAAAACATGCAAAAGTGAGTAATCCTTTGGACATGATAAAGTTCATCTGCTCTCATTTCTTAAACCTGCTGTGAATGGTTTTCTTTCTCAAAGGGTGAAAGTTTTCTCTATAATTAAGGTTGAAACAAATGTTTCTTTATAAACTTGAATTTTAAGTGAGCCAGTCAAGCTGGATACTATTTGCTGTTTTGTAGACTAGATTGTATATTAGACATTTTGTGAAGAGATTTATGGAAACCTAAGAAGTACTGTAGGAACCAGAGTGGCTCAGAACCAATAAGTTGATTGCTTATTTTAAACTTTCTGACCTTGTGTTGTAGTGACACAAAGAGCTTTAAAAACAAAAAAAAAACCACCTTTCTTTTGCCCAATTGGTTTAGCCAAGGACAGATGTATTTCATTAGCTTGGGTAAATATTGGATAGTTTATATATGTATTAAGATCAACTTAAAGTTACACACAGTTTCCTAAAAAAATTGTAAACCCGGCCTCAGCAGTGTCAGGGTTCTAAACCAATCATACATACTTACTTGCTTTAAAAAGACTTTCATGTTACAGCTGTTCCTGAGTGGGGGCCTGGAATCACAGCAGATTTTCAGTGTAATGTTGTTTAGGTTTAAGGAGAATGTACTCAACAAAATAAAATAACGTGATCTGGTGTCTTAGTTCTTTGTGGGGAGAATTTTACTGCTGAGATTTTAAGAATAGGAAGTTTGCCTGGAGCAATATAATTATACTTCTAGATGGTCATAAAATTTATCTGGGTTTGGAACTGTATTTTCTTTTAGTCTTAAAGATATGTTCTCATGAGGCATCTTTGTCTAAACACTGCCATTTTTACAGCGATCCATGCTATTCTGGTTTGTGTTATTTATATGGTATTTTAATTCATTCATGGATTGGATGTGCCTTGGTGGGTATAGGAGCAAAAGAACAGCATTGTGTAGAATATTTATTGCCAAGGGTTTTATCGTGAATTAAAGACAAATTGTAATTCCTGTTTGGGGTATTTTTTCTTCACCTTAGAGGCTTTGGATTTGGCTGTAAACCTGGTGATGTTTCCTGGATTAAGCTCTATTTCCAAAGCTTGTTATAACAAGGCTCATTGTAAAATAAAGCAGAACATTTGAATATATGCCCTCTTTATAATTCTGGGAGAATGCATCATTGGTGACCAGCACCTGACTACAGAAGCAGGTCTACGGGAGTCAAAGTCGTGTGTAGCCAAGTACTTGCAATCTCAGATTCTCAGATTGGTGTCAGCTTTAAGAGGTGTCCAAAGCACAGAATCCAGTATTGTGTAAGGAAAGTAAGCCATGTACTTCAGAAACCCTCATGGCTGGCTTGAATTCCTCACTCTTTTTCTCTCCATAAAAGTAAACTTCTGTGATTTAGGTCAGCGTGACTGCTAACATCAATGTGTTAACATGGAAGAGTCATTTGTGTGCAAATGTCATCCTGGATACACCCAGTGACACGATTGCAGTACGTGCAGAAATGCGTGTGAACTGCAGAGACTCATTCCTGCAGCGGGGCGAGGTGTGAACAGAATGAGAAAATGCTCCTGGGTCCCTTTTGAGATCTTTCTGAGCTCTGCAAACCTATGTCACTGTCAAGTCCACCACAGTCCAGGCCTAGTGAAGTAATGATAGCGGGATCCTTGATCCAATAGAGGCCTAAAGCATCATCTGCTCCAACCCAAATAACTGGGAAAATGCGTTCAGCCAGGGTATCTAACACAAAGGCAGTGCTTCCTCTTGAACATCTATACCATGGCCATGCGCTATATAAACTGCAGCTGAGCGCCGGGTGCTGTGTAGACTATGCTCATATGGGAAGATACGTAGAGACTTCCTCCTTCTATGTGTATACTGTCAGAGATCTGTTTGATAAAATACCCTCTTCTAATGAGAATGTAATTAAATGAAGGATCGGCGTTGCACCAGAAAAACGCAGGCGACATTGCCCACTTGATGTCACCCTGTTTTTAGAAGATACTTTTATTGCAGACAATCATTTTGCACATCTAAAATATTGGCAGCATTTTCCCCCAATCTACTGAGGACATATTTTTCCAAAGGAGCAGGCAGCCACTGAAATTAAAATGAAAAAAAAAAATAAATTTGATGGGCCAGGGAGTAATTATTTTTATGTAAAGTATTTGTGATAAAGCCATATTTAAAGAAACTTGGATGTGTTGCAGGAGCTCAGAACTTTTTAGCAGTTACAGTTTTAGACTATTCAACAAGTTGAATATCTAAAAATTAATAGATCCCAAGACGCTAATTGGTTTTAAAAGTACTGACTCTTTCCCTGTCCCTTATCCTTCTTACTTGTTTTTTATACATGCAATGAGGTATAGAGGATGACCATATTTAGTTATACTCATTTCTAAACCTGGTTATTAGCAGGTTGTGCTTACTTCACTCATTGAAAGAGTATGTTAAAGGATTCTGCATGAGAACCTAAAGTATTTAAATATTAAAATTCATGTTTATGTGGGTGTATTGTAAAGGACAGTGCCAAACAGATGCAGTTTTTCACAGAGAATACTGGAGGGGGTTTTTTTGGTTTTTTTTTTCTTCCACATTTTTTGTGTGCTCTGAGAAGTTACACAAGCCTCTTCATGATGATGTAAACTCTTGGAAAAGGAGAATGTTCCAGCTGGAACTTACTTCAGCTGGTAAAAGCTGACACCTCAGCTTCGCTTGTTCAAGCCAACGTTATCTCTGTTGATGCATAATGGTAAATCTGGACCAATAACTGCAAAGTCGTTGCTTAGATAAATAAACTAATAAACAGAAATATTTGTAACTAAAGTAATTTCACATTAAACAGAGAATTTTTAAATGTAAGCAAATAGCTGCCAGCCTGCCTGATCACATCTGTGAGTGGTTTGCAAATAGGGACATATGAGACTGTTTGTGAGGGAACTCCACTACTTTTGATCAAGTTAAGCTAAAGCAATTTGGTCATGTATAACTAAAAATAGCCATTCACAAGTTGGCCATAAAATACTAGGAGGACATTCAGCATAATATGCTTTTTTCTATACTTAACAGAGTTAGTAGATTACATAGTACATCTGTAAGTGCACATATGTCATCCTACCCCTTTGCTGTCCATCCTACGAGACAATATAATTTTTAAACCAAATTCATATTGCTCTCTCCCATCCCCCTACCTTCATCTTTCATACAACCAGTTGCATATAAGAATTTAGAAAATATTCCATTTTCTCTTACCTGGAATAGGAATAGGAAAATGAAAGAAAAGGAACGTATTAAGACACACACTCATAATTTGTAACTGTCTCTCCCCGGGCTTTAACTGCCTGAATCTGTTGGCAAGTTCAAGTTTTAAATTGGCAGTATCTCATCCTGTTGAAAAAGAATTTCTGCTTATGAAATAATCTGAAAGTCTTAATTTCTATTTCAAGAGTTATGAATACTTATGCTTTCTCTCTGAGAAGATTTTATAGGGAACAAAAGAGAGTCTTGCTTTTTAAAGAAAGAAAGAGTCATTCTGTGGGTAAGACCAAGCAGGACTCCAACATTCTCCATTCACTTCACTTTGCATTAGTTTCCTGATGTGATTTTTGTCAAGAGAGATGTGCATTTCATCATTTGCTATCTGCCAAGGGAAGCTGTTGTATTCACTTCACTTAGGTGCTGTTAATTAAGTCAATCAAACAGGTGGGGATAGTACATAAATATAAAGTTGTATTGACCTTTTCCCTCACTCTGCAAAGGCATGATGTACCAACTACAGTGTTGTAGTGTATGTATCTAAGGCTCTGGTATGATTTTTTCTGTTCCTAACACAAATCAATAGGAGTGGACCACTGTGCTGAAAGCAATCATGGCTGCGAGCAGCTGTGCCTCAATACTGACGACTCCTACATCTGTCAGTGCTCTGAAGGATTTGTCATCAATGAGGACCTGAAAACCTGCACACGTAAGTCTTATGAGAACCTTCTTGATTTCAGCACACCTGGGAAAAGTTTCTGTTTTCATCCAGGGAAGAGGACACACCTTCAGTGTATTCTTACAGACCACACAGTGAATTGGAAGCAGACGCAGAGAGCAAAAGGACATAGGGTGCTTGTCAAAATGACTGTATATCCACACATTTCCAGGAAAGTTTTGAAGATCTGTTCAAAGTGTTGAGGATAGTTTCTCAGTCACATGACAAATGCATCTGACAGATTGTCTTGATAGCAGTGTCCCTCAGGCAAGTGGCATCAGCAGGGCAGGAAGAAAAGTGAGAGTCCCCATCTGAGCTTAACATTTTGCATGGGAACCCTTAATAAGTGGATAAAAGTTGTCCTGACAACTCTCCACCTTTATAATTCTAATGATCTTTGAGAATCATAGCAGTTTTGCAAATAGCCAAATTGCATCCTTCACTGGAAAAGTAACAGGTAGAAAAGACCAGGAAAAGATAAATGTGATTGCATCTTGCCTGTTGACTTTTTCTGGACTTCTCTGATGAGAGGGTTTTGGCCACTTTTTCTACAGATTTTGGAAGTCATTATTTTTCAAGTTTTATGTTGAGTGTTGAAGCAGCTCCAGAATTTGTCCCTTTTCTTGCACACAGGCAACACAGTTTTAGCAGAAGTCAAATTGCAAGTGCTGAGGCACAAAAAGGATTTAGGGAAAAGCGAGGCAAATCAGCAAAGGCAATTTGCTTTGCCTCTGTGCTAACCTTTTTAGCCCCATCCAAAACCTTGACAGGCTTTGCTTCTGTCTGCTACTGCAGCTCTCTATAAAGGGGAAGAAAGCAATACAGAAGCAGAACTAGTGTGCACATAACAGCAGTAGGGTCTACTAGAAACAATTTATCTAGACGTTTATCTAGAAGAACCATTGGAAGCATCCAAACTGTGGAGTTTTATCAGCTTGTGAATGGAAAATCCCTTTTCCTTCACGGTGCCCTCACGGCCAAGTAGGCCAGTGGCATCCTGGGGTGTATTAGAAGGGGGGTGGCTAGTAGGTCAAGAGAGGTCTTTCTCCCCCTCTACTCTGCCCTGGTGAGACCACACCTGGAGTATTGTGTCCAGTTCTGGGCCCCTCAGTTCCAGAAGGACACACAACTCCTTGAGAGAGTCCAGCGCAGGGCTACCAAAATAATTAAAGGAGTGGAACATCTTCCTTACGAGGACAGGCTGAGGGAGCTGGATCTCCTTGACTTGGAGGAGACTGAGGGGTCACCTCATTAATGTTTATAAATATGTAAAAGGTGAGTGTCAGGAGGATGGAGCCAGGCTTTTCTTGGTGTTGGCCAGTGATAGGTCAAGGGGCAATGGGTCCAAGCTGGAACATAGGAAGTTCCATGTGAATACAAGGAGGAACTTTTTCACCGTGAGGGTGACAGATCACTGGAACAGGGTGATCAGAGAGGTTGTGGAGTCTCCTTCTAATCTAATCTAGGTAATCCTGCTTGGGCAGGGGGATTGGACTAGGTGATCTTTCAAGGTCCCTTCCAACTCCTGACATTCTGTGATTCTGTAAGAAGAGGTGTGGTTTTTGCTCTGGGTTATTTTCCCCTAGGCTGTACTTGGAGACCTATCAGCAGCATTAAAACAGTCCTGTGGCTTCTGGAATCCCTCTGTGCAATGAACTGAGCCCTTTGGAATAGCTCCTCTTCCTGCCAGCATACCCATCTCCTCATATGTATTTAGCAAAGAGATTTGTCCTATACCTGAGCTCCGAATGGGTTGTTGAAACATCATGAACACTTTCAGGCACTCTTGAAAAGAGTTTTGGCAGTTTGAGTTTTCCTGAATGACCATCTAAGTGGAAGGGATTAGCGTTTAACATATACTATTCCTAATGGGAGAACACCTGGGAATTACAGTTCTGGTGTCATATCCATGGTTACAGGTATGTTAAGACAGCTGTGGGAGCACTTGAATGGTAAACAGATTTCTACTCTGACAGCTAATTGCAAAAAAAATGAGTGGCACTCCATGTGTGTGGTAAATGGATGGGAGCAAGTGCTGGCTGCAGGATCCCAGGAGTCCTGTGTTTCTGTATTGCAGAGGAGAAACACTTAGGAAATTTGATTCGAAAACTGGACAACATTTCACAGTAGGTGTCATTTGCAATTCTTTGCAAAAGCTTGAATACACTAAGCCAAAGTTCACTGAGGTCCCTGCTTTGCCATGACAGCCAGGTCAGGTGCACAAGTGACTTTTGGGGACTGCCACCTTCACATTAGGCAGTTTAGAGGCTGTATTTAAAGAAGAATGTTCACGATGTAGCTTTTATGGCTTTGACACCATATTATAAAATCATTGCTAAAGTGGTTTGGGTTTGTTTTTTTTTTTTTAAATTCAAGTTGTAAGTACTGAGACGTGGACTCTGTTGAGCTATGTATGATTTCTCATCTCTGCTTGAAGCAACCAATGGAGAGTCCAGCACAAGGCCCTCTTACATGTTACTGAAGGTATATGTGTACTATCAGATAAGCAACAGGAGCTATTGTTTAAGCAGTTCAATGTATTTATATTTACTTGCTTATATGCTCCAGAAATACTAGACATGAAAAAATAATTGATTCATCATTTGCTGATTTTTTTTTAAATAACCTCAATTGCTCCTTCAGGAGTTGACTATTGTGCTCTGAGTGACCATGGCTGTGAACACTTGTGTGTAAATGGCGACAGATCTTACACTTGCCAGTGTTTTGAAGGATACAGGCTTCGCAGTGATGGGAAAACATGTAAACGTAAGTTATTGTTTGGCAACTCAAGAGTTAGATTTTTATTGCACACACAAGAGAAGTATGTAAGGTATTTGCTTGCTGATATATTACTATCCAGCGTCATTTTAAATGCTCAAGGACTCCAAAAGTTCAGTTTCCTCTCTGGTGTCACATTTGCCAGCAGTACACCAATATTCTATGACATCTAAAGTGGCATTGGATATAGGCACCTGAATCACACTGTAAAGGCCTGTGCCACTTAAAAAGCAGCCCTGAAATCAGACTGCTATGAATCCAACATTATTTTACTCCACCTTACATCCTTATGTGAGTCAACCATAATTCTCTTTTCAAATCAAGGCAATAATACATGAAGTTTCTATTGTCATATATAGCGTGAATAAATTTGCAATATTATTAATTGAAAGTTCATTTATTTGTCCAGCATGGGATAACAATGACTGCAAGAAAGATACCATAATTGCATTACATATTTGAATACCTTATGCGTTTATGATGAGCAGTAGATATAAAAAAACTGTTGACAATTTTTCTCCAGTTTTATGTAATTGATCACCAACTGATCAAAGAATCGTGAGTATGTCTCTGAAAAACACAGGCATGAAGTATATTAGAACTGCAATCCCAACAATGCTTTTAAAAAGCATTTACAGAAAAAAAATTAAAGTCATCTAGATACTCCATGACAAATGAAAAGCTCCTTATTACCTGGTTTTCACAGCAACACCCTTTCAGGAAAATAAAAGGCATGGGGAAGAAAGGAAAGCAAGATGTTAGTATATCTAAATGGTTGGTGTTATTAATAGTAATATTATGACAACAATTCACATTTAAATATAAATTCTACATCAGAAAACCCCAAAATCTGCTTGCCTAATTAGAGCTGACAATTTTCCAGAATTTCACAGCAGGATCATATGATCCCTCTCGTTATGCTTAAATGCTACATACATTGAGTTTTTGCAAACCTACTATACAAAATATGGACAAACACCTTCTGAACTTAAGCAGATTGAAAAAAATCATAATTATTTCAGGTTTGAGCAGGTTTATTACTGAATCTGAAAATACGGTGATAGAAAGACCTGTCTCACACCAGAAAATTTACTTGAAAAGTGGATGTGGGAGTTAGGTACCTTTGGAAATCGCTGTGGGTCCCTGCATGCTAGGGATACATGAAATTCTACAAACTCTAGAAGTGGAACAGTGCACTTTTCCTTAGTAATGTGGTTGTAAAATCAGAAAGACAAAGATACACCCTTAAGTACAATTAAAAAACTCCAGCAGGTGCTATACATGATTTGTGGGATTGAGTCCAATGTAATGGCAAGGACGAGAACGTTCAGTAACTGAGAATTGTTAAGACTTTGAACATCTTGCCTTTAACCATCACAATTTTTTATCTGTTGAATTATTCCCAGGTAAAAATGTCTGCAAATCAGTCAACCATGGCTGTGAGCATATTTGTGTCAGTACTGACAATTCCTATGTCTGCAAGTGTCGGGAGGGATTTGTATTGAGAGAAGATGGCAAGACGTGCAGAAGTGAGTGACTAGTATCAGTTGAATGTTTTTGCTTGTGCATCAGGCAAGGAAACAAAAGAGCCTATCCCTGCTTACTGGGAAAAAAACCCCATTCTTTTGGAAACATTTTAAAACCTGTTTTCTTTATGTAAATCGTTCCCAGGATGGGACATCTGCAAATCTGTGAGCCATGGCTGTGAGCATATTTGTGTTGACAAAGTTGACTCCTATATTTGCAAGTGTCATGAGGGTTTCCTGCTGAGAGAAGATGGGAAAACATGCAGAAGTAATTACTCCAATAATTACTGGCAGACTTTTGACTACAGTATGTAGATTTCTGGAAGCGTTATAGTTTGCTTCTATAGTTTGCTGTTAAAATACAGTAGTATTGTCACACCTGCTAGAAGCTTGCAAGAGATTCTGTGGACATAAATAGCGTATTTTAAGTCAAACTGATCTGGAGACAAGATAGACCCATAATTTTTCACATCCTAAGAGTTAGCAGAGTTTGATGCCTAAATATTTGCCCATTTCTTCCAATGCTACCAGCAGACCTTCTCTCTGCATGATACACATGCTGCTGTACATGTGCTTTAACCAAACTCCCTCAACTGTTCTCAGATGTAGACATTTGCAGTTCAGTTGACCACGGCTGTGAACATGTTTGTGTTAATGCTGATGAGTCATACATCTGCCAGTGTTACGAGGGATTTGCACTAAGGGAAGATGGAAAAACATGTAGAAGTAAGTATCCTTACTTTTAAAAGATTTCCTTTATAATCACTGTATCCATATAAGTTTTTCAAATACTGGTAACCTTTTTTTTTTTCCCCAGATAAAGATGTTTGCAATTCTGTTGACCATGGCTGTGAGCATGTTTGTGTGAACACTGATAGTTCATACATTTGCCGGTGCTATGAGGGTTTTGTATTGAGGGAAGATGAGAAAACATGTAAAAGTAAGTTATTTATTGTTACTGCATTTTTTTGCACTTGGAGGTCTACTAAAGACACATACTGTGTTAGAGGGAGGTCTTCTTTCAAGAGATTTTACCTGACAGGAGGATAAATTCTTTATTTACTAGGACCTTATTACATTTAGTCTCTAAAGTTTTGGAAATGTTCTCATTCATCAAACTGTAGTAAATGAAATCTAAATTATTCCTAGATAAGGACATCTGTAAATCAATCAATCATGGCTGTGAACATCTTTGTGTTAATAACGATGATTCATATACTTGCCAGTGCCGTGATGGATTTGTACTGAGGCAAGATGGGAAAACATGCCGAAGTAAGTAGCTTATGAATAAAAAAAGAATTTTTATTTTTTCTTTTATTAGGAGTTTATTCACTGATTCACAGTGGTCAGGATGATCTCTAAAGATTGTAGGATTTCTATGAATTAATTATTGTTTGAACTAAAGCTATATTTCAGAAAATCAGCCCCTTTTAAAGGTTCAGATATAGTTCTTAAAATGTGAACTTCATTTCTAGAACGACTATGTCAAATTTTAATCTTGAGCATAGGATGGTGCTGCATTTTATTTTGATGGGTTGAATTTCTAATTGCTATTGTGTTCTGTGTGTATTCATGCAGGTCATGACTTAACCTGTTCCTTAAAATCTTAGCATGTCCTCTTGTATATGATAAGCAGATAAAACTCCTTCAGGCTCTTTATGTTTTTCAATCTTTTTGATTGAAAATCTTTTCAATCTTTTTGATTGAAAAACATAAAGAGCATAGAGAAACATAGCATCTTCTCTGCTATTTATCAGCACCCTTGTGGGGACCTCTCAGTACAGTTTTCTCTTGGAAGCATCCAGGATACAGGAGCTAATTCTTACTTGAATCTACCTATCTTTCGTAATCCTTTTTTTAATCTATTTGTATGACCAAAGATAGCATTATTCTCAAATGAAAATATCCTGCTAGCGCTCATGTTAAGTCAGTTACCTACTATGAGCATAAAGTATTTAAATCTGTGAGTCACACAGGTGTCCCGTGTCCTTTAAGTACAGCCTTTGTTCTTTGTTTCAGAATACATAAGTATAGTTCTGGCTATTTTAAAATACATGTAGTTTGTTGTTACCCTGTTTGCAAAGAGATTTGTGTCTCCTTATATGAGCAGATGCTTTATTTTTATTTGCCATTCTCTCAAAATTGGAGTAACCTACAAACTTTCTGAGTTATTATTATTTTTGTATTTTCTTTTGGGTTGCTCATAAATGATTTAAGTAGTAGAGGAGCAGAGCGAATTCTTAGAAAGCAAACCATTTGATTTTTTATTTTCTCCCATTTACAATTTCTCTATTAAGATTGGCAATTATACCATTTCTATCTATTAATTAACTTGATAGGAAGCTTTCAATTAACATTGATAGGAAGCTTTTTGTTTCTAATAATCTTTAAATAACTTACTCATACTATCCTTGATTTTGTAGGCAATGAATCCCCTTATTCTATATCTTACAATCGCTATATTTTCAAATTCCAAATGTTCTCATGTCCAGTCAATTCTGTGAATGGTCCTTTCTTCCAATACTTATAGCTGCTTTCAATTTTGATTTCTAATGAGGTTGCTTTTTTAACTACTCTGGCATTCTTTTTAGATTATGGGATTACATTTTTGGGGGTATCTAGTAAAATAAATAGTGCAATCATCATTCACTTTTTTTAGTATTTCCCCTCCCATCTGAAATATTTTGGCTTTCAGCTATGCAAAATTCATCCCTTTGAAATAATTGCCAGGTCTGCTGCTGGTTTGCAGTTGATTTTTTCTATAAAAAATAAATGTACTTGAGTTGCATAAAGCTGTGTATAAGCTGATTATTATTTTTTACATACATGATCATCTCTGCTTTTTCTGCTCTAATGGCTTCTAGTTTAGCTTGTTGTGTCTTGAATGTAATGCTTGTTGAGTTAGATGGTTGTGCTCTGTAATATTTGTTTGACACTTTTGTATTGCCAGCATGAGAACTCCAGGTAATTTGGCTCCTGGGATAATTTTTCCTCAGTAAATATAAGTCTTTCTTCCCTGCACATTAAACTTAGGTATTTTGCTGATGAGACAATCAGGCTGTCAGACCGTTCTACTTTCTATGTAAAGGTAGTTCCCTATTGGCAATTGGGAGTATTTTCTTTCATGTTACAGTGAAAAAGAAACAGGGAATGCTGATAGATGGCTCCACTTCCTCCTGTCCTTTCTCCCCATCTGTCCTTCTTGAAGAGCTTTTAACACTACAGCCATATAAATAGTCCCATCAATTTTCAACAATAGCAGTTAGATTTTGTTTACTATCTTAGTAGCTTCTATTCTTCTGATGTTTTTGAAGACTTTTGTCATTGATTCATGGCCTGTGATGTTTTACTTAATTTTGGTTTTACCAGCGTGAATTTGTGCTAAATGACTGAACTAAATTTATTCCCTCCTTTAACTCTCACGGCTCTTAGTCATTTAACTAACCAGAAATTTGCTTTCAGTTTACAGGCTTCAGTCTTTCTTTACTCATGGGATTATCCTCCCAGTCTTTGTATTTATTAAAGAAGAGGGTTTAACTTACAAACCACATTAAATATTCTCTAACTGTTCCCAGGCAAGGATATTTGCAAATCAGTCAACCATGGCTGTGAACATGCTTGTATTAACACTGGTGATTCATTTGTTTGTAAGTGTCAGGATGGATTCCTGCTAAGAGAAGATGGAAAAACATGCAGAAGTAAGTAGTCTGGTATTTATCATCATTCTTTTTATGTGCAGCTCATGCTTGTGTATAAATGCATTAGTGAGCAAGAGTTGTCATCTGTTTTCAGATAAAGATCTTTGCAAATCAATCAACCATGGCTGTGAACATGTTTGTGTTAATACTGATGATTTGTATATCTGCAAATGCCATGATGGATTCCTACTGAGAGAAGATGGGAAAACCTGCAGAAGTAAGTAACATGAGAACTTAATTTGATGAATTACACATAAAATTGAGGCCTCTGCTGATGTATGTTGACTACCAACTCTTCCATTTGCAGACAAGGATGTCTGCAGTTCAGTCAACCATGGCTGTGAACAGGTTTGTGTGAATTCTGAAGATTCCTACATCTGCCAGTGTCAAGAAGAATTCATACTGAAGGAAGATGGAAAGACATGTAGATGTGAGTAGCATGAGCTATAAAAGTATGGTTTTATTTGAGGCTTTTAAGTGTATGAGTGTTTGCACATGTGTGTTTATTTGTGATTTCCAACTATTTGAGCTGGTTGATAAAAGATATTGCCTCTCTCTAATGAACCTCACCTCACAACCTCTGTCCACTCTTCTCAGATAAAGATGTTTGCAATGCAGTCAACCATGGCTGTGAACATCTTTGTGTTAATACCGATGATTCCTATATCTGCAAGTGTCATGATGACTTCATACTGAGGGAAGATGGGAAAAGTTGTAGAAGTAAGTTGTTTAATCTTTTTTCTGTGCTTCTTGATCTGTTAATGAAACAAACTGTGTAACAGCAGTGTGTTATTTGTGTCTTTAGTGTGGAATCAATTCAGTGGACTATTTGTGTCTTTAATGTAGAATCAATTCATGGAAGTGACTTCCTTTGTGGAAGATTATTGCCATAATTTTTACGTCTTGTGAAAGTTACTTACCTAGCTAACTGTGCTAAATATGGTTTTCATTATTCCAAGGTAAAAATATCTGCAAAACAGTCAACCATGGTTGTGAACATGTCTGTGTTCCAACTGGCGATTCATACAAGTGTCAGTGTCACAAGGGATTTATATTGAGGCGAGACAGGAAAACATGCAGGAGTGAGTAGCTAAAACATTTTATGGGGAGTATGTTTTTTCAGTCATAAAAGAAATAACAGACTTAATTTTACTCAAAGCTTGTTTCTTGCCAGTTTTGCATTTGAGAAATGGTCTAATAAGGCAATTCTCTAAACAATTCTCAGATAAAGACCTGTGTAAATCCATTGACCATGGCTGTGAACACGTGTGCGTTAATAATAACAGTTCATACATCTGTCAGTGCCATGAGGGGTTTGTCCTGCGACAAGATGGGAAAACATGTCGAAGTAAGTAACAGAGTATGTCTTTCAGCCATTCTTCTCTGCCATTGCTACATCAGTGAACAAAGATGTTACACTGCTTTGTCATACATTCTTGAAATATCACGTCCAGGGTCTTTGAATTTGTAAATATGTTACATAGCATACGTATAAATACTTCCTTTTTTCCTAGATAAAGATGCCTGCAAATCAGTTGCTCATGGTTGTGAACATATTTGTGTTAATAATGACGATTCATACATCTGCAAATGCCAGGAGGGATATGTACTAAAAGATGATCAGAAAACATGCAGAAGTAAGTACATTTTATTTAGAAAGCATTTGTTTAATTGATTTCTGTGATACTTGACCTCACTTTAAATTCCTCACTTCAAAAATGATGTATTTGAAAGCCTAAAGCATATGTAAGTGTGCTGGAAAATGTCTTAAACAATTAACTTTGTGTTTTCATAAGCAAAAAATTAACAAATCAGAACAGTTGTTTTGGTATAGCATCAACTACAGTAATAATTCTTCCCAAGCATTAGGACAAAAGCCAAAGTGAAATCTAATTATCAAGAAATGTGCACTTTAATCAGATTCATATTCTACGGAGATTTTATTTCTATATATTCTACTTTAAAATGTCATTAATTGTATTTTCTTATTTTCTAACATGACATATTTAAAGTATGACATGCATTTATCTCATCACACCATAATACTCGGAGAAGATCTACTCTAGATGATCCTGCACAGGCAGGGGAGTTGGACTGGATGATCTTTGAGGTCTCTTCCAGCTCCTAATATTCTGTGATTCTGTGAAGAAACTCTTCTACTAGAACTCAGTAGAAACATTTTTTCTGCAAATCTGAAGCCTTACTTGGGGACACTGTTATTACCAAAAGAATGTTAATAAGTTCATGAGTGATAATAATTAAAACCATTCGCCATGAACTGCTGCTCTAACTTGACTTACACAATCACACTGAGGTGGTTCTGATTTGTTGCATTTCCATTACCTTAGTACATGAAACATTTTTCCCTCAGATGACTAAGGAAAGGAGTTCTTGGGACAGCAATTCTAAAATAGAGCTATTGTCTAAGAACAAGAACAAGCTTTCAAGCTGAAAATTCCTTATTCCTACTGTGACTTAGTAACAGACATCTTCAGTAATATCTGCAAAGCAGAAATCAATGTGGAAAGTACATGGAGTTCTCTATTGTGGTACTTCATATGATAACTTTTTACTCTCAAGGTAGCTAAAGATCCCAGAACCTCACTTAAATGCCTTCCAGACAATCACATTCAGGATTTGTTAGTCCAGTCTGCAGGCAGCTTAAATAATAATAAATGTTAACAATCCTTTCCAGACAAATGTCCTTCCAGACATTTAGAAATCTTACAAACCACAAAAAAACCCACATTGCTCGTTTCCAGAATAGAAGGCAGACACGTAGATCATTAATTGTGCCTTCAAGACACAACCTAGTTCGTGGCATATGCCTGTGTGTGTGTGTGCATGTATAGAGATATATATACATATAAAATAATATCTAGTAGATGTTTCAGTGATGTTTCAAAAACTCTGTAATGACAGAGCATGATTTCAGTGTCCTGGGTCTGTTTTCATGCTGTCATCTTTACAAGATTTGTTCCCTAACAAAAATCTATCTTTATAGCAGATGAAGCCATTTGCAACCTTTTCTATTCAATGAGAACAGATGACTTAGTCTTGTTTAAAACAATCCCCTTCAGCACCTTGGAAGGCTGTTACCATGCTTCAGATGCATCTTTCCTTCCTTAAGCAATCTCTACACCTTCAAGCTTTCTTCATATGTCTCACTTTCTAAATATCTCCTTGCTCTTGCTATGAAACTCAGGACTCTCCAGTTTGTCTTTAAGGGTGATACTCAAAGTTTAGCACTGTATTTGTGTGAGACTTACAAACTACTGAACAGAGCCACACAATTCTCTCTTGTACTGTGTTTACAATATTTTTCATGTACAGACATCAGAGATGAGTGGAGGTTAACAATCATTTGGTCCAGACTACGATGCAAATCTTCTTCAGTATGGCAAATTTTTCATGGAAGTTCAACTGACAAAATATAAGCTGAGCATCTCTGCAGCTAGCCCCATGCACAAAGCACATTAGTCTGTGTCTGCTAGAGGCAACGGCTTTCCAGAATAAAAAAATACAACACCTGGCAAAACCAGCCCATCTGCCACTTTGAGGACATTTCGCAGTCCCTAAATTCCCTAACTGTGTCATGGATGCAAGGAGCCTGAGAGCTACTTTGAATCTGTATGTGCACCTGCCAAAAAGTCTGAGAACTCCAAATTTCTAAGTCTCATGGATTGTCTCCTCGCTTTGATGGAAGAGCCAGAAAAGGTTAATTTCAGCAATACATAAGCCTTCTAATGACAAGATTTTGTGAGACTTACAAGCAAAACAATGTATATAAGCATTACTGAGCCAAGTGTAGGAGCTAGGCACATTTCTAGAATTTACTCTCTCACCTGTAAATTTTTAGCTGTTTTTCTGCCACTAAAGATTTGGGTTTGTGCTGTAAAAACATGTGTTGTTTGAATTTTGTCCCCAGACCTGAGCCTCATCCTCAACTATAGGGCAGACCACCTCACCTTCTCTTCTGGCTCTGTCTTCCCCATATCTTTGGCTTTTGCCTTACCATTCCCCAGTAAACATGACTTCTAGATTTTCACCTTATATACTTACTACACATGGCTTCATTGCTGCATTCCTTTGTACCACCTATACCTTTTAGCTACTTGTGTGTGCTGGTTTAGAGGTAAACCGGCAGGAGAAATGGACCCACCACAAGAGATGATTATAAGTCAGAGTTACAATTTAATGAAAGGTATTACCATACAAACACTGACACAAAGAGAACAACCTGCTTTCAACTCACCAAGACCCAGCAGTAAACCCAGTGTCCCAGGGCACAAGCCCAAAGGGGTTTGTTAGCCCCGGTGCCGAGATCCACGTGGCTCTCCCAAGTCCAAAGCAAAAAGAAGTGAAGAGTCCGTTGCTGCAGGTGACGGCTGTGGCCCGGCCAGAAGCGATGCTTGTAGTCCGGTCGAGAGCGACGGCTTCCTCCTGACGAGGTCCCGCTGCTCCTCCCGATCCAACGAAGAGAGACTAAAGCTCCTCTGCGCCCTGTTTGTATATCCTCAGGGAGCACCCAGTCCCTCCCCCAGGGCGGGGACTCACACAATGGGTAATTAACGGTGAGTCATGGGGTATGGTTGGACCATTGAGGGCCCATTAGCACCCACGCCCCCTCAGGCTGAGTGTGAAGGGGCTAACGACTTCCTGGACAACTGTTGCAAATGGTCCATTATTCTTGAGGAATGAATAGAGGGTGTAGAATACACAGCCTTGATTATCCCCATACAGTGTCTCTTGCTGAACTAGGACATTGTGCAACACAGATTCAACTCCAGAGATTCTCTTCCATGTCCTTCAGTGCTCGTCATCTACACAAATGTAAAGTTAGCATACTGGCCTGTCCCTGGAAGGAAATGATGGCAGCCCTGTCGCTATATCCTAGCTATGTCCTTCAGTTATATGGACCTCTTCACTTAACAGTCATTCTTAAAATGTGCTGATTGTTGCTGTATTTTTAGGAGTTGTAGTATTCTGCAAAGAAGTATGTCTCGATAAGTATTTTCTGTGATTCTGTTGTTGTTAAACTCTTGGTTACAGGCTTACACTTAGCTGTTCATAGAGACTGTATGGAACACCTTTAGGCATGCTGTCAAAGTTGAATGAGCCAGGAACAAGGTGCTGTAGGTGATCAAGTTTAGGTAGTCCCTGGATATCTAGGTCCCTTTTTCAGCTTTGTGGAGTTTTTTCATGACCTTGACACTCTGCTGCTTGTTTCACAGGATGCACTGAGGGCCCAGTTGACCTGGTGTTTGTGATTGATGGATCAAAAAGTCTCGGAGAAGATAATTTTGAAACTGTAAAACAATTTGTCTCTGGAATCTTGGATTCACTTGAGATTTCACCCAAAGCTGCTCGAGTTGGTTTGCTTCAGTATTCCACTGAAGTTCGCACCGAGTTTACATTAAAACAGTTCAGCTCAGCCAAAGACATGAAGAAAGCTGTGTCACAAATGAAATACATGGGGAGAGGTTCCATGACCGGACTGGCTCTGAAGCAGATGTTTGAGAGAAGCTTCACAGAATCAGAAGGAGCAAGACCGTTTTCAGCTAATGTCCCTCGAATCTCCATTGTGTTCACAGATGGACGAGCCCAAGACGAGGTCTCCGAGTGGTCTGCTAGAGCCAAGCAGAGTGGTAAGCAGGAATGGCTTTGGCTCCTTTTTAAAAGGCAAATATTGTTAGAAATAAGATGTGGTCCCTAGTGCAGGACCTGTGCTGAACACAGGGGTTCTGTGCCATCCACAGGTAGTGACAGTAGCCACCTGGCATGCCATGCACTACGCTGAGCATAGCCACCAAAGGCAGACATTTGATACAGAGATTTGGGCACACTGGAAACTTCATCAGAAGTAAGAAAAAAAAAGTCATCGACCTGTCTCTTCAAAATACAGAAATCTGTCCCCCTGAAAAATACTATGGTAATAAAAATAAACCATAAACAGTTATTTCCATATATTCTGTATTTCTAACCAATTTTTTAGTGCTGATGGCATTTGGAAGGGAGATGGGTTCTCTTTACAAAAGGGTATAGCTGTAGTTCTGTCTGTATTTCTGTTTCTATGTGCCATGTCAGATGACATGTTAAAATATAAACTGGTGATTTTTAATTTAAAGTATGTCTAGGCAGAAATCTATCCTCTAGGACACCTGTACCACAGATCAGAAACTTTTCAGCTGTCTAGCAGTCAACTGAAAACTTGCAAAACTTTTCAAGACAATAAAGGATCCTTTTTTTGACTTTTCAAAACATTTTATATTCTGTGAGAAAATGCTTTACAAACCATGGCTGTTGACCCACAACACAGGGAAAATAACCAGACTTTAGGAGATGCTTCACAACTTTTTTTTCTGTTCATTTTATTGACTTGATATCTGTAAAGAGAAAAGTCCAAGGATAGGAGATGACCATGTGCTAACAATGTGCCATTACAATGTAATACAAAATGTTTTTCAAAGATATTTGTTAAAAAATTTAAAACCCCCAAAATTTACATGCTAACTACTGAGACTGGAGAAAGTAAATGGAGGATTAATCACCATGCAAAGCTACAGGGTTGGGGAAGAGTGGCTGGAAAGTTGCACTGTGGAAAAGGACCTGGGGGTGTTGGTCCACACAATGCTGGATACGAGCCAGCAGTGTGCCCAGGTGGCCAAGAAGGCCAACAGCATCCTGGCTTGTATCAGAAATGATGTGACCAGCAGGAACAGGGAAGGGATCCTCCCCCTGTACTCAGCTCTGTTGAGGCCGCACCTCAAGTACTGTGTTCCGTTTTGGACCCCCTCACTAAACAAAGGACATTGAGGTGCTGGAGCGTTGCCAGAGCAGGGTGACAAAGCTGGTGAAGGCTCTAGAGAGCTCTGGTCTGATGAGAAGAGGCTGAGGGAGCTGGGGTTGTTTATCCTGGAGAAGAGGAGGCTGAGAGGAGACCCTGTCACCCCCTACAACAAGAGGTTGTTGAGCATTGGATGAGGCTGCCCAGGGAAGTAGTTGAGTTGTGATCCCTGGAGGTTATTTCAAACATGCATAGATGTGGTACCTAGAGACATGGTTTCACCATTAGACTTGATGAACTTAAAGGTCTTTTCCAACCATAACAATTCTGTGATTTACAGGACCGAAGAAGCAAAACAGAAGCCAACCTTGTTTATTTGCTGAATGAAACCTCTGTTCCAGACTGCTTACACTGGTATTTGTAATGCTACAAGCCAAATCCGTCCCTTGTGTAATTGCAGCGTAGGCAGTGTAGTAATGCTGAATATGAAATTGGCCTTGAATGCTTTATCACTGATATCTCCGAGTCTTTAAAAAGCAACAGACCTCAGCATGACTGTCCCATTCATTAAATTGAATCAGCTTCTGGTGAATGTTTTTGTTTCCTGGCTAAAGTGCAATGGTAGGCAGATTCATAACAAATAGTAAGGAAACACTTATATGAAATGTTAGAGAGATGGAAAATACATACTTTATGGTGTTTCCAGGCCCAGATTTCTTCAGCAATAAGGTTGAAGTTGCAATTCAGTGAGTATGCAGCTGTTTGCTCTTACCCCATGACAATAAAGAGATAACAAACCTCTTCACCTTTAAGTTTGTTACTTCTTCAGCTCCTGCTCTTCAGTCTTACAGAGGAGCTTGAAATATTCTGAAGCTACTAGTTATATTAGGAATCACAAAAGTAGCACTGGTTGCAGACACTTTTTAAGTCAGACCTGATATAAAGAGAATTATTCTATCAGACCATACGCTCTCAAGAATAAAAAAAAAAAGTCAATAATTACTGCTGAAAAATCACTGCTGAAAAGGGGGATGTTGAAGATCTATATGTTTTGTATTTGTTGCTTGTTTAAGAGCTGTCCAGAGAGAGGTCTGTGAACAACTTCCTCCTGCCCTGCTGCTTTCAGAGTGGAGAAAACTATGCATCCCTTTACTTTCTCCCTAGCACCTCTGCTGGGGAAGTGTTTGTCCTGAGCATCCCTATTCTGAGGCTTTCTTTCCGAGCCTCACACATGGGTTTTTTTCCCCTGTTGTTCTTGCCCTCATAGGTCTGGGTGCCTTTGCAGTGCCTCCCAGCGCACTACCATCCCTTAGAGTGCAAGAATCTCATCTCAGTGTGCTTTGAGGATTTTGATGAAACACGAAATACTTAGCTTTGTCTAAAAAATTACTGTCTTTCTCAGGATTCTGCCCCACTCTTTGATAAACAACAGGTCTCCTAATCAACCAAGTAATTTGCTCTATTGCACGCACATAAACCAGGAACTTCAAGTACAACTGTGAGGCTGACTTGTGTGATTCTCTTGGATGTTTTGCAGTATTCTCTCTGCATTCATTTACTATCAGTAGGGGCCAGGCTACTGTCATCTCTTTACCCTAAATACTGTTTAATTTCAGCAAAGCACTGAGTTTCCACACACGTTCTCAGTAACTAAACCATATTAAGCTTGTTCAAAAAAATTTTTGAAGTTACACAACATACACATTTCTGGTGCTCTCGCTCCTTCCAAAATGACTAATACTCATATTTTCCTTTCATGGAAGAACAAGGGTTTATAGCTGCTGATGTAATAATTATGTGCAATTTCTTTTGGATTTAGGTATAATTATCTATGCCATTGGAATAGGAAAAGCCATTGAGGAAGAACTGCTAGAAATTGCTTCTGAGCCACCATATAAACATCTATTCTATGCTGAGGATTTCACAGCTTTGGAGGACATCAGTGAGGAGCTAAGAGCCCAAATCTGTGAAGGTAATGGTGTTCTGCTTTCATTGAGATTGAAGAGAAAAGAATACAAACAGATTTGTTTGCAGGCCTGGAAGGACAACTACTGTCATAGATCAATGGTGTCACACATCACAAGGCATAGGCCACTCTCAGTAATTTTTCTGCTCTATAATATACGAGGAATATGTGCAGTTATCCTATCATGAGCTAAAGGTATATAACAACGGTCTTTATTTTCATAACAGTCAGATAAAATGTAGACAACTGTGCCCAGAAGACTGGATTGCTCCCTCCCCTTTCTTTTTCTCCAGTTAAGTCAGCCATATGCAGAACCCCACCCCACCTAAGAAGCATGATCTACTTGATTAAGAATGTGGGGAAAACAGTCAGAGATATGTAATGTCTTAATGAGAATAAGTGGAGATCAGTCGTAAAAAAACTTAAGACATGGCAAAACAACAACTCATCAAGAGCTGTTGTGCTGTAGAGAGAAGATGAAAAATAGTTTGTTGACCATACATTCACAGCTACAAAAGAGGATCTCAATTATGCTCCAAGTTGTGCTCCACATTCGTGAGAGGTTTGTTCCAGAAAGTACCCTTCCTTGGTCTGGCACAAATAGACTCTGTAAACCTTGCCTTTGCAAAAACTTCATCGGGGAATGGAGAATGTGAGCAGGGACGAAAGCTGTTCAGCCAGAGAGAGGACAGTACGTCTCTCCCACTCACACATTCCCAGGATTTGGTGTGATTTGTACATTCAAGTTGGTACCCAGACCAAAATCCGTAAACATCCCTGTGAATAATACTGGTCTCAGCACTAAAATTGTGGAAGGTGATTTAATTTTCCACTAGCTTTTATGTGGTTGTTTTCCTCAGAATTAAATGCAGACAGATTTTATTTTCTTCACTGTTACTGTGTAAAATCAGCTGGCAAGCAGCATATCATTTCTTTCTCATGGAGATGTCAACAAAGAATCTGAAAAAAAGAATCTGAGAATGCTTCTTTGTCTTTCTCTCTGTCCTAAGAATCTTCTAGCTCCAGCTTTCTGAAATACAAAATACTATGGTAACATGAAACCAAGTCTGTTCATTAACCTTCTTACTAGGAAGATAATCTGCTGTTGACAGCATGTCATCTTGAAAGCTAGAGGAGACGCTAAAGCCAAAACTCTCTGGCAGCTGGCATAATAATCCTCTCTAATTAGCAAACCCCAGAGCTGGGTGATAGAAATTCATCCTTCAAGTACCCACAGCAGTGTTTAGCAACTATCATTTTCTTTTTTTTTTTTTTAAACATAGCTCACCATACGAAAAGTAAGTAAATCCTGCCCCTTTGTGGCAATTTGTAGACTACACTTTTAGTAACGGCAGAGCTGACACCTCTCAGCTTCTGTCTCTTCAGCTGTCACTGACAAGCAATGCCTCATACTTGTGAGCTGAGAACTAACCCAGTCTTGTTTGTTCTTTTTTTTTTTTTCTGGACACTCCAGGACTACCTATTGCTTGTCAACTCAGCCCACCAGAAAATCTGCCTCCGAGTATGTTAGACAAACTGGAAATTCTTGCTGGGTTTGGGTTTTTTTTGTTTGTTTGATTTTTCCACTTATTTTAGTTTTCAGTCTAAATTTATTCCCTCCTTTGCAACAGCAATAATTTCACTTTGAGTCCAGCCTTTGTCCTTAGCTGAAGACTTCTGAGGTTCCAGCATGAGTACAGTGGGAGACCCTCTGAACCTCATAGACTGTGCTGACAAAGCCTCCCAGCCCCAGCTGCTGATGGGCTGCATGTTTCCAAGTAAAGCAGAAGCCCTCTAATGTCTTTTGTGGTAAGACTTTTCCCCTTTATTTCACAAGAAAGCATCAGCCTTGTAGAATAGCTGTTATTATTAATTACTCTTGATGAGTAGTAGTAAAAAAAAAAAAAAGTGGGTTTCTCTTTTGCCTCTTATTAAAGAGGAATTCAGTTGGAAGGTTCCCATTCAATGCACTGGTTAATGTTCATTTCTCATCTGACTGGAAGCACTAACGAGGCTGTAGCAACGTCATACATAATAGGCACCCATTGCGATTGCCTCTTCACCTCTGTTCTGAGCATGTGCGTTATGGGAGCCTTTAATTAAGTGGGTACATACTATTTTTGTCACAAGACCCCATCCCTGATCAAATGACAGAACTCAGCAGTCTGCTAGTTAACATTCTGTTCTCCTTCAAAATTGTGGATCGTTATCACCGCTGCAAATAGTCAGCCGCTGCTTTTGGAGACACCCTCTTTTGAAAACACTTGCTCACAGGCTTTTCCCAACAAAATACTTGGAGTTTGTTACAAACAGGACAGTAAAACCAAACAGCCAGCCTTAGCATCATTCCCCAACAAATCTGAGTATTTGCGGTCACTGTGCTGACTTTATCAAGGGAGTGGGTTAGGGTTAGCAGCCTCTATCACTACTTGTCTGATTATTCAGTTACAGAGGTGACAAGATCAGAATCTTTGGGCCCAAACCAGTTTCTGAAGCCTGTAGAGGAGTTTCTGAAATGCCTAAGTCCCATCCCAAACGGGAGGCCTGCCAGCATCTGTCTTCTTTCCTGTCCCTTGCACATGAATCCTGATTACTTGTGTGTACCAGCCCAGTGGCCAGAGATCAAACTTCTCAGGTCAGCTCCTCTCCCCCTCCCAGACAGCCTCCAGCTCATAAACAACTTCTAGTCATGACCCAGGGTCAAACACTTAAGGTTCATCTCACCAGTTTCTTCTCTCCTACACTGGAAATCTCACCATTCCTGTTCTCTGTTGATCATTCTTCTGTCAGACTTCTCAGTTTGTTTCATTCCTCACCTTGTGATCTCATCCCACACCTCTCTACCCTGAACTTTTCTCCAGAGGCTGTGTACCTTCTGGCAGCTGGCTCCCAAGCAGGCTTCTGACATAAATACCAGAGTTCAGCTCACTGAACTCCAGTCTTACTCCTCTGTTTGCTCCCTGTTCCCCATGCTGATTGTTCCAGCCCCCACACAGAGCATCTCATCTCCACCCCAGTGCACTTTAGTACAGCAGAGGACTATTGTGCATGTCAAAAGTCACAGATCAATAGCTATAACAAACCTACAGCACCCAGAGGCATCTTCCACCTCCTTACCACATCTTCACAGTGCATCGAGAGAGTTTGCACCATCACCTCCTACCCTCACACACCCACTGTCGGTGAGGGATCTTGGGGTATATTGGCAGGGAGAGACCCAGATGCTCCATCCACTGCCCTGGCACGGTTATCCGGGCGTGCAGCTATACGTGTGTGGTCTGCAGCTCCCGAGGGCCCGCGGGCTCCGCGGCATTCACTCTCTGGCGAAGCGCCCCGAGGGTCTCTGCATCTCCCTCTGGCGGCGGAGAGGGGCACTGCACGCAGGCACCCGCGTGAATCGGGTGTCCCTCCAGGCACGCTTCGGCTGGAGGCATATGTGGAGTGTGAACTCCTACCTCTTGAAGGCTGTGTTTGGCGAATTAAAACCTGCGTGGTTTGGGCGCTTGTTTTTTGGGTTTTTTTTTTTTTCTTATAGTTGTAGCGCATCAAACTAAAGCACTTGTCTCATGTAAGTACCCTCAACTCCCTGATCACCACTTCCCATTATGAGGGAGAAAATGGAAGGAGATGCTTCAAGCAGTCTTTCTTCTCATTCAGTTCACCCTGAAGTACTGAGGGGTGACAGTGAAACATGCGAGACTTTTCACTGAAGGATATCAAGTAGGGTGCTGCCATTTCAGATTCCTTCATTACAGTTAACCTATTCGTAAAGCACTTCTGGTTTTGAAAACATTCCTCTGGTAGTCTGAATTGAAGGGCAAGTCCTGGAGTTTCCATCAACACTGGACCTCTGGTAAGACTGCACATGTATGAGGCATTCTCCTCACATTAGACGAGACAAATGTCAAGTTACTGGTAACACACATCTGCATTTCTAGGGAATGTGAACATTTTTATTGCTGCTTTTGTGATCTCATTTCCTTTGGCCATTTCTTTCTACCAGCCTTGAAAGACTCAGCTCACCGGCAGCGTCCATCATCTGGGCAGCTTCATAAGACTGGTCCACCACCTTCCGGTTGGCTCTTTTAACCTGGTGTCCCACTGTATCCCCACATCATTGCTAAGTTGCCTATTCATGCCACCTTGCATCGAGAACCCTAACAATTCACCTCTGAGAGAACTGTTCGTCCCATTCCCCTTCCCACCCCCCTCCTGCCTGCAATTCAGATCTGCTCTGTACAAAGCATTTGAGATCCACTCTAACAAAGACATGGCTGCATGCTTCTTACAACATCCAAATTAATTACTTCATGGGGAAGCTTGTATTTCAACACTGTGCTTGTTATTTTAAAGCACGTTCAGCTTTCAATCGCTTCTGTTTCTCACAGGAACCTTCACAACTCCCTTTCAGTTCTGCAACCCACAACTTCTATCATGTATACAGTAAATACAGCCTAACAGCTCCGTTCCTTCACATCTTTGTATTCCTAGTCCTCTCCATGAACGATCCTCACTGCACTCAGTGAGATTACTCACTAATCAAGGAGAACTCTGTGCATGTGAGTAGAAAAAATACTGTATAATTAAGTGGGTTTGATTTTTAGACTTTTGGGGGGTTTCCTGCAGGACCTGAATCAACCACAATAGCCATCACAGATGTCATTGCCTGTCCCAATCTTGCAATACACCACAAGTATCTTTTTGAAGACAGTCACTCTCACTCAGGAACAACAGGTAATCAGGTTCCCTTTGTTTAGAATCATCCAGACTGCTCTTTGAATATATGTTTTCTCTACTGTTTTCCAGTATTTGCAAAACCTGCCCCAAAGCATTCCTTTGGATGTTGACCTGTTTTAAGAACAGGATGCTGTATTAAACCACTCTGCATTTTAAAATCCTTGTCCTTTCCTCTCCCATCCCCTTCTGTTGACTCAGAATTTAACTTATGCTTGACTGTTTTTCAGCAAAAGCTTCAAAAGATAAAGACCAGTGCAAATGTGAAAACCTTGTGACATTCCAGAACTATGCAACCAACGAAGTTAGAAAACTCACCCAGCGATATATCCTTTCAGAGTAATTGTTACATCTGATTGGGGGGGGGCATTAAAAGAAACAGCAATTGTAACACAAGACCAAGTTGTCTCCACAGCTCAAATCTACTGTAATGAAAGGTAACCCACTTAATAAGAAGCAAGACTTTTAAGACTTGAAATCTGCTCCTCTGGAGAAGGGGATAAAATACTAATAAGGATCTTGGGTTCTAATAAACAGTAAATACCTTCAGGGACAGCACAGAAATGACTGGTCAAATTCAAGACTAACACTCTGCCTCAGTCATTTCTTCAGATGGTACTGAAATAGCATTTGCTGGCTACAGGAGTCAGAATACAGGACACGTTTCCTTCTGTATTGCTTGATGAAGCACCAGGTGCAGCAAGTCATTAACAGTAATACTCCAAATGAAGAGTAGTTCAGATGACTGAGGTCTGATTAATTTTACATAAACAAATGTGGAGAAAAAAAATTTAGTTAAGTGCTAATTCCCCCCATTAAGTTAGTCTGTCTTGCCATGGGAGCTGTTAGCACAGCAACCTTTACAGTATCTGTAATACCCACTACATCTCAGGAGGCAGCAGCAGCACATTGGTGATACATCCTTCTGCGTGATATTACACACAAAGTGTTGCAGTATTTATACAGCAAATTTCTGCTTTATGAAAGCTGCCTCATACAAAAAAAAAGTAAGAAGACATCACTTCTTACTTACATCTTCTACTTAAGTTGTGTAACAGTATGCAAGATCAAGGAAGAGTATAACGATACCAACAGCTCCCAGCTGTGCTTCCTAGGTCCAGCTTCAGATGGAGGAGTCACCACCATTGGTAGTTGTGGCAGCAGGCGAGATCACAGAGGGCTTTGCTAACCTGATGCGAAACAGTGCCTGCCAGTTCCTCCTTCCTCCTTCAGCAGAGGCCTTGGTCTCCTTACTGTAACCTCCTGCAGCTCAGCTACGAGGAGCTGAGTTTACTCAAAGAAAAATGGGAGTTTAGCAGTATGTGTGGTTTTTGCTTTACAATTTCAACAGACAACCCTGTGGTTTGAGTCCAAGCAAGACTCAGTGTGATGGAAAATCTGCCAACAGTGAGTGAGCCAGACAAGTTTTGACAGGAACAGTGTCAAGTGTTTCCCAAGCACTGTGCAACCACTGCTTTGCACCATCCAGTTTCCTCTCCATTACAAACCTAATTTCTCTGCTGCAATCTAAAGAGCAGCTGTTAAGACATTCTTGGTAACTGCCAGCCAGTCCCTATCCCAGCAATCAAGGGAGAACTGAACTGGTCAGAAAGCTGGCTCATTACAGAATACAAGTTTAGAGGGACTAATCCCAAATGGATGATTTCTATGCAAATACTCAACTTTATTGGTCGATTAATGCAATTTCTTCTGCTTGAACCTTGCCTCTGTAGACATCTCAGAGATGCTGATGTTGCACAGAAAGCAGCTCAAGCGATGCTAGCATGTATATAGTAATCCCTTCTGTGTGACAGTTGTTACCAAATACTAACTCAGTATATGGGCAGGCTACAATGTGCTCACTCTTGCTCCCTTCTAGCAAGGGGACAGATTCTCCTGCTCTCAGTGTGACAGTGAGGCAGCACATGGCTGCTCTGGCCAAGCGCAGAGGCTGAATACAAATTGCCTTTCTATCCAATTTCTAACAAAGGACTGTTGGAATATTCCACTTTTATATCATAGAA